>JAYRBT010000139.1:58680204-58712740 GCA_036023395.1 Myiotriccus ornatus
GGCGGCCCCTCCACACCGGGGACCCCGTCCCGCCGCCCCCGCCCCGCCGGACCCCGCCGTGCCGGTGGTTTCAAGAGCCAAACGAGGGCTTTTCGGGGCGGGAAGGTGGGAGCCTGCCCGCTGTTTGCCCTCTGTTGCTGACTTTGCCATGACCTCCCCGAGTTACGCCTCGGGAAGTTATCAGCGATAACGCGCACAAGTGAACCTCAGGAAATTATTCGTAAAGCTCCGGAGTCCTTGTTCAAATAACGATCCCTTTGCAGCGACGTGGTCTGGCTGATGTGTGAGTAAAAGATGAATCCAAGCCACCCTGAGTTTGTTTGTTCTAAATTTGTTTGTTTGCAAATGACAGGTGTTGAATCTGACTTCACTGAAGGCAAGAGGGCTATTACCAAGTTTGCAGTAGCCGCAGAAACATAGTTCATCGGCACACAATGGGCTATTTTACTTCCCTCTCTTGCCCATAGGCTCGAATTAGTTGTCAAATTAATTCTAAGACAAGTGTGTAAATTGTGGGTGTTTGAGGCTACGTGAAATGGTCTAAGGAAGTATTAAGTGTTCTCTGCAAGAGGAAGTTAGTTCCTTATTGTCCTCTCCAAATAGAGTGATTCTATTTCCTTAGTCAAAAAATCAACACAAAATAAGACTCAAATCTCAAAATCTAAACAAAATGTGTCAGAATATTGACTATAAATCATTAATAACTTTTCCATTATTGCTTACCAAGCATCTGTCTTTAAAAGACTGACTGTAAAAAAAGTCTTTTGTGACACATCTCAGTCAGGCCTGAGAAGTTCTGAAAGAACTGAGAAGTGCTGTGCTCTAACCAAAGCTTGCACCGGCAAGTGGTCTGCTAAGCACATGGTATGAATTTTTCTGATCCTGTTTTCCCAGAAATCATGCAAACTTTGCAGAATTGAAACCTCTGTTTTGAAGTGACATACCAAGCTGTCAGACCAGAAGTGGTCAGCCAGTTACAACAGTGTCATCTCTTCATAAGAGAAATAACAACTGTTCTCTCTTTATGACACTGCTTGTTGCAGGAAGATCTGCAGGAGACAGGTCAGAAAGAATTAGCTCATAAAGGAAGTTTTTCCCCATATTCCTTACAGTAAGCACATGGGTTTTGCCTTGGCAGGTTTGGTTGATTTTTCTTTATTTGTTCCTGGTTTTTATCATCCTGTAAATATGAACATAAGGTATTCACAGCTGAACTTTGCAGTACTTTCTTATATACAAGAGAGGTTCTTGAATTTGGCTTATTTTTCAATTTATTTTTTTTAAGTGTTTTTGACTTGTGCTGTTTAGTTTCATTATCTAAACAAATACCACGTTGGAAAAATCAGCTAGTTAACCTAAGCAGTTTATGCAGTAGCACTGCAAGCTCTTTGTGCTCTGGGTATTGAACATCTATAGCTTCGGTAAGTCCAGGAGTCACTTTTAGAGTGGAACAGTGGAATAATTAATTTAAAAGTTTAAAACTTTTAAACCCCACTACTTTTCAGTAGCCTGATTTGTGCAAACTTTTTTTCTTCTCATTGATTCACCAAGAATTAATAACTAAATAAGGTGAGTGTGGACTCAGTGGCTCTGGAAGGTGTCCTCACTGCTGATTTGGTAACACCTCAAACTACATAAGGAGTGTCAAAGACAAGTAAATGTCAAGCCTCCTTTCAGCAATCCTTGGCAGCCTAATCAAGATGAATAAATAGGACAAGCAGACTTGAGCAAGCAGCAGAAATGACAGTAAAAACACATACTCCCAGTGCTTCAGAAGATGGTATGGTTTCCCAATATGAATGTGAGCATGAAATCACTCCTTGCAAACTTTCTGGCCCTAGAGTATTTCCCCGAGAGGCATAATTAAGATAGTAACACTGCCTCAGCAAAGAATAGATGAAAGAGTATTCCCTGAATGGGATGTGAAGAAAGAACAGAAGAAAAAGTGAAATGAGGCATGATGAAGGGAGGTGGAAAGCAGTATGTTTTGCAAGGGTCTTGCATCCCCTTAGGTCTGTGGAGTGAGCTGGATTTCACTTTTTTCCTAAGCAGACGACCTTAAGCTGTCTGACTTTATTCCACAGGAATTTAGTACTGTAAACAGGACCCTATGGAAGCCCAAATTTAGGATTTCCCCTCCGATTCCAGTAAATTCCTCTGTATTCCTCTTGAACTGTTTTGCTAGTGCTTATTTTTGCATTCTATTAGGAAAATCACAGTTTTTGAAAGCCCTGTATCTCATAAACTGATAGCCAAGTTTTGGAGTCCTCTAAGCTGTGTGAATTTCCAAGGTAACAAATCTAAACGAATCTTATCAAGGTGTGTACACTTTTTTTTACACTAAATCTTTGCTTGAGATGATTAGAAAGTGGGTATAAAAGATCAGAAGACAGAAATACTTCAGGAACTTGATTGCCAGGCTCTTCTTTTACACCATGTATTGCAGCAGGGAACTTGAAAAGAATGGGCCTGTATTACATACAATTTTTCAGACAGCACAGGAGCATTGTAAGAAAAAAGCAGCAAGCTCCCACTGCTACCTGCAAGTTCTCTGGATGGTATTTTTGAGGCAACCAGGGATAACAGATTATCCACCAGCTATTCCCAAGGTCTGAGCACTCAAAAGTTTGATTTATCCTTTTCTTTTTTTACTGTCAAATGCAGGTAGTTCTGGCACCCAAAGCATGGCTTGAGGACAGAAAAAATCCTTCATGGTAGAAATTGCTCGTAAAAGGTGGTTTGCAGCTGGTGGGACTAATTTCTCCAAAACAACCCCAATACTCACAGTCTCACTAAACACTCCCGGTCTTGTGGACACCTGTAATTACTGGCTGTCAGTTCTAAGCAGAACTTACGAATGAGAGAATTTGAACTGAAAAGAGCAGAAGCTGTTGTAATAATTAAAGAAATTATATCTTTCCTGGCTTTTCTTGGAATAGCAGTGACTTCTCATCAGTGACAGTCATCTTCTCATTGCTTCCCAGTTTCACAGGCCAAATGCTGTTGTAACATTTAGAGAAGGTTTGAGATGAACACTGAAAATAAAGTGATAATTAAGGGATAAGGAAACCAGCTAGCACATAGTGACACCTGTGAAGAGTGTGCCATTTCCAACCACACACACCAGCTCCTGTGAAAAAAGCCTTTCTAACTGACTGTATGGGCATCCAATTCAGCTCTCCTTTCTTTCACTTCCTCTGCAGGCACTGCAAAAATGTAAATTTTCCTGGTGAGCTGTGCCCTGAGCTCAGTGCATGAGCACCTGCAGGATATAGGAGTTATTCAACCTGTGAGGTTTTCTGTGTTTTCCTGGTGGCAGCTCCCACTGCACCTAACCTAGAGCTACAGGTGGACAGAGACTGACATACAATGGTGCCCTAACTGTGAACCTGCACTAGTGACCATCTAAAGGACATGAAAAATGCCCCACTTGTGTCTTCTGCAGACCTACATCTGCTGCTGTGAACACAGGCTGCATTATATCCTGTTTACCAGATGAGCAGCCTGGAGATGGTCTGAGCACCACCATTCCCTTCCCGACCCCAGACCTTTTCTTGCTCATCACCTGGTTGATTTTAGCCAGTTTTCTTCTTCAGCATGGTGGTGTTGTCTTGATCACTTTATTGTTACACTTACAACTTTTCAGACCTCTGAGATTTCAGTTCTGAACTCTTCTTCTAGTTATCCTGAAAAATTGTAGAGAAATTAGTTGTGCATCAGTCATCAAAACAAAGAAGGCTTTCTGTGTATGTGTGGGCATTACATTGAGTCATTGCTACTGCATTTTATGTGAGGGGGTGCTCCTGAACTATGTTGTTGGAAAAATCAGCAATTTCTTACTTGCTACCTGCCTCTGAGTCATTAATGGTCACTTCTGAACTTGCTAATACATTCGTGTTTAAGCACCCAGGACTTTTCAGTGCAAACAGAAACACCATTAGATCTTAGGCATCCTTATATTTCAGAATTATTGGATAGACAGTGGTGTGAAACTACTTTCTCAAGCCCAGATACCAATGTTATTCATAAATGCGACTTTGCACTCTCTGGGTGTTCTGAATATGGTCACTTTATTCTTATTTTTAGTGTAAGTGAGGATATCATGATCAGGAGAGGTGGGGGGATGGACCATTGCCATTACCTGCTGTTGTACTTGTTACCACTTGGGTAGGAGATATACCATGTCTCATCACTGTTATCACTGTATCTAGTTATGGATGTATGCACATTGCTCCATGCTGATGGCATGTTTTGGGGTTAACCTCCCTTACAGCATGTAGATTTGAAACTGCAAAGTCATCTGGGCTGCTTCAAGCACAAGTTCTCTGTAGAGAAGGCAAGAGCAAGACCCACCTGGCCTGTTAGGTTAATGGTTGTACTCAATGACCTCAGAGGTCTTTTCCAACCTAAATGTGATTCTATGACCACAGGGCAAAAGGCTCGAGCTGCCAGATCTGGGGTGCAGGAAATCATCCTGGAAAATGGCACTGATGAGTCATTATTTGTAGTTTACCCACTACAGGCTGCTGGGGCTTTCCACCTCTTTCATCTGTATCACTTGTAAGCAGCCTGCTTTTCCATGTGGAAGTGAATTCATTTTGTTTCAGCAACCCCGTTTCTGAGGGGTTTGGGTGGGGAGAGTGCTAGATCAGCCCGTGCTGACAAGCACAATGCCTGTCTCCTCTCAATAATGCAGCCTGCTCTCTCAACTGGAAAGTACTATTCTTTTCCTATGCATTCTCATACAAGGAGAGTGTGGGAGGACCAAATGTCACCACTGTGCCTCATAGCTTTTGTCAGTGACCTTTTTACTACCCTACATGCGCACCTCTAGCTGTATGTGGTGAGATTGTTTCTTATCTCAAGACCTGTACAGGAAGTGGAGCATTATGTAAGAAAGAAATAATGATACAGACAAAATCTATCAAATATGATAGTGTTTCTGCTTTCTTTGTAAATAATATGGAGAAATACACATATAAAGAGCTTAATGCTGGGCTGCACTCCAACGCTGATGCACCAGTTATGAATTATAGAGCCAGAAAGACCGAGCATGGCAGGATATGACAAAGTAAAAAATGAGAAGTCTTTATTCAAGACAAAACCCTCCCATATTTCCAGAGGCTCCTGCCAGTCTCCCTCCCCCACCCCTTTTGCCTCCTGCTTCTCACATAAAATACTTGTGCACTCTGAAGGGCAGTGTGGGGGATGACATAAGGCCCCAGCACAAAGCTGTTTCATCCCAGTGAGTCACTGGATGGTCTGCTCCATCCATTTATCTGCTGTCAGATCTGCAAACGGGAATAAACTTAGACAGGTATGGGACAGGGCCTAGCAGACCTGTTTGAGTTGCTCTGGGAGATCCCCCCTCCATGCTCTCAGCTTCTTTTGACATCTTCTGCCGGTCTCCGCCTCAGCCCCACTTTTTCACTTTGTAGATATAAAGGGCAGATCAGTCCAGTGCTCTGGTCCTTGTCTTTTAGTGACCTATTGCAGTAGAGAAGTGGTGCTTCACTATGTTTTATTGGGACAAATTGATCTAGTAGCAGTTTTATCAAAACCTATGGACTCAGGGAGCCATTTGTGACTGCATGACTGTGGTTTCCCCAGAGACGTCGTGGTGCGACCCCAGAGCTGCTGAACATCAAAGGAGGTCAAGAGAGCAAGTTGATTCAAGGACAGCCTTAAAGCACAAGAGTAGCCAATCCCAAAGGGTAGGAAGTTGAAGCTGTGGCAGGAGGCCAGCTTGGCCAAATCAGGAATTCGTGACCGAGTTTAAATGTTGGAAGAAAGAGTAAGGGGAGAGCAGACGCAGGGATGGGTTGGCTATCTGGAAGGGATATAGAAGTATTGCCCAGACTGTTAAGTTATGTGGTAAAGCTTATCTGCACACCCACAAAGGAGCTCAGAGACACAATGACAGGATGGGGAAATCAAATAATATCCTGCCAGGGATATATTGTGGGATGCAGGAGAAAAGCAGTTCATGATCACAGAAGACGTATTATAGGATGTTTTGGAGGGGAAGCAAAGGTGGGACAAGAGAGGGGCTTAGCTAATTTGTGAGGAACAAGAGTGGTAAAATAGAGGGGTAAGGGAATAAAAGGGGTGACTGCATGTGAATAGTTGGCAGGTCAGTTTGCTTGGCTGGCTGTGCTCTGTGCCTGACCAGGGCAGTCTGTCCTGACTTTTTCAGTTCCTTCCCAGCTCTTCCCTGGGTGATGGCTTTCAATTCTGTGTGTGCATGTGTGTGTACAGGGGTGTGGGTGCAGACCGTGGGTTGGAGGGTCCGTGCCCCTGGTGCTGGTGGCTGGAGTGAGCGTGGGTGTGTAGTGATTGTGTGAGTGCTAGGGGAGACCAAGCTGGAGGAGCCAGTGAGCAGGTGACATGAGCTGGGAGAAGGGGAGTGAATGGGTCTCTAAGGGCCAGCTCTGGATGTGAGCTGGGTGCCTCTAAAGTCAGGAGCTGTGGGACCAGGGATGTCCTAGCTGGCTCTGTGCGTGTGACAGACATGCAGAGAAAGAATTAAGAAAGCCAAGCCTGAACCAAAGTTAAATTATTGAGGTGGGGAAGGGCACCCAGAAGGGCTTCAACAGGCACATGCAAAGGAGGACAAACACCAAGGAAAAGATGGAGCCACTGCTGAATGGTGTAGCTCTTGTCTCAAAGAACAGTGATAAAGCAGAGGTGATTCAAAAACTTCACACGCTCTTCATTGGCAAAGTCTGTTCTCAGGTCTCCCAGAGTCTTTATGCCTACAACACCCAGGTAGGAGTTTTGGGGAGCAAATTACTATCCGTAGTAGAGAAAGATTGAGTTATGGACCACTGAAGCACACTGGTTGAATACAAGTCCCTGTGTCCAGATGAGATACATCTGAGGGTAATAAGGACAAGCTGACTTACATCACTGCAAATCTACTCTTGTTTTTGAGAGATGACTCAACCTGTATAATTCTCTGAAGTTATAATTTTGCGATAATGATTTGCAGAATGCTTTTTAATGAATAACTAATGGAACTAAAGAACTTTATCAGACAGGTCCCCAAAGATACTGTTTTTTTATAGAATTGAAGACAGATGGAAATCTAGCTAATCTTTCCTTGAAGACAATAGCTGAAGTAAACTACATATAAGAGCAAATCTCCAGGCAGCCTAAGGTAGACTGTGAATCCAACATGCTGTGGAATATTATTTGTGCTGCCTAAATTAGAATTTTAAATGCCCTTGATAAAACATGTTACCCCTCAGGTTTTAAAATAAATGCACTCAGTATGACTGACTGCTAAAACTCTATAGGCAGCTAGTTACAAAAATAAAGTTGCCTTTCCAGTTATGCATTAGCATTATGGATTTGGTAAAGCCAAAAAAGTTGTGGACTCTTCAGTTCCCCTGAGTCCTTGAGTCCTAGAGCACAATCTCTATCTCACCTTATTTTATCCTTCCAAATGTCCTTACTTTCAAATGGGAGATCACAACTGGAGAACAAAATGAAGCAAAGTGTCTTTTCCTCTCTTCAAGCACTCTGTTTTAGCATAGAAGGTAAATCTTTTATCAGTAAGTGCTACATTTTCCTGATCAGTAAATTAACTTACAAAATATTTCTGATTGCCTGGATAGGTAAGATTTATTTGTCTTTGTATGGATCATTATTTCTATTTGCCTATTTTCCCATGAAGTTCTTCTTTAAGCAATGATTCAGGGATGTTTTGAAAGGCTTTTTGCTTTGTATGTATGTATAAATAAATCAATTTATATATATATATGTTAATTTTTCTAAAAACCTTTCTGATCAGGAAGGTCCTGTCAAACATCCCATAGAAAACTAGCTCAAATCTTTTATATGTCATTGTTTCACACCAGGCTATGGAGACAGCATAAGGGATGAGAGCTTTTCAAGACCCACACCAGACCTTAATATCCTTGAATTAATGACTTGCTTTTTCCATCAGTGTTGCACTTTGCTGAAATGTCACTGGAATCACTAGATTTTAAACTGCTTCTTTCTAGGTTATTTCATTAGGATAAAGTAACCGGTAAGATACACTGACAAGAGCACAGATGTACCCTGAGCATTCTCAGAAGTTGTGACATCTGTCCTTCAGCTCAGATGTTTCAAACTGTTCTGCAGTTTTGACTGCCTTACAAACTAATAATGAAACGATTGGATGTGCACTTAAAGCTCATGTCCAGGGAAAGGGTGTTTGGGAACAGCTATTCCTTAATCATTCTCCATACAGAAATGCACAGTCTAGTTCTTGTCTGTCTGATCAGCACTTGCTTCCTTGCTTGTTGCTGTGCGAGCTCACTTGTAGCCAGCTGGAGCCACGACAGCACTGACAGTGCTGTTCAGTGTGAGACAGGGTAACAGACACCAATTACTGATTTTTTTTACTTTGTTTATTATAAACAAAGATCCCAAAAGGTCCAAAACATTCTCCCTCTTTAGACCAAGCATCTTCCTCCCATTTCCGTGCTTGTTTCCCTTGAGTGTCAGTCCATCTGCTCCTCCCCCTTTGCTTGGAAAGTCTGGCACTTCTACAGGTGCATCCTAAGCTTTGCTGTTCCTGAAGAATTTCCTGCTGGCACCAGTGCTGCTTTTTGTATTTTTCAGTTCCCAATTTCTTTTTTTTCTTTAATCCAAAGTGGTGCGTTCATAACAAAACAAAGACATAACTGGGGTTTGTGCATTGATTTTTTTATGGAAAGGCGACGTGCCAATAGATCCCCTACATACAAAAACACTGCTGGTGGGGAGGGAGATGGAGTGGGGACACAATCTGTGGAGTAGCTCCAGAAGAGCTTGGGGAAACAGATTGCTTCATTCTTCTGTATGACCTTCACCGCTTCTTGCTATGCCTTTCTGTTTAGACATGTCAGAAAATTATGTCCTAGGCAAACTAAATAAAAACACATTCAAAAACACATTTACAAACACATTATTTAAAGCACTGCTCTGCAGAGTGGGAGACCCGTGTTTAATGAATGATGCATTCAGCATGAATCAGGCTATGAAGAAAGTATCTTTTACTTGAGATATATGTCATTTATAAAAAATTGAACAGCTATGAGAAGTGAGAGCTATACCAAAGCTACATCCTGTCAGTGGGGGATCTTACCATGATTTCTGATGAGTCTGCTGCACTTTTCTTGTGCAAAACATTTTTCAAAGTTTAGTTTTAGCGCAGAGGAAAAGCAACTGCAGTAACCTCACCAACTTTAATGAAAGTGAGTGCTTGTTTTCTGGCCAGTACTAATTATTATGCTGCTCACACACTCTGAAAAGAAATACCCATCAGGCTCCTATCCCACTGAGGCAGCCAAGGAAACGAAGTTGATACAGAAGTATGGTCTCCGACTCCCAGAGTGTGTAAATAGCACAATTACTCCTGAAAGAACTATACAGGGTAGATATGCCACTTCACAGTTCAAAGGTCGAAAAATAAGAAATTTGACGAAGATCCTTCCTGGTTGACAATTATGTAAAATATGCCTTTGTATACATGTGTATAAATATTTGTCTGGGATGTGATGCTGTGGTTTCCAAGCTTATTGCTTATGCTTATTGTCCTTAACTACTTTTCATGTCATGTATACCACATATTTTGCTTGTCATCACTCTTTTTTCATATTATTCCAGCAGCTCTTTTTTTAATTTAACCCCATGCTAATGGGCAGTAGTGACAGAAAGTTCTGGGTGAAAGCCCAGAGCATGCATTCTGCTTAGTGGAAATACCAGATTTGGATTTTCTGGTACCTTTTCTCAAAGCAAAGGGAAAAGTAAGAATGAAGCACAACACAGGCCAGCATGTGCTACAGTTAGGATTTGATATCACAAGACTAAAATTTCCATGGTAATTCTTATTTCTGCTCATTTGCTTCTTTGCTTGCTGCTCTTCAAAGTGGCACAGTGTGACTGAGGAGCTTTTCCACATCTGTCCCTTGACATAGTGTAGCATATAGAATGCAGAAAATAACTTTTTTAGATCTGTTTTCTTGACTTTGCCTGTTGCAAATGGGGGGGGGGGAGGGGGGGAGGTCTTCCTGCAGTTTAGTGATCCAGCATTTGCCAAAGTCTTCATTTATAATTCTGGTTTCTGCCTGTAGCCTACAGTACTTATATTCCTTGTTAATTATTTGTCCAAGCAGTCATGCCTGATGCCAGACTATATTAGGTGTAATCACTAAGAGATGTCTGAGCAAACACAGTTACTGGATTAAAAAATGCTATTTCTTTGTTAAGTATTGTAATTAAGGGTTTAACTCAAGGTACTCCAAACATCCTAGAGGAGTTTTGGAGGATCATCTCTGTCTGCACTTCAGGAACTTACCACACTTACTGCTTGCAGAGCCCAGAGGTGTTCCTAGTCAAACAGTCACAAATAAAGGACTGATTTTCTTCACTGCCTGCTACTGAAAGGAAATGTGTACTTTAATTTCCTCCTTCATTTTCCTCCTATTGAACTTCCAACATCATAATTTTCACATATTCTGCTAAAATAACAAAGTAACTCATCCAAACTGAGATCAGGTTCACCTTTGCTGGAGCTGCAGAGAAAGGGAGAAGGTGGGTGAGGAAGGGCTGCCCGGGCAGCAAGGACACCCTGGCACGGTGTGAGGGTACATATGTGCCACACTACCAGGCTCCAGTTTCCTGCACCTCTCTCCCTGCCAGCCTGCACTGGAACTGCACTGCTGCAGTAAGGGAATGAGGGGCTCCTCCGAGCTTGCCCTCGTAACTTGTAGGAAACTGTAGGAAATCAGATGCCTGCACATTATAAACAAAATTTGGCAGACTACATTCTTCGCCTCTTACATAAAATGGCAAGTAAGTAAATTTAGACTGGGCAGAAGCTGGAATTAGGAAAAACCTGAAAATCAAAAAAACCTTGTAAAGTGTTTGAGCCACCCTAACATGTGGCTAAATTAAGATACTGTGCCTCCCCATTCTGAGCTATTTTAAACCAAACTTCTTGGCTCTGCTAAAAGCACCCTTCTTCCACTTCACACCGTTGTTGAAGCAAAATACATCAGAATTATTTCTAGCTAATTCAATTGAGAAAGAGCTAGCTTTCGGGGAACAATAAGTACTATGAAAATTCTTGAGGTTTCAGGTCATGTTTCACTACATTTAAGATTGCTGATTGAAAACATATTCATGTCAGCTGGATATCACATCAAGGCCAATATGACAAAAATAAACACCAGCAGTATAAAAAGGGCAGAGGGGTGATCAAGTTGTCCTTGCTTTATTCTCATAACTTCTTACTCCAGAGCACTCAAGAGTTTGCATTTAAAAATAGACAGAGCAGGTATGAGCAGATGTATACATATGCATGCACATACATACTGTAGAAAGGAATTACTCTGAGCTCAGCTTTTGTCAGATACAGTGACTGAAACACGTGTAGCAGAAAAAAAAAAGTAAATTGGTAGGAGGAATGATTATATATTACATTATATAGGAATGAAGAACGCAGCATAACTGAGTTCTTAAATGATCCACAAAAAGGGCACAGCAGGAAATACTACTGTAGTCTCAGTAGCTTCCACAGGTCTGTCTGCAGAAATGCAGAGCACCTTGTACTGCTCCTGTACATGACGTTTTCATTGGCCATAAATAGTTGGATGCTAACAGATCTACACAGAATTGTGGCATCCAGTCAGATTCAAAACTAAGTGATACACATATTGTTTTCATCTGAAACATTTTCTCCCTCAAATTCAGGTCTGGAGACAGCTGGTTTTGCAGTACTTCTGGTACAAGTATGAACGATTGAAACAATATGAATATTCACCCTGGTGAATGTTACCAAGCTTGCATGAGTTTACAGAGAAGGGCAGGTGCCTTTTGGACAGTATTTCTCCAAATTTGGCACAGTTGTTGCATGAGACATTGCTAATCAGAGCATTTACTGGGTGTGCAAGACAGAGCACAGGCACGCCTAGCTGATTGTCACCACTTAAGTGTAACATACATGTGTAAACAGTACTATTCACATCCTTTGTAGATGTAGAAATAAAAAAGACTTGTTCCTGTCTCTCCCTCTCTCTGGGAGTAACAAATGACCTTATTGTTTCTTGCTTTGCTGACACTTCTGCCTCTCTGCTTCCGAGATGCCAGTCACACTGTTCTTTCACACAGATTAAAAACATTATATTAAATGCAGAAAAAAGGATTCACACTCAGCTTGAAATGTGCTGCCTCTAAGATCTCAGAAAACCTATGCATCTAGAACTTTGGTTTTTTCCCCCCTTCCCATCTAAATTAGTTGGTTAGCTAAAAATCTTTACCTATCTTCCCAACTTTTTCCTGCAACTTTGAGACGTATTATTGAACAGGTGTTGCAGAAAAAAAATTGCTGTATTTGCTACCGAGTGGAAGTAATAGGAAAAGGGGCGAGAACATTAGAAACAAGAAAAAACTGCAAGAAATACTGAGTGTGTTGTTCATGATACAAGGTTATGCAGTAAATAACCTCAATTGTTTGATTGTAGCTATCCTACTTTGTATTTTAATTTATTTCTTTTTTCAAAACAGAATTAAATAGCACTTCTTACTGTGCATTTGGTACCACATGTAATGGCCAGAACTGACTGTGCTGCTGGAGTGGATTGCAGCAGAGGGTAAAAAGCTTTCATAAGCTGGAAAGCAAAAGTTGGCCAGCTGGGATGCTTGGCATGTGGATGGAAGTTGCCTAAGAGGCACATTCCCTTACTTAATGGCTTTAAGTGGTTCTCTGAATCCCACACACACTGTCATGTCCAGGTCAATAGGCAGGCCAACACTAGCCCTGATGATGGCTTAGACACCTAACTGTGAGCCTCATATGCACTAGCTCTACAGCCTGTGGCTCAAATTGTGTCACGATGTGACCTGCTGTGGGCAAATAGAAGATTGATCAAAATTGTTCAGGTTTAGTTATCTGAGATGTGACTGCATTACAAACAGATACCTCTCTTATTATTCTGGCAGCTGCTGTTAAGGACAGCAACAAACAAGCAATAAAAGTGAAGAGGATGCTGAAAGAACTAATCAAAAGACTAATGTTACAGCATAGATAGGGAACAATTTTGAGGCACACTGCAGCTCAGATTTTCAAAGGTCTGTAAATTCTGATTTCAGTACTTTTTGTGTTTGAAACAGGCACAAAATTCCTTCAAGCTGGAGACTAAACCCAGCTGTGACACAGGCAAACCCAACTACGTGTGTAATAAAAGGAAATTTGCATTAAAACCAAATTAAAGATTATTACAGGAATGGAAGCAAGACAAATAAGCAACAACATATTTTAGATGCAACATGATATAGTTGTATCAGGGATGATAGGATGTAACAGGGAGTGAAAGGATGTAAATCATACTACTATGGAGTCCTAAATCAGATTCCCTTAGATAACAGGAATATCCTATCCCAGTTCCTGGCAACCAGCTAATATAAACACAAATAAATAATACAGAAGCTAGCACAGAATGTGCAACAAAATTCTACATAAAATTATTCTCTAGTAGAAAGCCTTTTTTTTCTGAAGATTTATGTGTCATCTTAGTAGCTGGGTGTTTAGCTGGTGGTTTCGAAGAGTATCTAGCTGGAACACTAAGATAATTCACAAAAGTAATTGAAAAAACCTTCAGGATGGCACCTGCTCTCTCCTCAGTATATTCTGAAGCATGCTAACTGAGTTCACTGCAAGCAGGCCAATGTCTGACTTGGCACGTTCTTGTCTGAATATGATATACCATAAATCACACCATGGTGGAAAAAACGTGGAACTTTCTGGACTCGGTATTTCTGACTATTTGCTACCCACTGGCCAGGAACAGCTGTGTGGATGACAAAGCAATCAATATCATGGGGTAAAATACTGTATGCAAGTATGCAAGCCAGAATCTTGTTGTACAATAGTTTCAGGTAAGTTTGGCCCAAGTGCTGGACCACTTATGAAAATTAGTTTCATTTTCCACTGTCTTACCTATTATATCTTCTGTCAAGTGAGAAATCTAAGATCTCTTCTATCTGAATTCATATTTCCCTTTCCCAAAACATAATAGTCAGTCACTTAAGTTTTCAAGGCCAGATGCTAGGATGTTTTTATAAACAAGTTATCTGTGTGGGTGATGTACAACAGGCATAGTTTCCCTTTTCTTTCTGAAATATGTGAACAGAACGTATTATTCTTGTTTAATTCTGGTGAATAAAGATAAGAGGAAATAGCAATGTCTTTCTTCTAATCAAGAGAAGGAAATGAAGGGTGAGGCTTTCTAGCATCAGCAGGTTAATTTTTGATACTAAAAGAAGTCGGTATCTAGTATGCAAGGTTTTAATATGCAGGTTTGCCAGTCCCAGATGCAGGATGAAACTGCAGTTAGAAATTAGCTGAAGGCAAATTTATAGCCAGCTAAGGCAAACAGAGGATATGGATTCATTTGATTAACTTAGTACACTAAAGCAAATCTGAACAAAAAGCCTACAAAAGAAACAAACATGAGCTTGTTCCAGCTGCCTCCTCTGTCTGAAGATATAGGTCCTCTTTGTGCTGCTGCTGCAGATCTGAAGAAGAAAAAACAAACAGGATGTTCACAGCACAGAGCTGAGTTAGGATTCTTTTAAATATCAGGGGTCTGTTGCCAAGGATGAAGTTCATGGTCCAAGTGCTAAGCTAGAAGTTTCTTTATATGAGCTTGCCAACAGATTCCCTGTGGCTGTCATGATTTTATAAACGAAGTATCTTTGGAATACCTTGTGAACAGTCCTTTCTACCTTTACACCTGAGCCTTCTTATCTCTCCCCCTTCTTTTACTCTCTCTGGCCTTATGCTTGTGGTTTTATAGAGCTCTTCTAGGCAGCAGCGGTCCTGTAGGACTGTTTTTTTTCACAGCACTTGATACAGCAGTATCCAGGTCCATTTCTAAGTCTCTCTGACATTGCAATAATGCAAGTAATAAATACCACTACTAATAGGTCGCATCTGGCTTCCTTCCTGCTTATGTTTATAAGCCATCGATGCCATCTAGTGGTTAGTTTTTACTTACAAGTTTTCTTCAAAAGTCAGGGTGTAAACTAAACAAGACAAAGTCCAAACTTAACTCAGCAGAAACATAATTCAATTCTGGAGAGGAGTTAAGGGGCACTACCAATACCCAAGAAGCCCCAAGTACATTAAAGCACCTTCTAGGTCAACCCTCTGCTACCCTGACCCATTCCTCTCCTTTGCTATGCCAGCATTAGCAGGAGTTGCGGTAACATAAAAAATTACTTGCCCAACTCTGGTAGTTTTGGGCTTGGGACATTATTCTCTGCAGGCTAAGAAGGCAGCTATTAGCCTTGTAACAGCAAACACCCCTCATGAAAGGCATGCAGCAGAGCCTGCATGCATGTTTCTCTGTTTATTATGGAAGTATGAACACTGAGTGTACACTGAGTGCACATACTCTGCAAAAGGAAACCTTTTCCTAACAGATACATGCTCTTCATAGTGATACCCCTACTGTCCAGACTGCTCCCATGTCAGTTAATGAACTATCAGAGAGCAGAAAAAACATACCTAAAAGCATATTATCCACAGAAAAAACATACCTAAAAAGATAGTCATCAAATAATTTGTATGCATTTGCTTAAGACTGCTTGTGAAAGGGCAGTTAATTTCAGTGAAGATGTTATTTATTGCAGAGAAGTAAGTTATTTGGGGAAGAATGTAAGTATTCACTGGCTTGAAGCACTTTAGTTACTTAAATTTCAGGGAGAGGCAATGATAGTTTAGCATTCTGATTGGGAAGCTCTGTCTTGATTTGGGATAGCGCAGATATGAAGTAAATCAAACTTGTTACAGTGCCATGCATACAGGAGGGCACAGAATGTTCAGGAAGGAAGCAAGCAAGGAAACTTATTCCTAAGGATCACATCTGCATTGGTTAATTGGTGCTTAGAAAATGCCAGTTATTATGTTACTTTAAGTACTGGCATGGATGGAAGGGAAGGGGTGGCTGCTCCCTTGCTTACATACTACAAGCACTATGTGGTAGTACTGCAGAACTGGTATGCTGATCCCTTAGCTGAAAAGAAGACGACATTAATGTTTTCCATAAGCCTTCTCATCCAGGTTTTCTCAGCTGAGGAGCATACACCACAAAACTTTGAGGGAAATGGTTTAAAACCTGGGAGAGGAGAAAACTCTTCTCTTTAGAGGTCACAATATTATATCTTTTAAGTCCTGTAAAGTGCTTTTTCCTCCAGGTTGCTAATATTGTCACTACATTCACAGCTATGATTTTTCATGGGATAAATATACTTTCCTTTGACATGTGAACAAAATCCTTGCCATTCAGTGGCAGAACAAGGAAACCCTATTTTAATCCACTGTGCAAGTGGGATTTTGTAACAAATAAAAACCTTACCAGACTGGAAGCCTGTCCTATGATCTACTGCCTAAAAGGAGTCTGTTTTCATAATATTTATAGGTTGGTGCTAAGATATAATTTGGATGTGAGAATAAACGTTGTTGCATGACAAGATGAGTACAACTTTTCAGTGACCAGCAACAACAGGGAGTACTCACTTTCTCTGTAAGGGTGTATTAAAATATGTTAGAGAGAGTGAGATACACCTACTTTTCTGTACTGCATGAAGCACTACTGCCCCTCCCCAGAGGGAGGCGAGCAGGAGTTGCATCTCTCTGCTGCCATAACTGGGGACAGCAAGTAAGATCTTTCATAGCAGGAGTTCACGTATCTTATGTGTACCTAAACATGCAACAGCATATAGATTGAGAAAACTAGTCACAACTGAAAACAGTAATCTTTACTGTAAATCACTGAAATGCATAATAAATTAATTCTCTTTATATAACAAATTAAAATAAGGATAAGATGGGAAAATATTAAAAGCTAGTTTTGGAATGATGATTGTTAGTTTAAAAAGTTGTGTCTTGGATGTCATCTGCACCTCTGCAGACACTCTACTAAGTACGGCCCAAGGTAAATGCATTGGGCCCAAGGTAAATACATTGAAATATGGAAATTGAGTTTCACACAAAATGGAAGATGAAAAAGAAACTTCCTCAAAATTTAGAAATCTAGTTCCAGTAGCTGGAGACATGTGCTGCCATTTGACCTACAATTTAATTATTCAAGGAAAAATATTAATAAAGCAATTTCAAATTTGTAATAGATTTTGCACCAGAACAGTGATATGTACAAACTTCATTCGTACTGTGAATCATACACAGTGTTACTGCGTGATTGACGAGAACCCATTAATACCTAATTTTGAACAGCAGGTGCTCACAGACAATTGTGCACAATTTGTAAACAGAGACAGCTTACTTAAGGCACAGCGAGTAATAAATCAAAGAGTACTGTATATTTCATATGGATGATATATAATAGATGGTAGAGGTTGGATCTGTTGAACTCTTGACTTCTGCATTGTTTATTCGGTTGTAAGGACACTGAGGATGGATGGAACTTCTTTTACTTACGATAGCAGGGCACACTTAGAATTATCAGGATAATCCAAGCAGAGTAAGAACACTACAGACCTGTGAAAATATCAATTTATTTAGCATCTCTCAGGCAGAAAACTGAGGAAAACCAATAAAAAAATGAAACTAACTCACAGTATTGTCATGTCTAAAGCTTCCCTTCAATTAAATTTTCTTAAAATCTACTGGGCATAACTAGAGCTGTGAATCCTACTGCGAATATCTAATAATTCTGCAGACATTCAATAGTGATTTTAAGTGTTGCTTAGATTTTCAATCCAAAGGAAGATTTTACAGTGAAGTGGAATATGAGGCCATCTTCTGTGTCTTGAGTACAGTGTTCCATCTAATTATACAATACAGTGTAGTGTTTTGCTCAATTCACAGCCAAAAAACACCAAGTCTAAAAAGTGTGACATCATCCCTCCAACGTGTCAGTCTCTCCTGAAGACACATCATTAATGTATTGAAGTATTGAAAAGTAAGAATCAAATAGATAAGGCACTTCTGCAAATACACCATAATAATAAAGGATTTTCACTTACTTGTAATTGTCAGTGCAAGTGACTTTATAACCAAGGGTTTTCAGCCTGGTTTCTAATGTCTTTACACTGTGGATTCCACAGGAATCTCTGTGAGAAAGGATTTCAATATTATTGCAAGTCTTTTGTTATTTAATTTCCCTCCACTGAACTTGATGGAGTTAGTAAAGTAAATCCCCATTACTTTGCCTCTTCTGTATTCCATAACACCTCCAGAAGAATGGTGTACATTGCTATTTATAATGCTTTATTTGCTTACATTACAGTCGTCTCACAGTTATACTTAGTTTGCAGTCTAGAAGATTAGTTTCAGCCAGTGTAGCATTTTCAGGTTCTGTTAACCAATAATCCCACCTTTAACATTTGACTAGACAGAAAAAGAGTTAAATACTTTTGTAAAATATTAAATGTTTCATCTGTAATATTCTTTGGCAACTATTTAGGTAGTGATAAAGTTGATTCTGCCTGTCTTTATAATTGGTTATAATAAAACAATTATAACCTGTAGGTTATAATAAAACAGAGGCACTCTTTTTGTTAGAAGCTTGTTCTCTCTCTTGAATATTGAACAATAGAAAACACAGAGAGAGAAAAAAACCAGAACCAATCCTAAATACAGCTTCTGTTTCTAGCCCTGATTTTTTAATTTGTGGTCCAATTAGCATAAGAAAGTTTAGCATAGTACAGAACCCGCTGAGACCTCTAAATTTGCACCAGCATAAAGTATTAAGGCCAGTGCTACTTACCCATTGGTATGCAGGCTGCAGAAAACATATGGAGACCAACAAAATAATTGTAGAAAGCAATTTATAAAACCCCACAAAATTCCCATGCATCCATTAACTGAAAGATAAATTAATATTAAGTGCTTTTCTTTTCTTTGCAGTATGGGCAACTTCTGGAAAAATGAGGGTTTTTTCCTCCCAAAGGGTTTCATTCTTTGATTTAGAGAGAAAGGCTGAACTGCGCTTTGTAGACTCCACAGCACTGTGGTAAAATATGTTGTCTGGGTTGGCCATGCCAAAATTGAATGAAAAAGAAGCAAAAGGAGATAGCAAAGAGCAGAGATGAGACGTGAAAGGGAAATGACACAAAATGAATGGATGCAGCTAAAAACCACTGAATAGCAAGAACGGGAGCCTCATGCTCCCGAGAATGCAGAGGACCCCTGGGATTCAGACACGTGGTGGATATGGTGACATCTGAGTCCATTTCTCTGTCCCTCTTCAGATAGGGCAGTTTCAAGACCAATGAAGTGTCCCCATGTTAAATTGCAGGGACCCTGCAAAAACGAATTCCTCTCTTCTCTACCCCCAATTCATCTATGTACACTTGCAGTGACTCCCACAAAAGCTATAATGAATTTAATTCTTCTTTAATCAAAGCCAAACAAGGCCTAATTTCCAGCCTAATGATTTAATTTTTTTAACTTCAGAGTCTATTTTCCATTAGGTTTCAATTGAAAATTGTCACTCAGTCTTTGGCTATTTACCAACAGACAATTCTGTCCTGACTGATCTATGTGTTTATTATTTATTCATTTGTTTTAATTCAATTACCAGCAAAATCAGACATTGTTAAAGCCTACATTTTATTAGTGGATTAATTATTGAGAGAAAAGGAGCCTCTTGTTGATATTTATCTGCTTTTACAAATTTTTCAAATACTTAAGATAGGTGACAATGAAAAGAATGCATATGGCAAGGTGAAGGAAATATCTCGTCAGCACTTAATCTGAAATACAGATTGACTCTTAGTAATACTATACAAGCTATATCTTCACTCAAGGTCTGAGATCCAGAGATCCACACACATAGATCTAACCAAGAATTGACTACAGATCTAATATTAGAATTTATTTGTATTTTGTTTAATTCTGGTATTTCTATACTCTTTAGGAATGGCAGGTTGTGCCTTTTGTGTTCATGAAAACATCTAAAATACTGTAGTCTAAGTGCTGTGCAAATATAATCAAACAGAAAGATAAGGTGACATTTTAAAGGCAGGTCCCAAAGGGAGAAATTAATTTTTTTTGAAAATGTAACTTACAGATCTGGTCCTTCAATATCATCCACAACCCAAATAACAATTTGTGAGATTTTGTCTTTCTGGAGATTAGGTATTTCATAATCTGCAAAAAAACTGATAAAAAAAACAATTTAGAACGATAAAGAACATGAACATTAATTAGTCTTTTCTACTTTACACTAATGAAGGCTCTGATACTGCTGTAGGATATGGGCTTGCTTGGCTTTATATCTTCTGATTACAATGAGACTCAACACAGACTAGAAAAATCTGATTCATATTCTAAATATCCTCAAAGGTCAAAGGCATTTAAAGACTTGTTTTCCTATTCATCTTAGAGGGGCTCAGCTGAAAAAAATTACAACTTTTAAGTGAATCAGAAAGAAATGAACTTTTAAAAATGCAAAACAAAACAAGAAGCACTTGATACTTAGTAAAAAAAAAGTAAAAGGTCATTATTGTGGTTATTGCAATTTTGCTTGAAATGAAAAAAATAAAACCAGACACAGGACAAACATATTTTTAGGTAGACAGTGAGAGCAACAGTAACATGAAGTATTTGTCTAGAATATATGAGACCAAAAAAGGAAAAACTTCTAGATGTCCCTAAGCTATGGAATCCTCCACTTTATTTCTTTGTGTAAATTGACTCTAATTAAATAACAATTAAAACAAGATAACAAAATGGAATCTAAATCATAGAGTCATAGAATGGTTTGGATTTGAAGGGACCTTAAAGATCATCTAGTTCCAACCTTCCAGCCATGGGCAGGGACACCTTTTACTAGAGGAGGTTATCAAAGCCCCATCCAACCTGGTCTTGAACACTTCCAGGGATGAGGAATTCACAGCTTCTCTGGGCAACCTGTTCCACCTCACACCTCATCACCCTCACAGTAAAGATTTTCTTCACAATACCTAATCTAAAGATGCCAAGACCAAAGTATTATTTCCATGTCTGTAAATTGAATTTTTTTGTGACATGCAGGCGTTTCAAACACACAGATTTCTAACCCTTTCAGCAAGATGTACTGTAATTTCCAACCCTTAAATTTTTTCTTTTTTTTTCCTCAGAAAGCTTATAAGGGCTGTGTCTGCACTGAATGCTCGTTCCAAGTTTTTGGCTAGGTGTGTCCTCTAATTTGCCTATCAGGGGTCTTCTTAAATGTCTGTATCAGGACTGCAGTGTCTCTTAGCCACTTTAAATGCTCTGAGACTCCCGAGAAGAAAGCACTGTTAATTGTCACTCCTGGATGAGATCAGCAGTGACAATGTGACCACTTCCCTGTCCTCCTGGTGCCTTCATGCAAACAAGTGGGGCTCTGCTGTTGAAGCAGAAGACGTGGTGGTTGCCAGTGTCTGCTGGCAGCCATCTGAGACCAGTTCATGAAGTTAGCAAGCTATTTTAAACTTCTGGAGAAGTGGAACATGAGGAGGCAGATACCAACAGTTGCCTTCTCTGGTCAAGTCTGGTATGGCAGTGGCTAATCAGAGACCAGTAGCAGCAACAGTAGGTTTGCCTATCTGTCCAAGGTGTCCAAGCCTGTCAAACACATAGTGAAAATATAAGAAAAAAAAAAATTCCAACTACTTCTAATTCATTTGCTCATTCCTGCATATGTTATTGCCAGAAAAAAAAGAAGCTTCCCCCAAATTTGGAGAAATCATTAACTAGAGGAGTCAGAAATTGTGGAGGAACAATGTTCAACTGACTTCAGTAAAACCAATTTTTGGACTAGCTAATTATTAAAGAAGTCTGACAATTAAATTCATACTATGTGAATGAGCAAAGCTATTTTGCCGTGAAGAAAGAAATAAATCTTAACTGAAGCAGTGTCAGGTGACTTAATGACAATTTAAGTTTTCAAACTTTAACACCAGATAAATTTTGAAACTGGCTTCAAAATAGTTTAAAACAGACCAGAGAGATGTTTAGGAAGACAGGCAGATCTTTCAGATTACCTTCTGCTATTAATTATTCAGCCTTAAGCCTCTTTCAAACTCCATCTCTTAAACAAATTCAGTTATAAATGGACCAGAAGATATGCAGCAAAGAAAACAGATAGAGTAACTGGCTTTGTTTTTTTCTTGCCGGACTGTGCTGCAGTGGTGATTTCACTGGTTAAGATGCCACCAGACAGGCAACCCAAAGAGCTGGTGGAACTAATTTATGTGTAAGAGGTTTCTGAAATAAGGAACCTGTAAATTAACAGAAATAAGGAATCTATTTCCGAAATCTGGAATCGTTATTGGATTCTGGGCGTTGATCTGCTGTTAGGTATTATCATCTGCAGAAGACTTGATCCCAGCTGACCACCAGAGCAACCCAAGGAGACTGTGTAAGTCTTCATGATTCGCTGAAAGCTGTGTACAGACATGGACCTTTTGGAGGACAGAGGTAAGTAAGTAGTGGGGTTTTGGGACAGATGGTTCTTGTTTCTCTCCTATTCAGAGATAAAATTAACTTTTCACTGATCATTTTTAGTCCTCAGTGAACACACAGGAGGAGGATCTGTTCTATAGGTTTTTAAAAGAGGTATTTTTTGACCTGCATTGGACAGGATAGTTGCTGAGGTAAGGAAAGATGCATTTTTCATCACAGGTAAGCAGTCACTACAGCCACATACTCAGTAAAAGTTCTTAAGGGTGTACTTTTACAACAAATTTTAAATGTAAGCTTAGATGAACTGCTGCATAGTGATACACTTGGGAATGAGGGAAAATATACATGTCAATATACAAGGAACTAAGGAGAAGAGGAAGCTAATCGTTGCTATTATCCTTCTCAATAAGCTTTTTTTTGCTTTCTTAAACCATGGTGGATATCAAATTATTTCCACTCTTGGTCCTGAAGAAATAGCAGGACAAAGAACTTTCCCTACAGAACTTACCAAGTTTGCTTCTAGGCCTGACAGAAATTACAGTCCTTGTAACAATACCCTCTCCTTGGACATGTTGCTGGAAGGAAATTTTGTAATGCTCACCTTTTTGAAGACATAAACATTTTGCCACAGTATGTTGACTGACTTGAAGGCAGCTTTCAAAGGGCATTCATCCTGCTTGCCACAGCAGTTTGTAAAATGCAGGAGTCAAAAGGATTATTTCCACTAATTTCATACTAATTCCTTCAGCTAGGGACAATTAACAGTTGTCCTCACAACTGAGCAGACTTTGATGCGCTAGGCTCTTTCAGCTACATTTCCCACGCTTTGTTTAGCAGAAGGCCCAAACAATTGGTTGACCTTTTTTTTTTTTTTTTTGTAGTTATTAGACTTTCTACATATAAGTTAGTTTTCTTACCTTGGCTGTGGATAAGCTCCTCCAACTGCAGAACCGTTCAACAAGACATGTATTTCCCCTGAACTGTGCTTCGCATACTGCAATACACAACAATGTTTTCCAGAACTCATCTTTCAGACTTGTTACAGAATCACAGAACATGCTGAGTTGGAAGGCACACACAAGGATCATCAAGTCCAGCTCTTAGCCCTGCACAGAACCATCCCCAAGAGTCACACCCTGTGCCTAAGAGTGTCATCCAAACACTTTTTGAACTCTGTCAGGCTTGGTGCTGTGACCACCTCCCTGGGAAGCCTGTTCCAGTGTCCAACCACCCTCTGTGTGAAGAACTTTTTTCTAATATCCAACCTCGAGCAGCCCTGACACAACTTCAGGCCATTCCCTTGGGTTCTGTCACTGGTCACCACAGAGAAGAGAGCAGTGCCTGCCCCTCCTCTTCCCCTCATGAGGAAGTTGTAACTGCAATGAGGTCTCCCCTCAGTCTCCTCCAGGCTGAACAGACCAAGTGACCTCAGCTCTCCTCATATGGCTTTCCCTGTGGGCTCTTCACCATCTTTGTTGCCCTCCTTTGGACTGTCTCTAATAGCTTAATATCTTTCTTATATTGTGGTACCAAAACTGCACACAATATGACTTGCTATTTTATTGCAAACAATAATGACTAAAGAAAGAGTTTTACCAAGGAGAATATCAGAACTGCAAAAATAATACTATACTAACACCCTAGCAGGTCATTGCAGGAGAAAGGACAGGAACTGAACAGCCAGTGGATTAATTCAGTGAATTAAGCTATTTTCTCACATCTATAAATAGTTTCTCCAGCACAGGAAGGAAGCATTTTAGCAATCTGTGTTGGGTTTGATCTGTGGATAAAGGGTTTCCAGCAAAGCTGTCAAATGTCGCTTAGGACCTGCAATTAGTAGACAACTAGTGCGCTTCTTGTGCTTAGTATATGATTTATATTAACAATGTTAACACAGAATTTTAATACATTATCTAGTTAAGGTGAAAAGTTCCTCTGGCTAAAACACTGTACCCAGTCTAAAATGGTGTATTTGTATCAGAGGAAATAATCTAGCAGAGTTACAGGTTTAAAGCTGTTTTGAACTGGCAATGTTTTCCTGAGCCACCCAGGACACGCTGTATGAAGTCAGCACTAATGCACTATTTACAGTGATTGAGGCCATCCTCCAGAAAGAATCCACTGCATTGTTTTCACATTCCATCATAGTAGGGCAGGATTCGTAGTCCAGTCCTGTAGGAAGGCATGTGATTTGTGATATTAGAGAGATGATAACGACTGTAAAAAGGGACTTTAGAAAGTAATTAAATTTATGTGCTCATTACTCATTGAACATACAACATAGTTTGACGTGACACTGAAATCTGACTTGCATTTTTGCAATACTTTTTCATACTTTGCAGTTTACACAAACAGTGACATTCTGTGGATTCAGTAATTTGTTTGAAATGGATCTAACTCTGTTCCTGGGATGCAGAGAGCTCCACGTTCAGAGGATTGAGAAGAAGGTTTATCGCCACTGCAGCACTGTTTAGATTTCACTGATTGCTCCCTGACTGCAATGTTAAATATTCAAATGATACAGGAGTGAAGCTGTCCCTAAATTTTCACCAGGTAAGAGCAAAATTAGCTTTTCCAGAACACAGCAGTCAGTCTCCATTATGGTTTTACAGACAAACGTTTAATATAGCACTCATTGTCTTACCAGAGCTGTTTGCCTGCCCACACCAGTTTAGGAAATCTCCAAAGAAGCCAAAGAGGGTATCACCCACAGACATGTAGCGACGTCCTCTGTCAGCAAAGCTATTGACTAGTAGCTGATTATTTTCCCAGAAGAGAGACTATATAAAAATGGAAAAAAAAGAAAGATGTACTGACACTTGGGCGTGGACACAACGAGATTATGGGGTGTCGAAAACAGTTTAAAACATGTTTTGGTATTTCTTTCAAAATCAACTAATAACCAGAAATGTTAGTGTGTCTTTAGAGGAACTAAGTTTTTTATTTTATAGAGGTGTAAATTCCGATCTCTAGAGACTTGAGGGACACTCAGACCTTGATGGGAAGGGATATAGACCTATTTTAAATGTAGTTAGGCCTAGCTTTGCATGCCTCAGCAGGCAGGTTTAGAAAAAAGAAGGAAAAAGGGAAGACAGATATTTATAAGCCAGATATACGTTGCCAGAATTCTCTCACATTGCTGTGTTGGCTTATGGTGTGAAAAAATCATACATCTTGTTGTTATTTCTGTGTTTGTGAAACTCTTCACAAATTAAGCTGTGTTGACAGGAGTATTTGTCGATTTAGCTTGTATCATTTAGAGATGAGGAATAATTGTGCTGGAGGAAACCTTTCTTCAAAGCACAACCTGCCTTTTGCACTTTCACAGTTCTCTGCAATTGCCAGCACATCAAACCCTTACTGTTTTCTGGCATATAACAACATCCTATCTCATTTCTGCTTATGTTTCTTTAGCGTGTCAATGTTTAACTTGTTACTGCCACAAGACTTGGCTGTGAGGGGTAGAAGCAAAAGATGACAGCAGGCTCACCCTTTGCAGGCAGAGCACCTAACTTGAGGAAAAGTAGAAGTTCAGGGACTATGTCAGAGCTCTCAGCACGGCAGGAAAAATGGGGATCTTTGTAGTATGAAAAGAGAGAGGTTGCTGAGAAGCTACTGCATAAAATAAGTGGAGCCAAACACATTGCAAAATGCTATCACGTCTGAGTCTAGTTTTTAGCTACGGATAAGCTGGAAAGAATGACTCACAAGTCAGACAGATAATGAGTCTTGGTCAATTTTGAACTGTGTCACAGGAAATCTGTTGGATGTCTAATGACAGTTAACATAATCATTACCTTGTTGGGTGGAATTGTGTGCAATGACAGGTTGATAAATAATTCATAGTCCTCAGGTAGAATGCTGCAAGGATCCTTGTTAATAAATGCACTTTTAAATGCTTCCCATATCTCTGAACAATTCTTCTCACTGTAATCATTGAAACAAACAAACAGCAGAATTGTTTTTTCAAAGCAGAGCATGAAAGTAATTTGTTCCCAACTTCTTCAAATTCCCAAATTAAAAAAATCTGTAATTTAAGGTAGAAAACAGAAGTCAGGGTGGTGAAAAATTGTAGGTCAGGAAGAGCTTACAGATCTTGTCTTTTTCTGACTCATAACTGCAGCAGATTAGGAGGAAGTAGCAAGGAAAATATTATCATTTACAGTGTGGAATTAGATATGCATTGTAATTCAACAAAAATCTTCATAGGTAAAGTATATACAGCAAGCTTGCTATCCAGAACTTTAGTAATAGCTTTCTTTGAAATTTTTCAGATTCAAAAAGCCATTTCAACTAAATATGTAAAACTACTGGAATGCACTATTACTCTTAAAATGTCAGATTCGAGTGCAGGAGGAGTTACTAAAAAATTTTCAATGGTAGAATAATGGTTTTGACAAAGAGATGCCTTGTGTGTACAGGCCCTAGGCCTATGCAGCTTTACCTTTCTGGAATGAGTCCAGTGACCAGTGTGGAACTGTGTGGAACACACTGTCACTATGCAGTAGCTACAGGAATATCATTAGCATTCAGCATTTAAAGTGCTCATTAAAGGAGGCCTGAAATAAACCACTGCACACTCCAGCAGTTCCCTTCTGCCAGCTCTGCCTTGGGGACAATAATCTTCCATGGAAGAACAGAACAGGCTATCCAGGGATGAAAGTGTCCTATCTGGATTTTCAGGATCTCATCTGTCACAGATCTGAACCTGCTTGTAGTAATTAAAAAGGGAATTCCTGCTCTCACCACTTTTCCACAGTACCTTCCATGTAATGCCACGACAAGGTTTATGCCAGGAACACTTTGCACAACAGAATAATTATTTTAAGTGCATTCAGCACCCCTAACATGAACAGCTGTAATTGCAAAGCTCTAGCTTAAACAATGGTAGTCCAGATAAGTAAATCAAACTTGGCCAGGATTTGTGCCCTATTTCTGATTTCAAGCTGTTATACCTCAGCTTCTGACAATTGTATATATTTCTGTCTCATTTTGCTGAAGAGCTTTCTGCTGTAAGCACTCACTCATTCATGCCAGTACTTTTAAGTTATGATCAACAGAACTTTCAATACCTTTCTTGACAGTTGAATCTTGCAGTAAATTCCTGGTTAATTCACATACTGCATTTCTTTTTCTTCAGGACTTCTCATCCAGGTTTGAACAGCTTGTAAATCAAAAGGATTATTCTGCTCTCATACTCAAAAGTTCTTAGCTGGCAAAAATACTTTTTGAAACTACAGGGTGGGGAAGGACTACAGTTCAGGACCATTCCTTCTAACCTCAATAGACATTAATGAGTCATATTAGACTTATTTCACACTAGTCAGTTAAAAAAATTGTTTTAAAAACTTCCGTGATATACT
Source organism: Myiotriccus ornatus (assembly GCA_036023395.1). Classification (NCBI taxonomy): domain Eukaryota; kingdom Metazoa; phylum Chordata; class Aves; order Passeriformes; family Tyrannidae; genus Myiotriccus; species Myiotriccus ornatus. Next base: position 58,708,000 of record JAYRBT010000139.1, read on the forward strand.
ACAAATAAACAAGTATGGAGAAAAAGCACTACAGGAACAATTGTGTTATACAGCATGCTCCTATAGAAAATTTCAAATATGATCTTTGTTCAAATTCCTCACTTTTACATGACCACAGCATTTTGTAAAATGCATCCTTTACCTGCCATTTTGCATGTTATAACGCAAGAGAAAGTTTTTCTTATGTTTCTATAAACATCTTCATGTTTTAACTATGTTGCAGTGTAAAGACATGCCTTGAGAGCTTCCTTTATGTTAGCAAAGTATTTTTAGAAAATTATTGTATTTGCACGTAAATTCAGAAGGAAAACACATCCAGGTGGTCGTGCCTCTGTAAAAGCCAGCCTGAGGGCAACTAAGAAAGAGACAATGAACAGAAAGGGCTATAAATAATTAGAGCATCTGCTTTGCACCTGTGCAATATGAAATTTCCATTTTGTTTGGATTACATTATTTGCTTATAGACCTCACGGAAAGAGAAAACCCCTCCAAGTTATATGAAATTAATTGTGTAGCTCTTCTTTGTATAATGCCATTTTTGGTCTTAAATCAAGAAAGTGGTCCTAATGTCCTGTCTGGCTTCATGCTAACCTGAACAAAAAGACTTTGAAGAATGTGTTCAGACTTCTCAATTTTAAAATTGTATTGTAAAAATTTCACAGGAATTAATTAGATCACAAAACTATCATAAACATGAGACATATAGAAATACTTTCAAGAATATTGTATTTAAAAGTCCAAATCACTTAACGATAAAGTCAGTATTTCTACAGTAACTATCCTTTATGCTGCTTATTTTAGCATATTTTTTATTATTAGTCATGTTCTGTTTCATATATAAATGAAGTGACATTTGTTAAGTCCAGCAGGAATTCTACCTGGGAACAGCCTGCTGGAAGACCAGACTACTTACACAGCTGTTAACTAAATTTACATATTTTATATTATATATATTATATTATATATATTATATAGTAGGTGTGTAGAAATCTAGAGTTAAAGTTTATTTGCACCTTTCACTGTGACATGTTTATAAATCTGCCAAGCTTGAACTGTTCTGCTGAAATTCTAGTACCATGTTATCTACATTAGGGTGATTTCTTCTTTTATGAGGAACTTGCAACAAAATGCTTCTGATAAGTTAATAATATTATTCGGCAGAAACATGTAGTTTTGCCTTTGTTAAAAGCCACAAACCTGTTTTCAGTCCTATATCATCCTCTTTTGCAACAGAAGCTGAAAAAGGGAAGTTGGGGGAAGGAAGTGATATTTACAATATAATCTAGCCCTGTTTAAGACCGCAGCAATTCAATGTGTAACCCAGCCAGGACCCCTCTGCAAATACCTCTTCAAACTATTAGGACAAAATTTTAGTTACAGAATAAAGGGCTGAACTCCAGGAAACTGTCCTTTCTTATTTTTTTCCCTTTTTACGGAAGCCCTTACAAGGCAAGGAAGACAGAAAAAGTGCTCAAAGGGTGTGATTTACCTCCAGTTCTGTATAATTGACACACCTGTTTAAAGCTTATGGATAATCCTACTTGAGCAGTTGATTACTACTTATTTTTTCAGGTGGATGAGCTAAACAGTCTCCTTCAGTACCACAGGATAGCTGTACAGTGAGGTGTTTCCCTTCTTACATGACCTGACATACAAGGCATGCAAGGCAAAGCTGATCTCAGGAGCAATGTCAGATTTGATACTTCAGAAACATCATCCCTGCCATCTCTCTGTGGTGTTCTCCTTACAGAACAGTACGGGGGAGGGGGGCGAGAAATGTGAAATAAAAAATCGCAGGATGAAAAATCTTGCCTTAATTACACTACTTTATTTAAAATATGAAATCTGTCAAAATTCATGTTTTGTTTACAGACAGCTACGAGCATGTTGGCTGCAACAGGATCACTTTCATGGCTAGAAGCATAATATCAGGCTTTTGATTAATAACAAAAAATAATTTTGTACAGAACATAGAAAACTTACCCAGAAACAATCAAAACTTACCCAACAGCAGGATTCACAATTCTAATATAATCATAGCATCTTCCAATGGCAATACTTTCCAGGTTTTGAGTTGTACCTTCACCTTTCCATTTCCTTCCCTGCACTTCTGAGAAGCTGTTCATAAACAGAACACAGACATGTAAAAGAGGCAAAAAAAGGCTCTTCATCATGATTCTTAACAATCCAAGTTCTTAGGAAAAAAAAAGCGGGGGAATAAAAAAAAGAGGAGTTAAATGATGCAATCTAAAAGGAAGCTGGCACACTTAACATTTAAGATTGTCAGTACTAGCTCTCGCTCTATCTCTGTACACAAAAGTTTGGAGGAAAACTAAACCTTGCTGGGAACTGTAACTCAACTGTTTCCTGGAATGATTGCAGCACAGGGATACATCACTTCCTCATATCTGCACTGCTCCCTACTTCAGAAAAAAGGAGACTTTTAAGGCCATCTGGTGATAACTGAGGAGAATTGCAATGTATTTCAGTAAAGGGAGGGAAAAAATCCTTACCACTTCGGTACTTAGGATGCCTTTGGTTCACTTAATAGTCATAGCTGTGCTACATCTTCCTCTGTAAGCATTGAACTTCAAACATTGTTTCTTAAGGGTTCGTGTCTTCAGTGCATAATTCTACCTCCAGCAGTAACACCAGTCTCGCTCCCTTATGTGCCATGACACACTCCCTGTGAAAGACATGCTCACGCCCAAACCCAGAGGTGTGCTTATTTGGGCGTGCTTACTAACCAAGCAGTAAATAAAACCATGCACTGGCTAGCCAACTGCATAACACCTGTGCTTTGCCTTCCTTTTCTTGTGTAACTGCTGACCTGTGTAACTGCTTTCCCCCCCGTCAAGGTTGTACAGATTCAACCTTCCAAGGTTTGTACATGTTTGCAGATATGATTAAGTAGGCTAGCATGTTCAAAAGTCCATCGAGGTGGAAAGCATGCATGGAAAAGGAAACACCCAAGACTTCAATTGCTTAAGCCTCATTTTATTAGATAAAGAGATAAAAAGATTATGGTGCACATGTAAGCGAGATAACCCTCATAACATTATCTCTCCTACTTTTACCAGCATTTTATTCTGAAGCATTAGTACACTGAGCAGTACTAGACTAAAAACTCACATGCCTTTGCTCAGAATATTTCAATGTGTTTACAATTAACTGCTTACATCTATAAACTACCTAGGTCTAACACATTCAGTATCTGCAACATAGATTTTGTACAGTAATAGTTTTTAGTCAGATAGGCCTGATGCAACTCTTTTATGTTTGACAATGTATTTTTGGGACATTTAGTACACATTGCAACACTGGTGGACAGTTTTAGTACATTGCCACATTGTCTGACAGTTCCATCTTTTGTCAAATCGACGTGTGATCTCAATTCTGCCAAGTGTTCCTGCTTATTTCGAAATGTTGCATGGGCAGATGAGTATCACCAGCAGGTGTTCCTGGTCCATTTGCCTTGGATGTTAAACACATTTAACTGCTTATCTGGCACAAATACTGCAAGAAGCTAGGCACAGATTGCCTGCTGCAGCCTAGTTTAGGTCCCATCATACATCTTCCCTCACAAGCACCAGTTCATCTGCCACACCCGCTTTATTCCTGATCTTGTCATCTCCTCAGTGTATTTCAGTGAAGCATTTCCTTTGCTTCCTGTACACACGCTTAGTTCAGTTTCTGTAACCACTGTGTTTTATAGCATAGCAGATTTCTTTCAGCTCCTAGCTTCTCATGGTTTCCTAGTTGGGCAGCTGGGAGTTGTCTCTCTTGCTGCAACATACAAATATCTTTCTTGAGAAATATCTGTCTCAGTATCAGCAAAATGGTACCACAAATTTTAGACTGCTGTATGCACAAGTAGCTTTTCTAGGACCTTTCTTGACAGGACCACACCTCAAGTACTGTGTCCAGTTCTGGGCCCCCAATTCAAGAAGGACACTGAGGTGCTGGAGTGTGTCCAGAGAAGGGCAGTGAAGCTGGAGAAGGGTCTGGAGCATGAGTCCTGTGAAGAGCTCAGGGAGCTGGAGGTGTTTAGTGTGGAGAAGAGGAGGCTCAAGGGGTGAGCTCATCGCTCTCTGAAAGGAGGCTGCAGCCAGGCGGGGGATTGACTTTTCCTCCCAGGTAAATAGCGATAGGAGAGGACATAGCCTCAATCTGTGCCGCGGGAGGTTTATGTTGGACACTAGGAGGAATTTACTCACAGAAACAGTGACTGGGCATTGGAATGGGCTGCCGGGAAGGTGGCGAAGTCACTGTCCCTGGAGCTGTTTAAGGAAAGGCTGGATATGGCACTTGGTGCCCCGGTCTAGTTGACACGGCGGCGTTCGGTCACAGGTTGGACTCGATGACCTCAGGGCTCCTCTCCAACTTAACAGGACTCCGTGATGCTGTGATTTGTTTCCTTACTTCCACAAGCCACCAACTCAGCGCTGCCCAGGCGCAGGATTTCACGTCGGGCAGTACGTCAGCGCACCCGAACGGTCCCGAGGCGCGCCTCCGGACCGGGACCGGGACCGGGACCAGGACCAGGAGCAGGACCAGGAGCAGGACCAGGACCAGGACCAGCCCCAGGACCAGGAGCAGGACCAGGACCGGGACCGGGACCAGCCCCAGCCCCATCCGCAGCCTCCCAGCCCCGCCCGCGCTCGCGCCCCCGCCACAGGGCGGGCCCGTCGCCCCCCGCTCCCCGCGGGGCCCGCGCGGGGCGGGGCGGGGCGGGGCCCGC
>JAYRBT010000139.1:58720899-58775119 GCA_036023395.1 Myiotriccus ornatus
AGGTGGTGGATTCACCATCCCTGGAGATTTTTAAGATGAGGCTGGATGTGGCACTGAGTGCCATGATCTAGTAATCATAGTGGGGTTGGATCAAGGGTTGGACTTGATGATCTCAGAGGTCTCTTCCAACCCGGTTAATTCTATGATTCTATTCTATGATTCTATGATTTTAGTTACGCTGCAAAACAACTGACAAGATTACACAGAGGACAGGGTTGTGTAGGGTAGACAACAATGGACAGGATGGCATTTGAGAGTTTTGGATTTCTTGTTGAGTTCTGCCAGATTCTGTCCTGCCTACCTAACTAATTACTATTATTTTGGGTTGACCCACGGCCAAGAAAAGCGCCCAGGGTAGAAAACTGTATTTCTCCTCTGATTTAAGGCTTCAAACATATGAACAGCTGGAGCATGAAGCAGCTAATTTTCTTACTGTTCACCTCGTATACCTCTACATAGAGTAAGCCAAGGAGAGGTGACACGGGGACAGTCATCCTCTTTGCTAGGCTATCTCTGCACCCTCCTTCTTCCTTGGGGACCATATAAACTGAACTTGTGGATTCCTAAAAGACATTGCCTATAGTTGGGTGTTACTAGTGCACTGACCAGGTGAAAAAACCAGTCAGCTAAAAGGCACAACATTTTACTGGATCAGTACACCACATGGGTTTGTCCTGCAGCTGCATGATTGTTAGCACATACTCCAGGGAAGCAGCAGGAATGTACAGCTAGAAGCAGGGGCAGGACTGCTGCTTCTGCGTTTCCTCCTCCACCCCCACGCCCTAATTTTCAGCAGATTAAGTATAACATGAAACCACATGCTCTTGGTATTGACACAGGAACACCTTGTTGTGGTCTTTGTTCCTTCATTTTCTTGTGGGTAAAATTGAGATAATATCTCTGCAGAGTCCAGGTTTCTGTCCTTTGACTTAATGCTATTGCATATGTGGAGTGATGACACCTAAAAATGTAAGAGTGCAAAGTTGTAGCTAAACTAGTAATGCCATGCTGCTGCTTTTTTCCTGGTGCTGTTCTAAGAATAATTTTTTTTTTTCATAGAATCATAGAATAGAATCATAGAATATGCTGAATTGGAAGGGACCCATGAGGAACATCGAGTCCAATTCCTGGCCCTGCCCAGGAGACCACAAGAATTTCAACATGTGCCTGACAGTATTTTCCAGAAACTTCTTGAACTCGGATGGATTTGGTGCTGTGACCAACTTCCCTGGGGAGCCTGTTCCAGTGCCCAACCACCCTCTGAGTGAAAACCTTTTCTCTGATATTTATCCTAATATATTATTTTTTTCTTTTAATCAAAATGATATGCTGGCTCCAAAGTGAAATAGATTTTACTAATTTTTAAATTAGTTTTAAATCTGCTGAGTTAACTAGTGATAGAAATCTTGTCTACCTTGATCATCAGAAATATTGTGTCTTTTATTTCACATCCAGTGGCTATCAGCTGGTTGTAGAAGTCTTAATGTGGTTACACATGGAAAGCGGAATATATATGAATTTGTAAAAAATGTTACTTGTGATGATATATGGAAAAAACACAATTGATCAAGGGGATGAGGAAGAAAAAATATTTTCAATTTTTTTTAAATTCCAGTCTGAATTCTTAGGGTTAGTGATTGTTCAGAATGTACAGGTGCTGATGGTGAAAACCTTCATTTGAAATAAAGCTGTTTGTGAATTTGTAACCACGTTAACCTTTTTGACCTTGAATAGTTATTTCATTTTAAATTAGTGAAATCTTTGAGGGGAGTGGAAAAATCAATTTTCCTTCTCCTGTTTTTTTTCCTTGTAATTTTGTTGTTTTCCAGCTTTTAGTTGGGAATAGAGTGGTACTGGGAAAGTTAAACACAGTATAGACTTTGCTTACTGCTGTGCAAGTCTGATAAGAGCAGCGTACTTTTTCTTTAGTCCTGTTTGCTGATTTCTCCTTGTCAGTTTATAGTATGCTTGGGTATTTTTAAGGAAGGAGCAAACCTTTTTCACTCACTAAGTATATTTTTGACATAGTTATTTGGAAAAAACTGTTTCAATTTACTCACTGTAGGCTAGCATTACTGGAAAATTAATTTTCTTCTTCTAAGAAGACATTTTTCCATATTGGCACATGTGTAAAACACTCCCAGAAACCAAGTAAATACTGTGTTTTACTTGGTGATTTAATTAGCAGTCTTGAGCTTCCCTATTTATTCACAGCATCGTGGGTGTAGAAATATCTGTCTCTGGACAGAAAGTTTCAATTTTTTTAATTAAAGTACTAAAGCCACAAAGGAGATACAAGAGTTGAATGTAGAGTTTCTTTCAGTTGAGAGTTGTGAACATGAAGCACTGTATAAATAACATTACTGTTACTACTGATATTTTGTTCTCGAAGCACAAAAATTTAGTATCTTAGAGTATGGAAAGATGTGTGTTTGCTACAACTCTGTACGTTCATTTGAACATGTTAATGGCTTTGTTGTAGTCCAGTGAGTTGGACACTCAGCTAAAACTGGCATATGATTGAGCTACAAAGAGTTTTCAAGCACAGCTATGCTTTAATTGCATTATTTATTTTCTTTTAATAAAGGTTTAATAAAAAAGTTAATACTGAATTTAAAAGCCCCTGGCTACTTCTGGATTATACCTGCATCAGCCAAAGGTCTCTGAAGTGTTTAAAACAGATTTTGCAATGCAAAGGGCTGACTGTTATTTGGCCAGTTGCTCATGCTGTTTGGATTATGAATAATTCTTAAATTTCAGAAGTCATCAGAACTGTTGCTCCTCTTGTTATACTGCTCCTCAATTAACATACAAACATAAAACCAGTTGTGCTGTAATATTCAACTGTTTAAATGTAATGTCTTTAAAAGCCCAGAAAGCTCTCAGGTATCTCTAACACCTGTGGCTGTCATCATTGGTTTAGTGTGGTGTATTTTAAGGCTGTTCAGAGCTCACATGCACTGTACTTTATATTTTTGATGAGTCAACAGATACCCTTAGTACAGTCCGTTCCCTCCCCCTTGCCATTCTCTGTCCGAGTTTGGGGGGTGGTGGTGGTTTTCTTCTCTGCTGAACTCCTGCACTAGTTTTCCTGGTGCAGAGCTGGTGAAAAGCGGACCTCGAAATGGAGCAGCTGCTGTCTGTTAATAGTCTTGGTCCCACATCGAAAGACTTCATCAGTCTGGTAATGAAATTACAGGTCTGACCGAGTGACTTTGTTGCTAGGCTACCTGTCCTCTGAAAAGCCAGTCGTTCTCAGCTTTGGCTGACCTTTTTAATACAACGATTTCTGGTTCAAGTATAGTCATTAAACTTCGGTATCTTCTCCATGGTTCCTAATCTGTTGGATATCTGCTGGAAGCCTTAGTAGCAGAGGTGAATATACAAGTGTTTCATGTTACAGTGACTTCCATAATAATACATTTGTAATGGACATTCTTAAATTGCATGCACAGAGGGATTCTTTATTTCAGATTTGTGGATGATAAGGTAGGTTCAACAGAACATTTAAAGTCTTGAAAAGACTTTGAGTCAGGAGGATGAGAAGATATTTTTTATCAAGACCAATTTTATGAATTTTTTTTTTTAAGCCAACAGCAAAATACAGTAGATTTGTGTAACCTTCCTGTTATCCACTACAGTCTTGTTTACATTTTAAGTCAATCAAAATGCCAAGCATTTGAGAGCAAATGGGATTCTTGGGGAGAAAAGGGTCTTTGGGGACTGACTTCAGGTGCTGTGGATGCTTATGGGTGGAATGAAAAGATGCTACCTGAGAAGCCACACTTCTTTATTGAGGTCTGATTCTGAAATGCTGGGAGGTGAGGAGGCTGTCCTGGAGAGTTGCTTCTGTGCCCATCTCCTGTGCTTGCTCAGGCTTCTGCTTTTCGGCATGGAAAGTCCAGCCTTCAGTTTCATCTGGTGCCACTGCTCTGTGTACTGCGTTCTCTGATCTTAGTATAGGATAGAAATGTCTTTTGAGCCAAGATCTTTCCGTGTTAGTGATATGTTCATAACAGTGTGTGCCTCAGATCCTAACACAGCATGTTACAAACATCAGTTTTTTCTGACTGGTCAGTAGTTGGTCTATTGCGGGGAGGGGGGGAAAAGTCCTCTTAAGTTTGCGTTATTTTTTTTTTTCTTCTGAAGCAAAGTAAGTTTGTTTTCCCATAATAAGTCATTTTGCTCATATGTACACCATGTAATGTACAGTATGCACAGCTCACTTGGAGTTGCATAAGGGCTTGGAAGGTGTCCAGTGTTTCAGTTGCGTTGCTAGTCGTTGCCAGGAAGTGGCAATGCAATGTCACAATGAATAAGTACGTTTGGGGTTTTTTAAATAAAAAAAAAGTTTTATTTATTTCAGTTTGTAGGGGTTTTTTGATGTAAGTACTATGTATGAACATGTATATCTCAGATGCCCATTTCTTGTTCAACCTTTAGATTCCAGAGCCTTTGTAAACTAAGGCACCTCTGACTATTCCAGTGGTTGTTTTCTGAATTAAATGAAAATCTTTTTACTTTTAGAATGCTTTCTCTTGAATACTGCTGTGGGCTATGATTCTTGAAGCTGGATGTGGACTAAAACATAAGAACTGAAGAAACACGTTTTTAATACGCTCACCAGGGGAAAATGTGGTTTTAAAATGTATTGTTGCCAATGGTGACTGTAGACATGTAAAAATGGCACTTCTGTGTTACCTAGAACTTTGTGCTGTCTTGATTTGTTGTTTTTGGTCTATGGGAAACCTTCTCCAACAGCTAGTGTAGTTTGTATTTGGTGGTAGGACTCAGTGTTCCTTGTAGATAATAAATCCCTGAAGGTAGACATAAGGGTTTGTTAATGGCTTGGTACGGACTAAAATGCAGATTTGGGAGAGGGGCTCAGACTTTCGGTAACGTGGTGGGCTGGGGAGATTGCATTTATTCCTGCCAGGAAATCTTTCTACATTTGTTTACCTCAGTGTTTCACAAGATTAGTTTATGTTGCTTAACTACAACTTTGATTTTACTGGCTTCTGTTTATGTAAAAAACTGAAGGTGTTCAGCTTTTAAAAGTAATGAGAGCAGCGAATCATTTGAGCTAATAACTGTTCTAAGGATTTAACTTGAGTTTGACATGATTTTCATTTTTTTAAATGAGATTTTCTTTCTTCCAGCTTTCCAAGACCAACTTCTCCAACAACAATGATTTTCGGGCTCTGCTGCAGTCTCTTTATGCCACATTCAAGGAGTTTAAAATGCATGAACAGATTGAAAATGAGTGTATCATTGGTCTGCTTCAGCAGCGTAGCCGGACAGTGTACAATGTGCACTCGGACAACAAACTCTCAGAGATGCTTAGCCTCTTTGAGAAAGGGTTAAAGAATGTGAAGGTAAGTAGACTAGGAGAAGGATTTGTGCCCTAAGGGATTCATGGTGTGATTACATAGTAGGTTGCCTCAATTCTTAATATTCTCAACAACTTAACTAAGGAAGAAGAAACATTTGTAGTTTCTTGATACTTTCCAGTCTGAAATATGAACTCTTTTGCCATTCGTCACAATTACTAATTCTCTAGTAAAAATTGTTTTCAGAGATGTATTTTGTGACAGACAGCTATCTCTGCATAATTGGAGGTGTTTTGGAGAGACAAAGTGGAAATTCATGTATAAAGACTGCTCTGCTAACTGGTCAAAAAATTTCTGTCTATAAAAATAATGTTTCTTTATTAGTTTGTTAGGAAACCCCAACTATCCTTTTTTTTGTGGTGCATAGCTTTGTATTATTGTCACAAATGGAGACGATTCCCAGACTTACAAAAAAAGGAGCATTGTTTGTTCTGTGAGTCATGTACTCCTTCCAGTAATTTCTAGCTAAGTAATGCTGTTTATGTGCCAGTCCTCTAAATATTATTTCTCCAGCTTGCTTTTTTGACAGTGACTTAAAGTTAAGCTCTTCTCCAGTAGAATCCTACTTGAATTCTACCATGTCTTTCCCCTGGGATACCCAACTCAACTCCCCCTTCCTGCACTCTAAGAACTGTGGTCTCCAATAGTTATTTAAGATCTCATGTTACATTTCTTGTATGTGTGGTCTGGATTTTCAGTAAGATATATATGCAGTTGATTGTTTTAATTTTCCCATCTAAGGTTGGTTTTGACCTGGGAATCCTACAAATAATTTATTTCCCTGTGCAGATTAAATCATAAAATTTATCTTTTTCCATTAATGAATCAGAAAATGAAGGAAAGGGAAAGAGAGGGGAAATTTAACATTTGGCTTTGCATTACACCTTCTCTAATAGGATGCCAGTGTGATTCTGTTACTTGACTTGTTTAGTGTGCAAACCCAGATTTCTTGTATGTGAACTACTCAGCTATTTTTAGGGTGTGATTAGTTCAATTTAAACTGATGACTTAAGCTTTTTTCTGTAATAGTCAGGGTTTCTTGATGTTCTAGAAGTTTGAAAAGAAAAACTTCCAGCATTTACTGTAAGAGTTACAAGGAACTTCTGTATGTTGCAATTAATGGGCAGACTTCAGAACCAGCTTCTTATTACTGGCAACAGAGAATAAGCTAACAAATTGATAGATGGGGTTGGTCTAACTTAAATATTTAAAAGTCAGTTAACATCTTTATTTAACTGTTCTTTTAATTTCCAAAGTAAATATCTATACATGTCTGACTATAAATTCTGGTTATAGTTTGGAAGGTAGAATTTTAAAATAACTAATGTAAAATGCATTCAGTTAAAAGATGAAGTGGAACTTCATTCTAGAATGTATCCCAGAATAATTCTTATGCAAAGCATGCAAATACTTAAATTAGTCAGTTAGTACTTCGAACTTCATCTGAGACTGTTAAATTCGCAGATCTCAGTCTTTGCTGCAAAGTAAAAATGGGATTAGACAAATGAATCCATATATGCTAACAAAATAAATTGGAACCAGGCAGGAAGGGAATGCGTTGCTCTGCCCATCAACAGGCCAGTACAGACTGTCAGCTTCATAAGCGAGCACATTCTTACCATGAAATAGAGCAAATGTGCTGCATGCATGGGGAAGGCATAATGGCCTTTGCTTTGAAACACTGGTTTATTTGAACAGTTCAGGCCTTCAGTGGATGAGATTGGACAATCATTAAATCTTTGCTTTCTTCTCAGAATGAATATGAACAGCTAAACTATGCGAAACAGCTGAAGGAGAGGTTGGAAGCCTTTACCAGGGATTTCCTTCCTCATATGAAAGAGGAAGAGGAGGTAGGTAAAAATTTTCCTCAGATTTGGTGATCTTCTTTGGGTTTGGACTGACTAAATAGAGACAAAGGGTTTAGAGGTTCATTTTTTTCAAATCTCTGTGTTTGTTGCTGTGCTAATTTGCATTTAGGACTATGGTGTCATTGTTAAGTTCTCTGACTGGAAAGTGACACATTCTGAAACCACGAATGTATTGTAAGTTTATGATGAAATCCTGATTGTTTGAAAAACTGATTACAGAATTCCACTGGGCCTGGGATTTGTTTGCAGCAAGTAGTTATTTAAAGGGATATGTAACAAAACTTAAAAGAAAAAAGAGAGGTCCTTTGAACCAGTGCTTCATGACTCAAACTGACACTCCCAAACAGCCTCTGACCTATATTTGAAACATAGACTAGTACTGCCAGTCTGATGATTTATGGGTATCCAAAAACTGGGAAACATCTTCCAAAGTCTGTCCAAGGGAAGTCTTTTCTCATGTTTTTCTTCCTTTCTGCTTTGCCTTCCGAGTGAGTACATAAGAAGTTACATAGGTTGAGCAACTTTAATCACTGCCCTTTTCTGGTGGCGAAAACAGGTGAACGGCTTGTCTGATACTGTGCAGTGATCTGTTGACAAGCAGAGAGTTGGAATTCGGAATTTCTGTGCTCCTGTCCGTAGGTTCACTTAATGTATAACGTGTTTTACTTTGAGAGAATTTAAACTGGACATTCTGTGTTGCTAGGTCTGTGTAGTGTTATGTCTGTCAGCACAAGATTTTATTTTTTTCCCCTTTTTCCTTTGCTTCAGGTTTTTCAGCCAATGTTGATGGAATACTTTACTTATGAAGAACTAAAAGATATTAAGAAGAAAGTAATTGCACAGCACTGCTCACAGAAAGAGGCTGCAGAATTCAGAGGTTTTAGTAAGTGGAATCAAGCAGAAGAGCTTCAGAAGGTCTTTAAGTATTCTGTGGATGAGAAGGCAGATCAAGGTGAAGCATCTAATTAAAGTTAAAGTAATTTTCAAACTGTAGTTTTATCTTAAAAACACACTCATGACATAGCTAAAGTTATGTGCGGGTAGATAGAATAGTTCTTATATGGGCGTTTCTTCACACCAATTTTGAAACTTCAGGAACTTTACTGTTTGATAGAGGCTTCTTGGCAGGTTGCTGTGTAGATAGTACTTCACTGTTTACCTGTTCTCTGCCTTCTTCTGCTCCCTTCCCTCCCATGCTAATATTTGATACAATAAACAGACAGAAATTATAATTAACTTCTAATTTCACGCTTCCATTGAAATTATATTCTCTATTTGCAGACCTTGCATTTCATTCCTGGATTTCAGGATAGCTTTGTAAGCTTTTCTGTTGATGGTTTAATAACACAGAATTATTAGCCAAGTGACAATATTTCAAATTAAAAACAACTCACCTTCCCAAGTCCATTACCTAACTTCCCTGGGCCTCTCAGGAATCATTAAGGAACTGTGAGTGTGGAGTAATGCAAGGGAGTGAATCTGTGCAGTGTGTGAGTAGGTCAGATGAAGTGTGTGTTCTGAAAGTGGGTATTTATTTTGCATTCATCTCTAACTAGCTTTTCTGATGATACTTAGAGTAAATGGATAACTACCAAAGTACACTTCAGACTTGTTTTATGACTGCTGAATCAGTCTAAGTTGTCAGTATTTACAGTTTTCACTCATAACAAAGAAGAATCAATGCCCCAAAGAAGGGGAGTTAATGTACCAAAAGTGTAATACTGAGATGTGAGACTGGTAAGTAGAGCAAGCTGTCGTGAACTGTGTGTGGTGTTGATAAGATGTGCTGTTCTCATTACAAAAAATGTGAAAAATTACTCTGTATTGAGATTTTTTTGATGAAACTTGACTTCTCTGAACTACTCAACTGGTCATTTTCTGCCCTCCAGGTGAAGCCTTCAGAAAAGATCCAGGTCCATTCTGTGAAATACTGTGTTGAGTCTTAACAGATGAATGTGACAGAAGTAGCCTTATGGTGTTACTTGCTGTTAAGTCTAGCTGGAATAGCAGTTTGGGGACAGTAGTAATTCTTCAAAGGCTTTGTTTTAGAGGAGAGTGTGTCTCTTGCATTCATTTTTTTATAAAGGGAAGAAAATAACACAGCTTGCAGTCCTGTACATGTTTAAACTTCATTTTCATGCAAAATTCTCTGTAATTTACCTGCAGCAACATGCTAGGTGCACAAATAAATATTGATCCATCAAGTGAAACTGTATTTAATTTCTTAGGTAGCAACAGCTTATCACAGGGTAAAGTTTACATTATACTCACTTTTGAAGCTTCTTTGCAAAAAGAAATTTGATGCTTGTCTCTCTGTAAAGTCTTAGGTACTTTAAAAGTAAAACTCTGTTAATTTTTGAAACCTGCTATTTCTAAGGACTCCTGAAAGCTCTTTCAGAAATAATTTTTTCTCAAGGAAATTGTCCGGTAACAGAACATTAAAAATCTCTTAATATGACAAAAAAACTCAGTAATCAAAGGTCTGAATTTGTTACTTTACATAGTTTGCAGCTCTCTTTGTACTATGATGATAGGGGAACTATTGGAAATGGTTACTCCTGCTGATGTTACATTGAAGTAATAATTACAGTGGTCAGAAATAAAATACGAGACAGCTACAAAGGGTTGAGCATGGACTTTTGGCTGTGTCCTAGTGGAGAGATTGAGTGCTTTCAGTGGGAGTGGTCCCAGCTGGTAGGTTCCATGTCCTGGTACTGTTTCCTGGGAATGTAGCAAACCAGGTACATGTATCATCTGTGACGGAAGGCATTTTTTTATTAAAAGCATTTAATTTATAGCAGGTGCTGCTTTTATCGTCCTGCAGCTGAGTAGCAGCAATTTACTTTTGTCCAGGGCTTTTTTCAACCCTTGGGTGGTCTGGGTTGGAATAAACGAGCCATTTGAGAAAGTGGCAAACAGAAAATTGAGCTGTTGTTGCTGTTCAAGGTGTTATTACAGCAAAAGCATTTTAGAGCTACACTGATACTTATCCTCTAGTGAACAATTGATGAAAGTTTTTAGGCGCAATTTTTTTCATCGTCCTAGTCAAAATGTGAGTTCCGCTGCTGTTACTTAAAGCTGTGAGGCTGTGCGTCACTTAACACACACTTTCTGTATTTCAGAAACTGAAGTAACAGGGCACACCACAAATATTACTAATCTCCCTCCTGAAGTTATGGTGACCATTTTCAGTTACCTTAACCCCCAAGAGTTATGTCAGTGTAGTCAAGTAAGCACTGAATGGTCACAGTTGGCTAAAACTGGATCTCTCTGGAAACATCTTTACCCTGTTCGCTGGGCCAGAGGTAAGTTAAATTTAATTCCTTTGAAAGCACATCAATTAGCAGCATAGCTGAGCATGCTGGGTGTACCTTTCTGACAAGGATAGTGTCCTGAAACTTGATTAAATGTTAAAAATCCCCAAAACATACTTCCATCTTGTAGGATTTAGAAACTAGAAATTGTCACGGTTGTAACTAATGAGTGGATTTTGTATACAAACTGTTGCCTAGTTTTGCTGAGGTTTGTTTGCTTGTATGAATGCTAGCAAGTATATTCATTAATACAACATCTGAATTATTTAAGAATCTAAGGAGTTTTGAGTTATATAAATGCTGCTGTTACACCTATACCAGTCAAATGATTTCATTAAGTTACTAGGTAACATGGATTAGAAGTGGATTTCTAATGTTTCCTCATAATCTAGTCTTACTTTTTTATATTCAAACTTAAAATGGTATGAATGTTATTTTTAATATGTATTCTTTAGACAGATTACTTCAATAGCTTCTACTGCAGGAAGGACTAAGTGTTTTTTTATAACTTTTGTTTCTCAAATTCTTCTGTTAATTAAAATTTCATACTGAGAAGTTACGACCTTTGCAAAAGTACCCTTTCAAATAGCCAAAATACTCTGTATTGCACTGAGGCCAGTTACGAGTCATCAGAGTGTATTTGTAGCTTTATGTTGATGTTTATGTCTGTATTAAACAATCACTGGGGGATGGCACTGCAGGCTTCACAATTGCTGCCATATCTGTATTTCAGTAAAAAGGATACAATTGTGCTGTTTAATAAGTATTTTGTGTGCTTTTTAAGATTTTAAGAGAGAAAGTTTTTGAGATACATAAAGGCTAAAAACTTTCTCCTGGCTAAACCTTTATGACTTCTGAAATCCGTACAAGGCAGAGAGGAATTAAATAATGTTTTGGTCTGAATTAATTTTCTGTTTGGGTAAATCTTACTGAAGATGGTAGTTTGGTTCCTGACCTTCAAAAGACTGAGTAGAGGAGTTTCTGAGTTAAAATTCTTCAATTTTCATTTAAAACCTAGTTGTCTTGATAATTCAGTGCTGCACACACACACAAAAAATATTTGGCAGCTGCTCAAAGTGAGTGCTTCTAGACCTGGTTTTGGCACAACAGGAAGCTGGTCTCATGACGTACTGTCTGTACTATTACAGTTGTTTGTGCAGGAGCACTCTAAATTGTGTGGAAGCTTCTCAAAAGAGGTTTACTACCAGAGGGAGGGGAAAAATATAAAATTGTAGTTTTAGATAGGCTTAGTTATTTTCATCCCCTAATAGGGCTTCTGAGGCTTTTTATGTAATATAAAGATGGGTTAAACATGTTAAATGTTACCAAAACCTTTCCCCTTACAGTTGGGTAACAGTGAATTAGGATTTCGTTGTCGTTGTGTTACTCATACAAGAAACCTTGTTCTTTTAGGCGCTAATCAAGACGAGTTGCTGTTGCTTTAGGAAGAGTAGGGTCCTCCTCTGCTGTGAGATGTAGAATAAGGTGGTTTTGTTTTTAGGCATGTCTGTGTTGAGGGAGGCAACAGACATGCTTATCTGGGGCCCAACACTGCAATATACCCAAACTAGAAGTAAATTAATGCCTGTGCAGCAACCCTTGGGGACAGGGGGTGCCCTGCCAGCTATAACAGTGCAGGTGTTGCTGATCTCACATTCATCCAGGTGTTCTGAAAAATTATCGTGTCATGATTTGAGTCATACATGTGTTATAAAATACACACTGAGTAGCTATTGTAAGTAGGGTACTTACCAAATTTAGGTTTCATGATCTTGGAGTTTTCATGTGCAGTGAATAAAACCAGGCTAATAAAATACATTCTGGTTGACTACATATTATGAGATTCCAGAGGAAAATGGAGGTGTGTTCAACCAAGTGTTATACTACAAGTTGATGGTTTAGTTTATATGCCAGAAACAACTTCAGCACCTGGACAATCCAAATATTCCATGATTGTTTCTGTTTGTGGGTTTTTTTGCGATCATGCTGGTCCCTACTACTTGAATAAGGACAGCAACCATGTCTCAGAATAGCATAATAGGCTGTGAGTTCTGTGATGGTACTGAAACTGTTCCAGGAATCCTTTGAAGCTTTAAGATACAGATCAGACGAAGAATTATGTCAAAGTTCAGTCCAGCCTTAGTTGAGATGAATGCAAAATTGATTTATGTCTTCAAGTCAGATCAGAGTATACTGAGAAGTTACCATTGCTATTTTCTGCTGTGATGAGAAATTTTGATTAACTTCTTTTTTCTTCTTTTTTGGGGTATGGGGGTGAGTAGGTGACTGGTATAGTGGTCCTGCGGCAGATATTGAGACAGAACCTGATGAGGAATGGGTGAAAAACAGAAAAGATGAAAGTCGTGCTTTCCAGGAATGGGATGAAGATGCTGATATAGATGAATCTGGTAGGTAAAATGGATTTTGGTGAATTGTTTTTTTCCCCTGAAGATGAAATAGCTGTAAGAAATAAATGAGCTGAGTGGAAAAAATAGGGGAATGGGCATTGGTGGGAGAGAAGCAGGCAGCTGTTTTTAATGAGTGGAATTAATTTGTCTAGGAAAGAGCAAATGAGAGTAAGTAAAACAAGAGTTATGAGGATGTGTCTGGAGTTAAGTAAAAGCTAGACTTAATCTCTTCAGGAAGTTTGGATGAATCATCTTGCCTCCTGGTGCATTCTAGGTCTAATTTAAATTTGGTCTTAAGCTGTTATATCAGAGGTTATGAAATGCCCTGTGAATATAGTATTTCTTTATAAGAACTCTGCCCGAGGCAGCCCTGAGCAATACATAATCTGTAGTAAACACTTCTCCAAGTCCTTTAATGGTAATTTTCTTTTAAGACTCTTAATGGTCTTACTTGCTGTTGTAGTTAAACTCTTGAGGAGTGTCAGACAAACATCTACTTTTTAAAGATGAGGCTTAAGTAGTCCGTTGAGCTAGAATTCAGAAAAGGTTTGATGTAAAATACTTTCTGAAACTTGTGCCTTTTTAAGCTTTCTTTAGTTTTCCAGTAACTTGTTGGGTATAAGTTGGCAAGGTGAATTCCAAATGACTCAAAGCATATTTCAGTCTTTCTCTTTGGGTTTATTTTGCAGAAGAGGCAGCTGAAGATTCACTTGCCATTAATATAGCACAAATGGAAAAGCGTTTACTTCATGGCTTAATTCATCATGTCCTCCCACATGTAGGCTCCTCAGTGAAGACGTTGGTGTTGGCCTACAGTTCTGCAGTGTCTAGCAAAATGGTGTGTAATTTGAAACAGGCGTTTAATAATTGACTGTGCAGCCGCTAATTAATAACCGATGTGCTTGAGTTCAAAACGCTTGAGTAGTGAACGTGGGTTGCAATTCAAAAGACGGTTAATTTACATGTTGTCTCTCAATGCTGTGTGCAGCCTTATTGGCTTGTGTTGACTGATTATTTTCCTTTCCTTTTTCAGGTTAGACAGATCTTGGAGCTTTGTCCCAACTTGGAATATTTGGATCTCACTCAAACTGATATTTCAGACTCTGTGTTTGAAAGGTTAGATAATTGTTGTTTCCTTTAAACAAAATAAATTGAGGGGTGGGAGAAACATTCAAACATATCTTAGTCTGTTGCCAGTACAGAAAGAAACAGAAATCGCATTCAAAACTCCCACATAACTAAGAACTAAACCAGAGTAACAAATCAATGAAACATCAAGTGAAACATGTAACTTTGTAGTGGCCATTTAAAATGCTCTGTCTTCACTATTGGATGTTTCTTACCAGTCAATGTGTAGCTATCCATAACAATAATTGTTTTGTTCTAATATTAACAATGATTAACTTGAAATTGTTCATAGATTTTTACCGAGTCTCTCAATTAAGATGTTCTCTTGGTCTGATATAGCTGGTAGGGTTTGGAGTGCTGCTGTTTGAGACACTGATCAAATGGTAGGCAAAGATTTAAGGCTTAGGTGTGGTGACTTGAGATTCCTAAGTTTAACTGAAGCCTGCAGAAATGTCACTGATGTCGGGATGGTGCACGGATGCAGAGCCTGCACCAGTGGGTCTTACTGTGCTAGTGAGACTCAGTGGGTATTTCAGTGTTCTGCGTTTACATCATGTACTGCTCTCAAGCTTTATGTGAGCAACACAGAATATTTTACCACCGTGGATGCTGATAGCAACACTCTCTGCAGCTTGTACTGCAGAGTTTCAGTTGAAATAAAAGCTTTATAGAATTTATGGGGCTCAGATGTCTCAGAAGTCAATCTTTGTGAACCTTTGTCAATATCTAGTGGAATTTACCATACTTGCCACTCATCATACATTTGTAGTTCCAGCATTCCAATTTGTAACTCAGAAAATGAGTTCGTCTTGCTGTGAATATAAATAATCGCTTATTGAAGGTAAATGATGGTTAACATTAACTACGGATAGGTAAAGATCAGTTAAATCAGCTATATACTTTTTTAGCTAATGTAATAATAATCCTGTAGATAAAATTTCTATTTTACTTGAAAAAGATAAGGCTGAAGGAGTGAGGTTTTGTTTACAGGAAAAAGTCTGATCTCTAATTAGTTATGGAATTTCAGGAATCCATTTAGTCTTCCTGAAAGAAATGGGAAGTGACAGGAGGATATATATCTAAGTACACTGATCACTGTATACAGTACAAGCCAAGCTTGAGAAACTCAAAATACTAGAAATTACAACTGCTATGTAATATTCTCTCAATGCCCCATCCAGTTCCAGCCCCTCGGGTCCATTTTCCCTCTCTCGGGCTCGACTGTCGTGACTTGCCAACATCGCCTGGGCCGGTTCAGGGGTTGGACTTGGTGATCTCTGAGGTCTTTTCCAACCTGGTTGATTCTATGATTCTGTAATTCAGTTCGAAGTGTTATCTCAGATGTACTTTTTGGGGGGTGGCTGTGAGTGAACTTTGCTAGTTCAGTATTTTCAGCATCCTGAGAAATTAACTATGATGTCCAGTAACTCAAATGTCTCCTGGTAGCTTCTGTTGTGTATAATGCAGTTAGAAATTGTTATGCATATATTCACTGCTTGCAGTCTGATCTATTACTAAAAAATTTATTCAATGTATGGCATATTTGGACTTCTTTTAAGTCTCAGTATATGGAGAAATACAAGTTGTTACTGATTTATTGGTTGATATTACATTTCTTTAGACATAATTTTTCTAGGCATATATACAGCACTTGGAGTATCAAATCTAACCACTCTGGGGTAGTTTCTTTAAATATTCTGTAAATTAGTATAAGTATTTTACTTGTGAAATGTATTCTTGTATATTTAGCCTTAACAGCTGTTTTTGAACAAAACCTAAAAAAATCCCCAACCACCAACAAACCAAACACTCCTTTTCCTGATTTCAGTTGGTCTTCAGTTGGCTATTGTCAAAATCTACGCCACCTTGATCTGTCTGGATGTGAAAAAATTACAGATGTGGCTATAGAGAGGATTTCTAGAGCACTGGGTATCATATCAACTCATTATACCAGAGGCATTCTGAAAAGCTGCAGAAACAGGAATGCTAAGTCTGCGTGGAAAAACAGAGAGATTACTCTGCAGACCAACCAGAAGTATAATTGTTTGCATGAAATCAGCAATGAAAACCTCATTGATGGAGGAGGCAGTGAGCAGCATTGGACTAGACCTGACGGCTCGGACAATTTCAGTTCTGCTTATGTGTGGATGCTGGATGCAGATGATTTAGCTGACATTGAAGATGCTGCAGAGTGGAGACACAGAAATGTTGAAGGATTTTGTCTTATGGAACCGACATCCCATATTAATTGTTCTGCATCGTGCTACAGTAGAGACATTTATGGGTTAAGGACTAGAGGGTGGCAGCAGCACTGTGCTTCTACTGACTTGATTTACTGCGGTCATTCGTTTTGTTGTGCTGGGACAGCACTAAGAACTATTCGAGCACTTCCAGAGTCCTCTGCACTGTGTAGAAAACCAATAAGGACTAAGCAGTCAGAGAAAAAAGACTCTGCATACTCTGGGAGTGAAAAAACAGATGAAGAGACTGCACGAGTTCTTCAGTTTCTCAGTCTGTCAGGATGTTACCAGATCACAGACCGTGCTCTCAGGTGAGGAGACATTTTCAAGGTATTTTGCTGCACTGTGTCTTTTTCTGATTTTAGTTGTTGGGTCATTCTGGGGTGAATCTGCCTGATTTCAGTAGAAACATTTTTATTGAGGAAACTCTGGTAAGTTTTAAGTGGTCTTTGCTTCTTAAAATATTTATAGTATTAGACTCCAGCTTTTCTTTTGGAGATTTAAGAACAATGAAATCTTTTAGATCTGTCTTCTGAAGTCAAGTATTTTTGTGAATTTGTTGTTCTAGGCAGTATTAATACTTATAGATTTGATCTTTAGTAATTTTTTGTTAGGAAATTGTGTCGATTCACCAGTTTTTTCATTATGTCTGTCAGTACACTTGAAACTTCGTAAAACTTCAGTAAGATCTGTTTACCTGTCTGGATAATGACATAATTTGTGGACAGACTGAATTGATCAGACGAGGTCAGTTGTATGAGGTTCAGTAAGACAAAGTGCCAGATCCTGCACATTCCCAGGCAGTGCTACAGGCTGGGGCGGCTGGAAAACTGCCCTGTGGAAAACGACCTGGGAGTGCTGGTCAACAGTGCCTGAACGTGATCCAGCTCTGTGTTCTGGTGACCAAGAAGGCCAATGGCATCCTGTCTTTTATCAGAAATAGTGTGACCAGCAGGACCAGGGCAGTGATTTTCTCTCTGATTTTACACCTTGAGTTCTGTGTCCAATTTTGGGCCCCTCATGACAAGAAAGACACTGAGGTGCTGGAGTGAGTCCAGAGAAGGGCAGTGGAGCTGGTAAAGGATCTGGAGCTCAAGTCTCATGCAGAGCTGTGGTTGTTCAGCCTGGAGAAAAGGAGGCTCAGGGCGACCTTCTCACTCTCTACAGCTTCCTGAAAGAAGGTTGTATCCAGGTGGGACTTGGTCTCTTCTCTCAGATAGCAAATGAAATTGACTTCAAGTTGCACCAGAGGATGTTAGAATTGGATATTCGGAAAAATTTCTTCGCTGAAAGAAAGGCTTTTCAAGCCTTGGAAGAGGTTGTCCAGGGAAGTGGTGGAGTGACCATCCCTGGAGGTATTTAAAGAGTGTATAGATATGGTGCTTGGGGACATAGTTTAGTGATGGACTCGGCAATGCTGGGTTAATTGTTGAACTTGATGGTCTTAAGGGTCTTTTCCAACCCAAATGATTCTACAATAATTTTGTATGTGCAGAACATGTAAAATATGACTCCATATAACACTTAAAGGAGGAGATAAAATGTTTGACTTGAATATTAAGATGGCTTCAAGAGTTACAGAATTCCGTGTGTTTGATATTTGCCATTGATACTTTATATTGTGTCAGAAAAATGTAGTTACTGCTTCATACTGAAAATGGGATGAGCTGAAGCACTTGGAACTGTCTAATCAGGTGTGCTGCAGCACTTAGGGCTGATTAAAGCTTCTGGGAGTGGGAAGGCTTCATGCATACCTGTGCTGTTCGCTGTAGTTAATTGAGAAATAGTGTGAGGTGCTGCTGGTGTCGATTTGTCTCCCCTGAGATTTTGTCCCCATTTGATGTTCACAAGTACCAGCTGTTCAGATGTTTCTGCAGTGGTTCTTCCTACTCTTTTCACTCGCCAGTGTGAGCTTCAGATATCCGTGCTTTGTGTTGGAGCTTGCTGCTCTTTGGGTGTTGAAGTGGACGAGTACTGCTGAGTTTTACTAGGTGCTGGTTAGGTTGTGCTGTGTGTAGTTTGTTTGTTACTGGTCTGCTTTTTCATGACTCAATAGTCTGGGACCAAAGAGAGATGTGGTCTCTGAGTCATGGGAGGGGTTTAGTTGTCTTGCTGGTTTCCCATTGGTGCTTTTAGGATAAAAGACAGTATTTAGGAGCTGAAAGTGTGCTGCAACAAGTTCGTCTTGCAGTCACCAGATAGTTGGAGTCCCTGAGGAAAGACAATGAAACCTCCTAATAGAAACATTTGCAAGTTCATAGAAATTGATAGCTGGTTTTGTGGTCAGCAGTTCTACTTCTGCCTGCTGACAGGAGGAACTTGTACAGTGATGCTCTGAAGGTATTTCTAGTTTTATGTCCTGGTTTGAATCTGCAGTTTGGTGATTCAAACCTGGTGGTTGTTTTCAGGTGAGGGAGCTTGTTTCTGCTTGAACTTGTGCTGGCTGCTCTGTAAGGAACCAGAGAAATGAGCAGGCTAACTTGGAGTATTTGCTCAGGTGTGGTACATCCATGTGCCTGTTGCATCAGCATCCAAATTCTCTTGCACTTGGAGGAAAAATAGAGAATTCCACTTAAGGTGTGTTGGCAGAGAAGCTCTGCTGTCAGTTCTAGGAAAACACAAATCTGGATTCAAAAATAATTTTAACCAAAAAAAAAAAAAAAAGTCAAACTTTGGGAAGTATAATGCACCAAACTTGGGGGTGTCATGTTTTTAGGGTGAGATGAAGAATATACATCAACTAGGAAGCCCTGCCTAAATCACTGGTGTTTTGGAGAAGAATGGCTTGATAGTTCTTTGAAATAGTTGTCTCTGATGTCATAAAAAAGTGATTAACCATTTAAGTCTGTCAGAAGGAATTGTTAGTTTCTAAAGAAATTAGTTAATTTTTCAGATCTGTTAGCAGCTTCAGGGGTGATCCCCCTATTTAGGGTAGAGAAACTGCCAGATTTAAAACTACATGGTTTATTAGAGGTGTGGTTTTTTGTTGCAAGGTGCAATTAGGTCTGTGACTGGGTGATGTAGTGGAGTGCTTGTCAGTCTAGTGCTGTCTTAACACGTCTCTTCTGTCTGTCAACAGGGCATTGACTCTGGGAGGAGGACTGCCACATTTGGAACACCTTAACCTCTCGGGGTGTCTCACTGTAACTGGTGCAGGCCTGCAGGATTTAGTTTCTGCATGTCCTTCTCTAAAAGATGAACACTTTTACTACTGTGACAACATTAACGGTAATGTCTTTTTATGAGGATGTGATGCTTTTCTGGGGAGTGATGCTTGGTTTAAGGACACTTTAAAACAAAAACAACCATCAAAACCCCACCTTTTTTTAAATGGCTGCATAGCACTGAATTTCACAGTTTAATTATGAAATGACAACTGTTAAGTCAGTTTTTCCTCATTTGTTCTTTTAGGTTGTTTTTTTTTCCTTGACACTAGTAGAGTTCTGTATTACCTAGGAAAGCATTTTTAGTCCCTGTGTCTCGTAACTTAGTTTAGCACAAGTAATTGGGAGTAGAAAGTAAGTCTTCATATAGCTGCTAATGCACACTTGCTCTCTACGTATGTTCCCTGTAAACCATGTAGTTGTGTGTTTTCTTTAGGGTCATAATCTCAGATGGAGGCTTCATTAGGTTGGTACCAAAGCAGCGATTTTTAGGAAAGGAATGACTTGTGCTTTGCCATGCAAACCTCTCATATGGCACTGGTTTTGGTATAGGATATTTTTGATCCTCCCATCATACGGCCTTAATAGAAAATGTAATTTTTTTTTTTCTTGAGTCAGTAACTTAGAGATGAATTTAAGTTGGAGAAGGATCTCAGTAAATGCATGAAACACATCCATGGTGCAAGTCTTTTCAGTGTTCACCACACTGGAATTCAGTCTATTAGGTTTAGGTTCAGAAAGCATTCATAGGATTACAGATGGGGAACCATGGTGTGACTTGTATTCCATGTGTGAATTTAAAACAGGTAAGTGCAACAGAAGGCAAGGGAAAAAGAGGATAATAACTGATTATAAGATCTGATTGTGTGTAAAACAAAATTGTATTCCCTGGTAGTTCACAGTGTCCAGCTCAATAGTTTGCATCCACATTGAGATGTAGTCCCAGCCAGGGTACCGGATGCCAGAGCTTTCTATACTGATATTTGGGTATTCAATCCATTGAAATTGATATAAGATAATGCACTTGGATTGGATCCTAATATTAGAAGTGAAAGTATTAAATCATATTTTACTTTGTAAGTTTTGCGCTTTATGCACTTTTTTGACACTACTGCTTTTTTTGTTTGTTCTGAGGCACTTGCCTTTTGTCACTTCTTTCCCTTCCATCTAGACTACAGCTTTTAGAAATCTATTTTCTATCATCTTTCATTTCAACCTGAAAATTTTAAAGCTCCTTTTTTATAAAACACTTCACTGACTCTTCTTCCTGCATTAATGTTGAGTTTAAAGATGTCTTGAAAGACCACTTAAAAGCCTTTTCCTTTTGCATCTAATTCCTTGCTACTTTTCCTCTGTTTATATTTCTGCCAGTAATACCAGACATGATCTTCTGGTTTGTCTTCAAACAGTCCTGTTTCTCTCCTTGTCCCTAAAATACACTGTCATCTTAGTATTATTTTACAAAGCCCTAATCTCTGTGTGAGTCCACCACTTTAAAGCTTGGCTGTTCCACAGTAACCTCAAGAAATTATTTATATTTAAACAGAGTATTTTTGAACTATTCTGTAAAGTTGTCCTGAACCTCTTCCTGTTTATTTCCTTCCTTTTACTGCCTGCTGGAAGCTGTGAGCCTGTAAACTCTGCTTGGTTCTAGAAAGCATCACGCAGGCCTTTGGATCAACAGTTTCTCTGCAGAGAGAAATGAACAGGACAGTGAGGCTGTAATGGTCTGACTTCTCACTTCTGTTGAGAAGTAGTGGCATCTCAGAAGTCTGTGGCTGTTTTCTTTAAGAATGAAGTTGATAAACACTTAAGAGGTATTCCAAGCAAAATTCTTTAGTGGAAAGTAACCTTTATAACTGAATCCCCTGCAGTTTTATCTGGGTGCTGGTCCTTGTATTTTCAATCCAACTTCATTGTGGTAGGGCTATTCAGTGTGAAACTGATGCCTTATTTCACCCTGTGGGCAGCAGGAATCCCGCAACAGCTATTTCTGTGTCATTTGACATTTCTACAGCAACTTAGGGAAAGCTGTTTCGTTTAAATCAATCCATATCTGAAGCTGTTTGTTTATTTGCACATTTATAGATTATATTACTAACTGCTGCACAAAGTTTACTGACCTGTAAGCATGTAGAGAATAATTTCATAATTTTCTTTGCCCACCAGCTTATCAGTGATTGTTTTCGGGGAAGGAGGCATGTTCTGGGATCGTGTTGGAAAACCTGTTGGTCTTGCAGAACAAAAAACGGAGCAAACAGCATGGAATTTAGCCATCTTTAAGTAATAAAGATATGACTTTGTCACCTGCCTGTGAATAAGGGCTTTACTTTTGCCTGCAGCCTATTTTCAGATTTTTTTTTTTTTCTATAAACACTGATCCTGATGGGACCCCTTACACACAACACATCTTTGTTGGAATTTCTTTTTGGAGGGCTTGCTGTACTTGTTTGGTTGGCATGGTTACAGTTTTTGCATTTTCAGCAAGTGCTGGTCCAACCATAGTTGCTCTACTTTTTTAGTAGCACAAAACTAAAATGGTGGAGCAGCTGTTGTTAGGTAGTGTGGGTTTGAGTCTCGGACTGCTGTTGCATACTGGTAGCATAGTGCAGTTTTTGTGAGCAGAGACCATGAATTTGTGCGGTTCCAAATTTATTTTATGTTTACTGTTAGTATGACTTCTGTTTTTGGTTTGCATACTAATGTTTAGGATCTCTCCTTATGTTTTGCACATGCTGGAGACTTGGAGTTAGATAACCCTCAGCTGCAGCTGAAAACAAGTCAGTATACATCCCTTCTGATTATTGATTTCTTTAAACATCTGAAATGAATTTGGCTGTAGATCACACTGAATGCAGTAAGAAGAGTTTAATCTTTGAGTTACTTCGTGCCACTGAGAAGTTTTATTTTCCTAAGGCTGTTCTGTCCAGGTGTGTCCATTCTTCTGACTTCTTCAGTTTCAAAGCCTGGAGTGCTGTCAGCTTTGGGATTAGAAAAGTGGAGCTCCCTAATTTCTGCAGCAGTAGTTCTTCAAAGCTTTTAAGTATGATTCACTTTCTAGAGTTCTTTTTAATTATGCAGTTCTCAGGTGCTGTAATTAAAGAAATAGGGCATAAATGAAATAAAGCTGTGATTCGGATGATTCACACTTCTGGCATTTAGAATGTCATTGGTCATAGTTGATCTGTCAGCAGTGGAGACAAGACTTTGCAGTTTCTGTTAACGTGTATGGACTATTGCATGCAGATTAATGTGGAATTAGTGTTGTTAGATCACAAGAGTTTGGTCTCAGTCTTTAAGTTCTACAGATAACCAAGGTGCTCTCATTAATGTCTGTTTATACAAGTATAACTTTACCAAAGGCTGATAGAGAGTATCACTTAGTAAAATCAGACTTGAATTGAATATTGCTTCTATATATTTTTAAAAGCTAATTTATGTATTTATGTTATATATATTTATAAATATAAATATTTATATATTTTAAAAACCTAATTTGATCACTTTTTCTGATCTTGTGATACTTGTAATGTATTGCTGTTGCTACATTACTGTCAAATTGAAGCCTCTTGCTGGCGGTGGCTGTGAAAGAACTTGTCTCTCCTTCCCTCCGTTGTGCTCCTCCCAGCTCATTCTTACTGCCTTTCTGTGGCCAGCATTAGTCTTTGTGGGGTACTTGGTAAACTCAATCAAGACCTGAGATAGCTGAAAGCTTCCTTTTTTACGTTTTTTTTTTCTTTCCTTTTCTAGATGGGTCAGGGCTCAGTCTTGCTGTAAAGCACATGAATGTTGCTGCTGCCATAGGCGAGAACTAGAACAAGTGACTGAGGGAATATGGTGGTGGCAGCCAGTTACCCCTGCTCTTGGTCTGTGCTGTCATGTATTCCTGGTGAAATGCCAAACTTCTTTCTAGGAAATTTTGACTTATTTTTGTTCTGCTAATACATGTAACAAAATGGAGTAATCAAATAGCTCTGCTCCTCTCTTACATTGCCAAACATGTTTATATGTTCACCATGAGTAAACAGACCTCATCTCTATTCTGAGTCGCCCAGGCATCTGAGTAATCAGATGAGCATTACAGTAATCCAGTTTAGAAGTAACTAAACCAGTAATGTAGACTGTGCAGGTTAGATGAGAACCTGATTAACTTTGCTGTCCCAGGTGAACCAGCCCAAAAACACATTTAATTTAGGCACTTCACTGCTTGCACTCATTAAACCTTCACAGTCAGTAGAAAGACAGGGACTCTTCTGAAATACACTTCTCTGGATGATCCACTGCATGTGCAGTTTCTTCCCCACACTTCCATTGCACGTTGTTTTAAAGGACTAAATTTTGGGCTCCTTGTTAAGTCCAGAGGTGATGGTATCTGGATCTCCCCTGCCATGATGTTTTATCACATGAGCCAGAACCTGACCCTGCAAGTAGCCAGTGGTTTTTTGCTCTATGTGCCCATCAAAACTGGCAAAGTTAATCAAAAGCATCAGCTGGTCCTCAGAACATGCACAGTTCCTGAAGTTGCTGTGTGGAGCAGTGTGCTCCAAGATGAAATGCATTGCTAACTGGGCTGTGCTAGAAGCAGTAATGGCAAAATGAAGGTGCTGAGACTCTGGAACAGGTGGTCCAGAGAAGTGGTGGGAACCCCATCCCAGGGGCAGGCTGGATGGGGCTCTAGCAACCTGGTCAAGTTGAAGATGTCCCTGATTATTGCAGGGGACTTGGAGCTAGATGACCTTTAGAGGTCCCTTCCAACCCAAACCATTCTGTGATTATATGAAAATGATTCATCCCCACTGTTAGGTTGAAATGACCATCACAGTGGACAATAGGGAAGGCTCTGTATGCAGTTACCGTATTGCTTAACCAAGTGCAGCAGTGAGGTGAGAGGAATTGGGGACCTTGTATACAGAGTCCAAAGGAAACAGGAGAGAGTGGGTTTTTTGGAAAGATTGAAGAGGCCATTTGAGTTTAAACAGAGATAATTCAAAAACAAAGTCCAGCCCAAATGAGGTCAGCAGCAAAGACTGGGGAAATTGGAGATTAGGAAGCTGAAGAGATGTAGCCAAAGTTCCAGTAAATAAAGTTAGGGAAACAAACTCAGTGTCTGTGCCTATCAAAACCAAAGCATGTGAATTTTGTTGTCTGTATCAATGTAAAAAAAGCAAGCTAAGGAGCATCAGGGCTTTTATAGAGGAGATAAATGACCTGATGGAGGAGATCAACTGACATGTCAAAACATAAGTCATAACCAAATAGCCTTGCTGTTGGAACAACCAGTAATGACACTTACTACCTTATTATAATAAGAGCATAAAATATGCTCCAAGTTCTGGGAGTTGTTTCCATATGCTGCAGTGGAATACATAGAAAGAATACAGGGGGACAGATTTTGTGAGAACCCTGAATGTGTTTGAACCCTGAATATTTCATTTCATCAGAATTCTTTATCAGAGGCTATAAAGGACAGTCAGTGATGGTATGAGAATTAGACGTGAGGCAAGAAGTGCAGCATGGGAAGAAGGGTGAAATTTCACTGCAATGTGCTTAATGTTATTTGTAATTCAGTGCCTAATAAATTGGGAAATGAACATATAGGCTTTTCAGATGTTACAGTTTTTACTTAGAAGTATCAAAGTTTTTGAAAATTTGGGTTGCTCTAAGACTAGTTCAAATTTAAAAACTGAAAGCTAATTAAAGGATAGGAAGAAGGGGAAGGGCTTAATGATCACTGTTAAGGATAGACAGGAACCTGGGAGGGGGACAGCTTTCTCCCCATTCCCCTCCCAAGAGTTCTGTGCTGAGATTAGTTTTACTCAGCATTTCCGCTGCTGTCATGGTGTAAGAAATGCACCCAGTAATTTCCAAGGTTTTTAGTGGTACTGAGTAGTCCTCAGGTAATGGTACTGGTGCTGATGATTTCCAGGACTTCAGTGTAGCTGTATGTGTTGTTATATGTCTGGGTGGTTGGGAATAATCAAACTGTGATTGCATGAAACTGAATTCAGAGCTGGCAGTTGCAACATGGAGATAATGATTTCAGAGAGCTGTTGGTGCTAATTCTGAGGTCTTTCCTGTTTGCAGCAGCAGCCCAAAAACCCACCAATGTTACGCATCGTCAGGGTGGTAAGAACAAGATAGAGGTGCTACTGCACAGCCCTGGAAGCCTTGGGGCACTCACATGTGGAGTACTGCAAAGTTTTGGTTTCCCCACCTTGACAAGTGTGTATAATGGAGTTACTGAAGGTACAGAAAAGGCCTTCTAAAAAGTTAGGGAACTGAACACTCAGAAGGCTGGAATGTTTCAGTCTGGGAATGAGAAGGCTGAAAAGGGGGATGACTTCGCAGAACTGGGAAAGCAGTAGGTGAGGTGAATGTGCAATGGTAACTTTCCAGATTCTGCAGCGTTAGAGCCCAGGGACAGTGGATGAAGAAGGTAGATGATTGATTTAAAGCAGATGCACAGGGTAGTAAACTTCTGGAATTTGGTCCCGTGGGGAATTGTGGAAGGAGTTAGTATCAGCGGGTTTGAAAAGGGGTTAAAAAATCTGCATGCACAACTAAGCCATAAACAAATACTAAAGCAAATGGGCTATACAAAAGTTAGGGATGCTGGAAAAACATAAAAGGTGTGTTTGATAGGCTTATACCATCTCCCTAGATAACACTTGCTGTTGCCAGTGATGAAGGTAGTGTTAGATGGAGCATTGGTCAGATCTGGACAGGCAGTTTGTATGTTCCAGTTATGAGCATGAGGAGTAACATTCTTAAAATGAGCAAGGAAAGGATGGAAAACAATATTGAATTGTACTGAGTATTCCCTTCCTTGGGTTGTTGTGGTTCTGTACGTTTTGTCAACAAGCATTTTGCTAGAAATGTGACAGTTGCTTCAAAATCACTGCTGTGCTGCTTAGCTGTGGCAATGCTGGGAAGGTCAGCTACGACTTGGAAAATGCTGCTGCACAGAACATGCTCTGCTAAACCAGCTGTTCAGAAGCACCGAGTCTCCTTTCTAAAGGACTTACGAAGAAGCTTTCAAGCTCTAGCTCGTAAGTGACTTGGAGGATCAAAATTTAGTTCAGGTGAATAAAGCGAATTGAAAAGGAAAATGAGTTTATTGACAAATGAAAAGTTTACTATTTTGCATACTGTAAAATTGTCCTTCATTATAGCTTCAGGTTTGTTTTATTCAGTCTTATGCATCTTAATTACCTTATAGAGTGTTGCTCATTGGTGTATGGCATGAAGCATAAAGCTGATTTTCAGACACCAGATTCATGAAAATGAATTATGATTTCAAATTACTGTTTAAGGGGGGGGAGAATTAGACATGGCGCGGTGCCCTTATTCACTACAAGATTCTGTTAGTATTTTCGAAATACATTAAAAACACCCTAATGTACAAAGGGGGGAATTTTGGGTTGTCCTGGTTAGGTCTTTACCAACTTGTTTGAGTTAACTTGGCAACCCACCTCCAGTTTCTGTTGGGTGCCAAAGTTCAGCCAGCCTGAATGTAAATGGGTCTCAAAGCAGGCAGGTGGCTGTAGGAAATAAAATCCTGTATTAATAAATGTAATAGTTTCTTATCTCATGATCACTTTAACGTTTCAAATTAAAGGAATAACAGTAAGTGAAGGTAAGTGGAGGTGGGTAGAATTACAATGTTGGTTTGTACTGTCTGTTATTGCAACTTGTTTCTTTCTGAATTGCTAATTTTTAGCCTTATGGCTTCTGATGACTGCAGTGATACAAAGGTGATTTTCTCTGTAGTTTTTGAATTTCCAGTCAAGAGTATGTGAGAGGTCTGGCCAACCATGAAGTGTTCATGGGGGAAAAAAACCTTCCAAACTAAAAAACTCTTCCCATTGTAGTAGAAATAATTTTGGAGATTGTGTTTTGTTTGGTAATGCCATGTTACCATTATCTGAATTTGAAAAATGGGAATTAAATACACAGTGTAAAAATACACCCAGTTCTGAGAGCTGACTGTGATAGCTTGCTTAAACTTGCTCATTTAGTGTTGCTTATTGTATTTCTGTGTCATTTTGAACTTATTACCTTCATGACACTAAGCTATTGGAGCAAAAATATCTTGAAAAATGCCTGTTTCAACTGAGGTTTTATACTGTGACAGTACTGACAGCATTTCAGACTTCACAGTGCTGAACGAAGTGTAGCGCGTCATAAAAAAGGAGACATTTTCTGAATCACCAGGTCACAAGGATTATAAATCTAAACAAATGGCCTTTTCTTCTTTTCACATTTCTTTTGTTTTTGTGCAGGTCCTCATGCTGAAACCGCCAGTGGATGCCAGAACTTGCAGTGTGGTTTTCGGGCCTGCTGCCGCTCTGGCGAATGACCGCTGACTTCTGATCTTTGTCTACTTCATTTAGCTGAGCAGGCTTCCTTTCATGCACTTTACTTACAGTTTGCATCTTGTGTTAACAATCCTTGGAGTGAGAGTTGTTATATTAGCCTGACCCTGCCCACAACTTCAAAATCTTAATTATGAGTGTACTGTACAGTGTTGTAACAATCTCACAATCTCATTTGGCTTGAAGGGTGTTGGGTTTTATTTTACATAATTTGGGGAATATGGGAAAACCTTCAGTTTTTTTTTTTTTTAATGCCACTTTCTTCCAAGTTTGGCACTTAAATATACTTTACTGGATTATTTTGTGTTAGGGGACTTTTTTTTTTTAAATTTTGAATCTGTAAGTACAGTATAAAACCTCTGCAGAGAATTTAAATTGTATTGTTTGCATTTGGGTAACAATTATACATCTTTAGGAACCTTGTTTCTTCCCCTTTCCTCTCATCCTGAAGTTGTTCTTTGTATTGCAAAATTAGGGAAATTGCCACCTTCCTTTTGCATTTGGTTTTGTATTTGGGCTTGAAAAACATACTCAAATAAAACATTCCCACCAATAAAAAAAATATGCAGCAGTTGAATATCTGTGCTTCAGGGTATAAAATACCATGCCAGGAGGCCACAGAGATTGGAGGGGTTAGTAGGTGGTGTGGTGGTTGCAGAGCTGTGAACTGTGCAGTACATGGGGGGAGGTTTGGTTTGGGTTTATTGTTCCCATGACTGTGCTAGGAAGTCAGTTTTCATTAGTCTGAACTCTGGAAAACACATTTTCCCCCTGGCTTTGATAGTTAAAAAGACTCCTCTCTAAACTAGAAACTGGCAAGGAGGCAGAGAATCTGTTGTGATGAGTGAAACCTCTGCTAGGAAAGGAAGAGCAATTAATGTATGAGTAGGGCATGAGTGTGTGTGTGTGTGTGTATGTGTTGGTATAGGGATGGAGCCCACTGCTTGGGGAATGAGTATTATAGCCCATGTCAAGTTGTAAACTTTAATGGCCACCTGATCATGAGTGGCACAGTTTCAGGTTGGATTTTTCTTCAGCAGAGGAGGGGCAGGTGTCTGCTTTTGTAGAAGATAGGGTTTTTTTCCCCTATCCTGCCTAATTTTTAGGGCTGACAATACAAGCCAGTAGTTTTTACCAATTTTCCTAATTGGATAAATTCTTTTGAGTAGTATTTATCTAGGATACCAGTCATGGTGACCTAAGTAGCTTTCAAGATTCTTGGTGTCTGGGAAGTCAGCTTGCAGGCAGAGCTGCAGATTACAATAAACTGCAAGTTCTGACTTGCTCCCAGTAAAACTGAAGAGGAGTAAGGTAAGAAAAACACTAGTGAATGGGTATGGAGTTGGCTGTTCATGGTTAACAGGTGACTGTGGGCCAGAGGCAGAATGTTCAGTGCTCAGTTTGAAGCCTACAGAAGGAGTATCCAAGGACACCACTGATCCAGCAACTGTTGCTTTAAGTAAGCTGCATTAAAAGGAGTTTGGTGCCTAAAGGTCAGAGGAGATGGATGCTGCTTGTGCAAGGCTGACTGAGGCTGTTGGTAACAAGGTACACAGTGGGTTTGCTTTATCTGTCCCCGTTCCAGTACTCTGATTTCTGAGGCTGGGAAAGTGCAGCAAGAGGAGCTTCTGCTTGCTGCTGGGTGATGCTTTCTGTGCAGACTGGTGGACACAGCTGAGGACTGAATCAGCTGCAGATACACCATGGACTAAATTTAGGAGGTGTCATCAGTGTTCAGGAGAGCATCATGTGATGACAATGTACTTCATAGATCTACACCTTCCTGGTGGAGGTCTATAGAGGGGAGGGAACCTGTGGTGGCAACCCCTGACTAATCCATGAGTGCTGGGACAGCTGGCAGACACTGTAGCGAGGCTGCTCAGGATCATCTTTGAAAGGTCGTGGAGATCAGGAGAGGTGCCTGAGGACTGGAAGAAAGCAAATGTCACCCTGGTGTTCAAAGGAGGACCCACGGAGCAGGCCAGTCAGCCTCACCTCAATCCATGGAAAGCTGATGGATGCCTCATTCTGGAGGCCATCTCTATCCACATGGATGACAAGGAGGTGATCAGGAAGAGTCAGCATGGATTCACTAAAGGTAAATTATGCTTGACCAGCCAGATTCATTCCACAAGGAAACAACTCCCTGGATGGCTGAGGGGAGAGCAGTGGATATTGTATATCTTGATTTAGCAGTATCTGAATCAAGAATCTCTTGTCTCTCCCAGCATCCTCACAGGCAAACTCAGGAAGTGTGGGTTGAATGAGTGGACAGTGAAGTGGATTGAGAACTGGCTGAATGGCAGATTCCAGAGGGTTTTAACTGGGGCAAGGGTCCAGTAGGAGGCCTGTCACAAGTGGTGTCCCCCAAGGTTCAATAGTGGGCCCAGTATTGTTCAGCTTATTCATCAGTGACTTGGATGAAGGGCTTGATGCCTTCTCAGCAAGTTCACTGATGACACAAAACTGGGAGGAGTGGCTGATACCCCACAGTGCCTTTACCCAGCCCTGGTGAGGAACATGTGGAGAGCTGTGTCCAGTTCTGGGTCCTCAGTACAAACGAGACATGGAGCTCCTGCAGTGGGTCCAGTGAAGGGCAACAAAAATGGAGCATCTCTCTTACGAGGACAGGGTGAGGGAGCTGGGCCTGTTCAGCCTTGGGGAAAGACGAGAGAGGGGACCTCATGAATGTCTCTTAAGTATCTGAAGGAGACTGCCAAGAGAATGGAGTCAGGCCCTTCTTGGTGGAACATCTTTACTGTGCCTGTGACCATGCGCTGGAACAGATTGCCCAGAGAGGTTGTGGAATCTCCCTCACTGGAGATGTTCAACAACTGTCTGGACACAGTCCTGTGCAATGTGCTTGGATTGACCCTGCTTGAGCAGGGATGTTGGAGCAGATGACCCACTGTAGTCCCTTCCAGCCTGACACATTCTGTTATTTTTTACTAGTATTTATTAGATAACTGAACTAAATTAAGTTGCAGCTCAAAAACAATCTTCATTTTGATATGTTGTGATGAATGTTCTTCCTAAGCTCAATCAACTGTCATTGGAAGAGTATGATTAACAAGGTAACTGCAGGAAAAGAATATATAATTATATCAGTATTTACAGTTAACACCACTACTTGCTTTATTATAACTGAATTTGATTTTTAGTAAACAAGTATTTTGATAATTTTTTACTTGCAAGTTTGGCAACTTGCAGACAAGGATTTCATACCCTAAAGTAATTTAATCACATTTTTGTATGAAAGAAATGAGCTTCCACTTAAGTTTTTGTATAAATATTTATTAAATCCTTTGTCTTAAGAAAATGTTGTTTTACACCTCTAAATGCTGCTGGTATTATACAGACATAAAATACGGAATAGGATTTGAAGCAGCCTCTTAAAAATGGAAGTTTGGCCTTCACTGATGGTGCTTTGGTACATGAAATTTTTCCATGGCTAAACATTCAGGAACTAAGGTATAAGAAAACTATTTCTATTTACAAGTGTCTTTGAAGAGAAAGAAGGTCTGTAGATAAAATAAACTGACTAGCTAAAAACAAGGTCTTCAAGGGATTCCAAGGAGACATTTTACTCTGCAATGTCACTATATGTGGGCATGTGTAATGATGTCCCACTGGGAGCTATAAAAGTCTGTATAAAAATCACCTATTCTGGAATTGCATGCTGTCAGTCTCTTCTTTAGCAGTAATAAGTAGTATCTTCAGTGCTGGTAGGGCAAATAAAGCTACTAAAAATGAGGTTCTCATTTGATTTTTAAAATACTTGATATAGCTCAAATCATCAGTGAGAAAAATCTGTTACATTTACACCTATATAAGCAAATTTCTTACAGTATTCTGACTGCTCTGTACTACCCATTTCGCACAAGTGAAGCAACATAAATCCATACAGAGAGAACATTTTGGGGATAAGGATGAATATACACAGCTAGAGCAAATTCAACATTGGAAACATCAATGGAATGAACTCCTGTGCTGTGTACAGCTTCTATTAAAGGTCTGACTTCAGAATATGGCATATGAATAGGAAATCCAGAGACCTGGGAGAAAGACAAATGGAAAAAACATGTAAGAAGAATAGGTAAAAGCACCTGAATAAATATATAGTTTAAAAACCTGTTTTACTGAGCATGGAAATTTATCTTTTCTATTGCTGACCTGAGGAGATGCAATTAAAAAAGCCTATTTTTTGTATTTTAATACCACTTCCCTCTTTCACATGGACCAGATTAAAGAGGAAAAGTGTCAGAAGCTTGCTTGGAATAAGTTTGAAGTGAAGATGTTTAGAATCCATTAGAATAAGGTTACATTAATGAACACATACAGTAGAACTTCACTGCTTTTTGCCTCTTTGCTGGTTTTAAATCCCTGTGTTCTCCTGGCTGAGGATTTGAGAGGGCCAGTGTCTCCTGTCCAACAGAAACTGAAACCTCAACGCATTTTGGAACTGGCCCTAGCTGTGGGCAGTGCTGTCACCACAGCTGTCTCACATGGAAAGCAGGAGGCCGTTCCAGCAGCCTGGAGGAGGAACACACAGGTACACCAGTGGCTGCAGGGAACACTTCAGAAAGTTTTCTTCTGTCTTCAGCGAGTGAAGAGCAGAAAACTGAAGAAAAGCATGTTAGTTATGTGGGCTCCTGCACCTGTAAGTAGTCAGAGTGCAGCACAACTGGGCACCAGAGCCAGGTTCTGACTGACCCAGCCAGCCCCCGAGCAGCTGGTGCTGGGAGACTGCACTCATGTTTATGTAGCGGCAGCAGCGGCTGCTGTGGTGCAGCAATAAAAAACAGAACAATGCAGCCAATTTACCTTTACATTCTTCATTTTATGTTCAGCAGAAAGTTTTTATCTTAAGCATTACAGTGAAATAAAACAAATCATCACTCACTTCACTCTCAATATTGGTATAAAAGCTCCTGTGAATTTTGATAGTAGAAGAAATAAATAGCTTAGGACAGTTCTATACCATAGAGGGGCAATTTAAATCCCAGGGATTTAAATTCTTGTACTGTGCACAAGCCATTTATGTTCACAGCTGTACCCTGTAATCTCCCAGCTGTTTTTGCAGCTCTGCCTGATGATCATCTTCTACATCTTTGCCTTGGTTTTGTTCCAGCAGTGGCAAAAAGTTACGTAGGGTCGAGGTACAATATCTGTTCCAACGAGTTGGGCGTGTTGGTCTCCATTCCATAATCTTATCCTTTAATATTTTTTCAATTCTGCAATAAGATAGACTGGTTATTACAATTCTAGTATTTATTGGACATCTGAGCTGATCTCCCTTGGCAGACAGTACAGGTTCTGGGGGACATAAATGACCTTAGTTAAACTTACTGCTGACTAGAAGTGCAGAAAAGCAACTCCAGCACAGCTGTGTGGTGCCTGCAGGGTCAGTGCCTGCATGGAGGGCCAGGGGCTTACAACCCCTTTTTAGTTCACACTTCTCTCATCCCCCCACAGCTTTTTGCTCACTGGGAAATTGTAGAGCAATGATTGATCAGTTCTTTCTATCTTGCAATCCCTATTAAAGAGGTAGAGTTAAAAAAAAACCCCTGGAATGGTTAGCTTCTGGGTTTTTTTAGGCCATTCTCAATTCCTAGGATTCAAAGCAGGTTTTTAGGACCTAGGTGTGAATATGCTTTAGTATCACCACTGACAGCATTTGTTTTGGAGGTAGAATTACCTGCTCTGTAGTTCCACTGCAGCAGCCTTATCTGAATGCTGATAAACTAATTCTTCAGGCTAACAATAAATAAAACAAGTATTAAAACGTGCAATTTCTTCTAGCTGTACAACAATGTAACTTCAGGTATTTCTGTCTTGATGATGCCCACAGGAATTGACAGTTATGTTAAAATAATTACTCCTTAGTAGAGACATGATAAAACATTAATGACATGTTTGTGTGTAATACTGGGTTTGTTTTTTTTCTCCAGTAAACTTCAATTGCATACACCTTTGATAACTACAGAAATTTCTGGTTTCTTAATAAGAATGTTCATCCTTTTTTTAATAAGGATGTTCATACAGCTTGAAAAAAAATGCCTTCTTAGCCATAAGATGAAAGTTGACATTTTCTTTATAATGCCAAGCTACTACTTTAGATAGGTTTGTGAAGATTTGTCCCATTTACTTTGCTGTTATCCTGAGATCTTACATGAACAGCTAGAGGCCAAGAGCATTCATTCTGTAGAAAACCAACTTTTTGCGGGTATTCCTGCTTTCTTCCCTTAATGGCATGACTGGGAAATCTTTTTAAAAAACAGTGATATTACATAAATATACTTAAGCATAGAAGTCCAAAGAATTTAGTGTCTGCTTCTTTATACCAAGTCTGTGATGTCTCAAACCCCCAAACTGAATTAGCAGTAGATCCATCAATACCTGAATGCTGCTGAGACCAGGGAATGGCAAACTTCTTGAAAAGAAAGATTTCCAGTGTTTTGGTTTGCTGATATCAAAATTTAACCTTACTGGGGAATCATATTCTTGAATATTGAACCAAATCTACAAGAAAGCAAATTTGTTATAACTTTCAGCATATAATCCCAACTATGGAACACATTCCACTTACACAGCAATAAAATACTTATAACCTTCTGTAGCAATTTCTTCTGCTGTTCTGAGCTGGATTTCCACCCCTCTGGACTGCTGTAGAAGTCTTTTCTGAATTCTGATTAAATTCTTCCAGCAGCCCAGCCCAGTGCTGCTGTGGCTGTGATGCCTGGTAGCTGCTGCACTGCAGCAGCTACGGCTATTATAGGCTTATCTTGCAGAAAACAAGCAGGTGTTGCAGACACACACAGCTCCTATGTGTATTCTGTCATCAAGTGGAACCCATGTCTTGCACTCCCCTTCTTTACAGACATTCTTTTGGGTCTGTGGGCCTAGTCTGAAGCACGCAAGCATCGCAGGATTCTTGTTTAAGCAATCTCTAAATAGGTACTGCTACGGCTGCAAAATGTACCAGCACTGAATATGTAAATGCTAATCAGTGACCAACCCTTTGTAGATGTTTCTGTGTAGAGCCTTCTGGGACACAACCCAGCTGGTTCTGCCCCATCTGGATACGAAATGTTGTGGCTCTGGTGGTGGAACCTGCTCAGAGTCACACGTAGATTGGAGTTGGTTGCCCTGAAAGATGTTGCACTCTGCAGTTCGAGGTTAGCTGATCAGGTTGTCAGTCTTTAGTTGCTTCTTCCAGCAATTAACAACTGAGCTACATTTTTCTTAACTGTAGGTTTAGTACTGCTTAAAAAAACCCCAACAACTTGACCACTCCCCAAAAGCTTTCAGTGAAAAATCAGACACTTTTAAAATAAAGGTATTTTAGAATATTAAATTCTCATCCAAAGTCATGATCTGTGTTTAGAATAAAACCCCAGAAGATTTAAAAAAAAAGTAAAACTCATAATGCATGGCATTCAGAAAAAACTGAGGAGCAAACTTTGAAACTCAACTTCCAGTTTTCATTCAACTAAAATCTAGGGTTCTTTTTTGAAGCTCACCTTCTGTTTCCTCATTTTCAGACTTCCACACATCTTTCTACTTCACTATCATGTCCCTGTTTGTGCCCCCAGAAGCTGTGAGGTCTGGCTTCCAGCCGAGTCAGGGAATGCTGCTGGCAGGACAGTGCCCAGGGTTTCTGTCCCTCAAGCACAGACTCAGCTCCACCCCAGTCTGCGGCCTTTTGTCCACCTGCCCTGAGCTGCACCGTTCTTGTGATCTCTCCTCTTGCCCCCCACAATGTTGGAGGTTTCCAGCCACACAGTGAATAATATATTGTGAATGTGCACTAGTATTACTTGTGTATTTGCAAATAAGTGGGAGGACTTCATGCCAGGCAGAAAATCAATGTAGTTTCTGTGCCTTGTGGTGCCAGCTCTGTGTTGTGCACACTGAACCATTCAGGCTGTGCCCACTGTTAATGGGCAACTTAAGTAACTCCTTGTAATACCTTGTATTGTTCATTTCTCAGTTATATTTCAACTGCAAACTATTACCTTTGAGAAATGACTACTCCCCACCTAAACCACGGTAATCTTAAGACATCCAAGTTGGGAAACGTAAGTAAAACCCAATAACGAAAATTATATTAATGGATGTCTTGATCCACCTAAATTCTGATTAAAAAATACTTTTAAAGTAGCTGAAAATCCTACTTAAGGTTGAATAAAATCACTAATAATATGATAACTACAGTTTTAATGATGAACAAATCATGCATAAGGTAAAGTTATTAACAGTTATGTGTATAGAAATGTGACAAGACTGGGTACACTTACATTATCAGAGCTGATCAGACAGTACACATTTTGTAAGGGGCAGAAAGTATCATACTGCCCATAAAAACATCCAGTACTGGGATTCCAAATTACATACTGACTTTGTTCCAACGTTAATACATATGCAGTTGGTCCCTAGGGAAAAAAAAATTATAAGAAATATGTTTGAAAACCAGCTACAAAGACAGTATGCTTTGTATTCTTTAGAATACTATAATTTTAATATTAAGGTTAAGGTTGCTTTTTTGGGGCAAACTGCTTGGAAGTATTTACAGGTTCATTACAGTTAGACACTTACATAATAATGTGCTCTTTGTTACGTGGCAGAGAAATATCGGACATACACAGCCCACAAGTTAAGGTCAAATCAAGGGTTACAGGTGCTTGGTACTGTATTATGAGGACAACAGATACAGGGGTTCAGGAAGAAAAACAGATGATATTTATACCAAGATATACTTTCAATTTTTTATTTTCTTCTCTGAAAATAACCAATTCCTAGCAGCAATATTTAGATAATATTCTGGACAAACATCCCAGGAAGAAACAACTATCTGTTGGTGGGAACCAAAGATTTCACAGAGTAGAAGTTAATACATAGGCTAAACAAAAAAAATCCTCTTACCTCAGGAATGGCATTTCCAATGATAAGCCAGGCCTTTTTCCCCATACCAAGAAAATAATTACACAAGAGCACAGCGTGTTCTTCCTCATCGCCCGCCAGAAGGTAAAGAAATTGCTAATTGAGGTATTAAAAAAAAAAGTCTTTGTAGGCAGTTATCAACTTACATTTGATATTTTTTTTTAATACTTCTGAAGCAATCAGTCCTCTCAGATCTTTGCAACTGATCTTTGCATTGGTCACTGCTTCAACACACAGGATGAAGAGTGAATGCTCTGAAAATCCATGAGATCTGAGATTTTATCACAAGAACCAGGGTCTTTGTCTTTTTTAGAATGACAATTTTTTAAAAAAAGTTCTGAGATGATAAAAACTTCATCTATGATCAACAGTGTCTGCTGTTACTTTATAAGTGAAAGGATTTATGTGACAGAGAGGGCTAAATAATCCCATTATTGCTGACGCTACATGCAATGTTTTTGCTACAGTTCCTTGGAATGACAGTGATCCATTTTAACTCTAGTTGTAAAGTCTCCATAAGTCAGCATCCTTTCACTTGTGCATGACTAGCCATTATGGTTTATAAGAGAAAAAACAGGAGATGTTTTAAAGCCCTAAGTATTCTCAGCTAATTGCAACCTATCAAATATAAAATTTTTGGCTCATATCAGACTGAACAACTTTTCTCAAGCTTTGGTCCTTGTTCTTTGAAATAAATAGCTCAGAGAAAAACAGTCCTTGCAATAACAGAATCACAGAATAATTTGGGTCTGAAGGGACCTTGGGAACTCATCTAGTACAACCTCCCTCTGAAAACAGGGGCTGCTAGGAAGTTACATTACATTCAAGAGGATAAAGAACTTCTGTTTAATGCATTGCTTACGTCTGATGTACTCCATAAATCACAAATTCCAGCAAATGACACAGTGTCTGGCAAAAAAGGAATCAAAGCAACATATCGAGCCACCAATTCCTGCAAGAAAACAAAAGAGAGCAAGTCATCCCTTCAATTCACAACACTATTGTATGATTATACCAGATGTGAAGAATATTGTTGTTTCCACAGGTATCAGTGACAAAACACAGCTCATTACAGTAGCAGCTAGCTCATTTCAGAACTTGTATCAAAGGCTGGTATGATTTATTCCCATTGAGGTTTGTCATAATGCTTCATCTTTTAAAAGATGAAAATAATTCTCATTATTTTTACCTATTTTTTTTCACCAAGAAGACAAATGTTATTTTACAACATCATTATAGTTAGACTTACTGTGTATAATACATAGCCCTTACTACTTCATTTTGCATGTTTAGTTTTTCCTTTGCAAAAGGCGTAGCTGTACAGAAGGCACACAGAGCTGGGATGTGCTTATGTGCAAGAGCACAGGCAAACACATATCTTGAAACCTGTATCCCAGAGACTTTACTATCTTTTTTAAGGACTTACTGCTGCTGTGTGAGATCTATTTGAGACAGCATCAAGAAGCTCCTGTGGTGGATTCAGAGGTCTGATATATCTGGTGATAAAAACTGTTTTCCCATGAAGGTCAATTACAGTTGTTAGGCACTGGCGGCTTGGAAACTTTGATGTACATTCAGCTTCATATCTTTCTGCTGCCTGGAGCAGTTTCTCATCTTCTTGGGTATCAAACTTCAAAAGACAGAATTTATACAAAACCAGTTTTATTTACAGTTTGGACTTCAGTCTTTACTATATTTGGCCTTAATTCACCATCTACAGGAGCATAAAAGGAGCATTAAATTCTTTCCTAATAGCATTTTGAACTTGCCTTGTAGAATAGAGTTTTGTTTACAGACATATAGCAAAAGTCAAGGCAATGGAAAATCAGACAATTTGCGTTTTTTGCATTTAATGTATGCCCATAATGACCTATACCTATAATATCTACCTGTACCTATAATAAGCTGGCTTTATTAAAGCACTGTAAAATGTAGCAGAAGTTATGACCGAGTAAAACTGTGGGCATGAATATGTAACAACACATTAATTCAAAGGTAAACAATTAGGTACTAATCCTACATGCTATTCCTATGGCACTCTATTAAAACCACAACTGAGGTTATGACAACCCTGTGCAATACCAAAATATTTGCAGAGAAGGTTCAAGTG
The DNA here is from genome assembly GCA_036023395.1 of Myiotriccus ornatus. NCBI lineage: Eukaryota > Metazoa > Chordata > Aves > Passeriformes > Tyrannidae > Myiotriccus > Myiotriccus ornatus. Next base: position 58,759,840 of record JAYRBT010000139.1, read on the forward strand.
ATTTTTAGGTGAATCCTTACAATTCCAACTTGTCTAAAATGTTAACATTTTAAAATGAGATTTTTCACAAGCAAATGTAGGACTCAAAAGCACATATTAATTATATAACAATGACAATTATTTCCTCATGTGTTACCTAAGATGTCATCTTTTAAAGGTATTAGGATCAGTCAAAATAGTATTTTTCATCTACTTAGAACTCCCTGTATACTTCTAATGGTGCTGAGCCATTAGAAAGCCACTTTTTGTCATTTGTTACCCTTCTTCTCAAGCTAACCTGAGGTGGAACAGCTGGGCACTGCCCTGAAGCTCGACCTCCAGGTCAGCAGAGAAGGCACACAGTGGTGATTCTTCTCAACCATAATTAATAGCAGAAAAGTAAAGCCTCTGGCACTTTGTAAACTTAAATGTCGCAATTCACTGCAAATATTACTGGCAAATAAACAATTACTGTGTTAGAGTCAAGTAACACAAAGTGCAAAAAGACTGCTGAAAGACTTGGCACAAAAACAAGCTCAATCTTAAACAGGGAACAACAGGAGTATCTCAACAGATTTATTAATATTGTACCTTCTTAAGCATTTCATTCATCTATATAGAGGTTCAGGAAGCAGAGCAGGAAAGAGATAAAAAATAAGTAAAGAAACAAAAAAGGTATCATAAAATTCAACTAAAATTATGCTTAGCATCCTAAAACCGTACACAAGCATTTAATATTTAACTACAGGTCAGGAATAGAAAGAAAGAATGGCAAATTAACTAGTTTGTCTTTGCCATCAAAAACTGAGTATCAAATTGCTTCTGTGCAAGAAATTCTGAACATTTGCTCTTTATTTAAAGACATCAAGATTCACAAGATATAGTGCATAATATTTTACAATAATCTCACCCCTTATTTGAATTTCTATGATTTTTATTTTGAAACAGTACTGGAGGCAGCTCTTTCTAGAAACAGAGATATGTTACCTTACAAATTCAGCACATTTTTTTTCCCAGCAACTAATTACTATATGTGAAGATTAAGACTATGAAACTCTTCAGTAAGTCGTTATCTATTAAAGGTACTTCAAAGATGTTAGGTTTATATTTATGGTGTTGAGTCCTAGTAATAATCTTATCATTAAAACTAATTAACTTTAAAAGGCACCTATGAATGCACTTTCTTAATATTCTGGATATTCTGGACTGGATAGTTTCTAAGGCTACAATTTTAACAGGAGAAAGGTGTTTTAGAATGCATCATACAATTTTATATTTATTCTGAAAAAGAAATTATGATAGACATTTCTCTCCAGTTACTCTTGTGTTTCTAATAAATGACCAGTGTAGCACTGAATTGGAAACAAATGAACTGCTGCTGTTTGTGCATGAAAAACACACATCCTTGATGTATGGATCTCAAAATCATAACCTACTGTTACATAAACTAGCAAGCACTGTACGCATTTTAACTACATATTATTGTTGTTAGTGTAAGGCACCTCTGGTTTAGTCAAATAACTGAAAAAAATAAAAGCTGCTGTTTAGAAATTATTATCTTCAAGATCTGGAGGCATGCATGAAGCCATAAATAATAAATGCTATATTTGAACAGAAGCAGGAAAATACTCTCTGCACCTGCCACCTCCTTTTTGTCCACTGTTCACAAACACTCACATGAATACTTTATTGTTTACAAAAATACAGGGAAAAACTATATGCTCACAGATAATGAATGCAAATTTGCTTTCTATTAACAGTGGAACCAGATACTTGCTCAAAGTGACCTCTCATGCATTAAACGTACATCTCACCTATTGGTGCATCCACTTAAATTGAACTGGGCTAAAAATTTTGAAATAAAACAGTCTGAATATGTATCAGTGTACTCCTGTACTGGCATTCATGTCCTCTGGTACACTAAGCATTCCTATTTATATGCATCTCAGAGAAGAACTGCACCACTGGAAACAAAGAGCAAGAGTATGATGAATTACTGATTAGTTACCTTCTCTCTGACAGACTCTCCAGGAATGAGCTGTGGTTCAATGGTAATAAACAGTGTTATATATGAGCCCTCACTCAGATTTCGCACGGAGTCAAAACCCCTCTCCATTCCCACGTTCTTTTCTTTGCTGTACCCAAGGAGGACTGGCGGAATATTGACCTTAAATGTACCATCAATCTACAGCAATACAGAGAAATACTTCTCATTAGAAGTAAGAAAGCAAAAGTTCATTCATTTCTACTTGTGTTCAAACATTTTATTCTTTTGATTATTACTCTGAATTAGTAAACTATAAAATAAGAGAATATATTTATGTTGATTAACTGCAGGGAAAATATGAAACATCTCACTGTTAAATGTATTAATTACAACTGGATTTCAGCCTCTCCTGCATATTATGAACACTAATGTTTAGTGAAATGGAAATCATACACACTAGCTCATTTCACTATTTTTCTAACAGCAAACACTACATGGCTCTGTTTACCCCAAAAAAAGACAAAATGGCAAAATACAGGTTGCAGGACTGGGCTTCTGCAGGCAGCATCACACCAACAGGCCTTTGCCTATATGTGATGTAGGAATGGTGCTCTCACAGAGGGACCCCTTCTATGCAGAAGCTGCTGATGTTTCTTGGGTGCAACTGGAACTGGGCCCATGCAGTCAACTTCCCCATGGAAGTGCTCTATAGGCTCACCACTCCCTTGCACTTCCTCTGCCACCACAAACAGAGAATAAGGTCTTTCTGAAAGGTTGTGTGAGACAAGAGATCGTAGGCCCCACATTTGCTTGGGCAGGTTTCCACAATGGAAGTACACAGATTTAAGAGAAAAGATGTGTACAAAATTCAGAAATATCCAGAAAGGATATTTTCAGTGGATCCAGAAAATGAACAGATGACTCACTGGGATGGCTCATCAAACATTTAAGAACAAAATTAAGTTTTGATAGGAGAAAACTCTAAATAAATCACTTAGAATTTCTGCTGTGGTATATTAGAACAGGATGATAAAATGCTTCATTTGCTACTGAAGTTTAATTGTTGATGCACCTTGATATAACCACTGGGCTTATTATGCTTTTTCAAATTCTGTAAGAAATCCTGTTCAAAGGAAAAGAATCTCTACTGCTGGGAAGATCTATACAGGCACTCACACTATGCCTAGAGAATCAAAAGCTGCAACATCCCACAGAGAGAGAGGAGTGCATCTGACAGGAATTTTGGAGCTACTCTGGTTCTACAACAGAAAGACCAACAAGAAGTATGAAGAACAGAGGTTGCCATCAGTAGGGGAAATCCTCAGAGATGGATTATTGGCTACATCCTTCAGTATTGGTAAGCACTCTTTTAGAATGTCTAAGTCTGCCTGTTAAGTCTCTCAGGACTGTGAGCAGACACACTTCTCAGGTGAATTTCATTAATTCATGGAACAATCCCCTAAAAATTAGTACTGGATCTTCTTTCTTGTTTGTTGACCTATAGCAACAGTGGTCACATTGTATGACCTTGTAGGCACAGGATGGCCAAAGATTTAGGAAAAGACCTTCTTGCTACATAATCTTCCCTGAAGTCAATGAAAGCTTCATTCTACAGGGCACCACAACCCCCAAACAGATAAATTAATTGATTAACTTCCCAAGTTGAAGAGAGCATATTATTAAATGATCTAGCAGAAGCAAGTGGACTAACCCTGGTTAGACATACACTGTCCAAAATTTGTCAGCAATGAAAAGAATCCCATGCTTTCTTGACTCCCATGACAATTACATTCTGTTATGCCTTGCAAACAATCCAAGAAAACCACTTCGATCTCCAAGCCCTGCACTTCATGAGACTCCCATAGACTTCCCCCCCACACAAAGAATCCAGGAGGCTCACAGTATGCCTCAAAGCCCTCAGGCTTCTGAGAAGAGCCCTATATACCCAGAGAAGAGCAGATTAATGTGTCATTAGGAATGCAACTGACGCCTCAGTTTCTTACTTCATGAAGATTCTGACTTTCGTGATACGATGACTCGATCTACACACAAAAGGAACTGCCCTGTAAACAAATCCTACAGGAAGATTACAATACAACAGGACTATCAATGGAAAGAATTAGTTTCCTTAAACTAAGTCTAGGATGGATAGCTGGACAAAAAATGTCTTCCCTGTATGAACAACTGCATGTTTTACTATTACTCCCATGACTAATTGTTGATATTTCATGAGAAAGCTTCTCTCGAAAAGGTCTAAAAATGAAGTAAAGAAGGGGTAGGGAGAGGCAAAGGTGAAAATCTGCTGATTCATAGAATGTGAAAAAAAAAGTTCGGTCAAGTTTCCTGTCACCTGTCTAGGTGATATTTCTATTCCTTGTTCATCTGTCTAAGCTGTGCAACACCAGAGATCTCAAAATCCACTGAGAAAACCATCTAAAAAGGCTGCACTTTTAACCTCATTACTGAAGGAAGCCAAGCTGCATTGTCACTGTAGGGTATGTTTTGTTTATCTCTTCTCCCTTCAAAAACAATGAACTTACTGATAAATACTCACCAAATTTGTCAAAAACCCCAGTGGTTTCAAGCAATTTTCACAAATTTTTTCCATTTTGAAACAATTCGATAAACATTAACAAGTACAGAGAACATTATTAAATCAGAAATCCATTCTCAGCCCCTTTCCATTGTCCAGTTCTGTACTTTAAGAGACTGACTCCAAGTAAAAACACTTACCCTCGCTTGAAAATATATGGTAGTAAATGGAATCTTAACACATCCCAGCCAGTGTCTCTCAATACGAGTGTGGATTCCACTACCTCTTTCACGATCATCCTATCAAAAAAGTTGCCCAATGTAACTTTGTAAGATAGCTTCATTTCCTTTAATCAACAATTTAATCAAGGCATTAATAAAAATTCTGTATTAATATTATTTACTCTAAGTATCAATTCCATTACTAGTACAGCAGTGATTGTACTGCATGCCTTTCAAGCGTGCCAGGTCTGAAAACATACAGGAACATCACAGTGCCTGATACAACGTGCTTCCACTTCAGGGTTCAAGTCATACATAACCTCTGATGGAGGACTCAAAACTCTGAAAAGGAGTCCACAAGAGTCTTCTCAGACAAAGTGAAGAAGCTCTGGTCCTCTAATGAAATATTTTATTAGTATTGAGAAAAGCTTTTTGAAGGTAAAACCATTTGAAAAACTAAACTTTGTGGAATGGAAGCAGTTTTCATGTGTACTGCCTATCAGAGATTTCCAAATCTTGTATGAGCAGCCTAGAAGTTATTTTAAAAAGTTTCTCTAAAGGCTAGAGAAACATACAAGCTTCAAGAGTGTACTTTTTCCCTTCTGCTTCATCAAATATCATTTCATTTTTGAGGACAGAATTCTAGTGAAATTTGTGCATTATTTATTTTTGGGTTATATTTTCAAGAATGTTGAGTGCTGCTATTTTTGTGTATGCTGAATTAACTAGGAAAGCTTCCACTGGTTTCAACAAGGGAAGGAGTTATGTCAACATTGAGAGCTTACAAAAGTTTCTTGTTCCTAGTACTTACAATTTTTATCTCATTCAAACAAATTAATGCATACAACCTCAAGATGGTTGGTTGGTTTTATTGGGGTTTTTTGGTTTTTGGGTTTTTTTCCATTTTACCAAATACCTTGTAAAACAGGATAAGACAGAGCATAAAGAGATAGTTGATTAAAAATACAGGAGCTGGGATCATTCATCTGGAATTTAGTAAAAAATTCTGATTAAGGTTAAGAATAGAATTCAGATTACAGATCATGTTACTTCTCAATTTTAGTATCTCCAATTTCATTAAATAAGAGTAAAATATATTACATACATGTGTTCAACTCTAGCAGTAGTTCATATAGTACAAGCTTAATTTGTACAAAGGTTAACACTAGAGATTACTCTCTAACAACCTTGCAATATTGACTAGATATAAAATCATAATGAATGACAAAATAGAGAAAAGAGAGGCACAGGAAGTGCCTCAGAAAGTTCTTACATGGGAAAGTCTTGTTCTGTCAACTTCAAAAAGCTCACAATATTCTGTAATGTATGCTGTCCCTCAATTATGAACTCACCTCTACAGCATCATGAAGTACTTCATCAAAAACATTAATAAAGACTTCATCTTTCACTGACTGCAAACTGTGGGTGCTGTAGTCACCATTAGGAGCTCTGAAAAGGTTAAATAAACCAAAAAAGTTATTTGAACAGTACAGGAGAACGTGAATAAATTTGCACGCTCAAATGCAATTATTATTATTCAGAATAATTTGGTTTCGTTTTGCAATACCTAAATGGAAGCTCAAGTTCCTCATTCCAGTTGGGGTTTGGACCTTCTGCTGTTGTTGTCCGGCAAACTGTTCGCTGAAAAGAAACTTCTACAAAAGGACGGACCAAAACCTACAGAGACCAAAACAACGGAAACAGACCTCGGTAGAAATTCATCAGAACACATTCAGTTACACATTTCATGCATTTAGAAAAATATACTTTGTGGAGATCAGGATGGTTCAGCCCAGATATAACTTTAATATACCATAAATTTTGCACTTTCCTGGCTTCTAAGCATTTATAGACCTTTTAAAAATATTTTACATGCTAATATTTTCCAAAAGTTTATGTGTATTCAGAATACCTGACGTTTATATTTACTGGCAAAAGCACATTTTCTCCTGAGAGTAGAAAAGCTACAGGCTATCTAATCAAGGAAGGTAACAAACAGAACATGTGATCCAGACACCAGAGGGAAAAAGTGCACTTGTATCCTCTTATCTGTAATCCAAGAAGCCTACTGCTACAATCCCGGTTGTCCCTGAAACCGGCTCCTATGACAAACAAGCATCTTCTACTAGACAAAACAAACCCCTAATGTGATTAAAAATGCCTTCATTAATATTCAGCTGCATATGGCAGAACCTTATCTGCATTAGAAGGAAAACCATAAGAAAAACAGGAAAAAACCTTGAAGGTCTTCCATGTTCTTTCAGAAGAATGCTGAATTTAGTTCTAAATAGCAAGCAAATGTAATTTCAGTGTCAGCCATGAGAATGGATATGCTGATTTAGACTAAGAGTGTACCAGGCCCAAAATGTAGGCTGTGAAAATGGCCAGCAGCCAACACAAACAGAAGAGTAAGAACTGAGCAGGCATATATGATATTTTTTCCCATTACTCTACCAGGCTTCAAACATTTTCAGATTAAAGACTTCCATAAGTCTGTATCGATTTTTCTATTTAGCAGCTCGCAATGGATCACTCTTCCAAATACTTGTCCAATGTCCACTTCAACACAAACCTTTTTTGTTCACAATACACATAAGCAACTTCTCTGGGCAACAACCAACTGCTGCATGAAGAATCACAACCTTCTGTTTGTTTTGAACCTAACTCCTACCAGCTTAATTTGACAATCCCTCATGTTCGTACTTACAGAGCCAGGAAATAATCAATCCCTATCCAGTCTCTATGTGACTCATGATTTTGTGCCTTTCTACTATATTCCTCCTCCTCTACTTGTTGTTCTGGACGAAAGCCCCATCATTTTTCACTGAACAGTCACCATTCTGCATTTCTGACATCCTCATCGCCTTTCTCTGAACCTTTTGTGGCTTTACTCTCTTTCTGGAGATCAAGGAGTGGGCAAGCCAACCTCACCAATAAGATATCTTCCTGATGGTGAATGTTACTGTCTGTGGAACAGAGGAATGTTCACAACCTTGCAGAAAATGTTAGGTTTTTAATATACCTGGTTGAAAGCCCAGTCTGGGCTATTAGCTGGGCTCTGAGCTGATGGAGAGGCTGCAAACATCTCATTAAAGGACCTTGAAGATTTTGATGGTTGTTGAAGTTTGCTAGGGGAGGAAACAGACAACAGCAAGCAGGAAAGACAGAACTCACTACAAAATATGAATCCCTCACATTCTGAATTAGCCATACAGAATTCTGGAAATACTCCTGATATTTTACCTTGGGAAGATATTAATTTGATCAAGTAACACAAAAAGAACATCAGAAAGGGGTACTGAGTGTATAGTTTTAGCAAGCAAGAAAGGGCTTTCTGCCTGAAGGCACTCTTTTCTGAAGAACTTACCAACCCCAGACTTTTTCTGCCTCTCTCGTACAATCTCCTTGAGCTACAAGTTTTTAAGTCCAAGTAGTTGAATCCCCACAGAATTCATAAACAGTGTAGACTTAATGTCTTTAGGCAAGGCCTTTATGGCAAAATTGAATCCATATGAATATTACAGATTTGGCAACCCATGAGTAAGTAAAAGAAAATAAATATTAAAATGTTTACTTTCATAGTGTTTCCACATAACTTTTTTTTTTTTTGTAATAGCACCACATTAAGAGATTATAAAAGAATAACTATTTGTGTGATAAGCAGCTCAAAAGAACAGATCATATAATGCAAAAAGATTGGGAGGGGTTTTGATTATTTTTGTAAAACTAGTAATGAATTGAAATTTTCATCTTCTTTTTCCTGTCCAAATGTTTCTAATATGAATTGCTTTTTTCAGTATCAACTTATTTACAGAAATCCAACAGAACCTCTATTATAGTAAGAGATAAAACAACAGAGGACACTAAATTCTGTAACTGGCCATCTTGAAAATACCTCAGAGTTAAATGCAAGGTGTATTCATTTTGGGGGAGAGAGAGAAAGAACACTGCAGTAAGACATTGCTTCTGGAACTGAACCAGACTGTTCAGAGCTCCAGTGTCTCTGCACGACACAGCATCACGCAGTGCAGGCATTGCCTTAATGTGCCTGAAGGTAAAGGTCACCTTTAAAATTAGTCAGAACCACATTAGGCTCAGTCTCTTAACTTAAACAAACAGTTCATCAAGGAGAAGACCAATATGCTGCACTCAGGAGGCAAATACAGAAATCCACAGTGAAGAACTGGATTTTTTTTAATACTTGTTTTTGGTATTTAATTAAGACATTATGAATTAAAAATTGCCCTGAGTATAATGAAGAGGTTTGCTTAAGGTATAATTCATCTGATATTACTAGAGTTATAATGTTCTCAAAGCTGCAACTTATCTTTCAGACAGCTTTTTCATCAAGCAGATGAACACAGTTTCTGGTAAAACATTTCTTTGAATTTAGCAACTACTGAAAAATGATCACATTATTCTACAAACTTACAAAATATCAGTTCTTTATCATTATTAGTAAAAAGACAAATGTATGTTTTTATCATGAGAATCAACACACATGGCTGAATTGCAAAATCAGTTTCTTCAGCTGTCCTCAAATCAGTGGAAAGTAGAAATGAATCTGTACTGGAAACAGGCATTTAAACATACCTCATCACTGTTTTTCTCACTGGAATATCATAAGCTCTAATGATGTTCACTAACAGTTTTATGTCTCCATCTGACAAATTCTGTGCTGTGACCTTCTTCCTTTCTTTTCTTCTTGGCCTTAATGGACGTTTTGGCTCTGCCAGTTTGAAGAGGCCGAGTCCCAGAATGCTAATAATCATAAAACAGATATTCAGTCAGTTTTGCACAAAATCCAGCATTCTAATGTCTCCATGACACACATGAAAATTATGCACTAACAGAGAAAGGAAATATATGCTCTTGCTTGTGCCAAACAAAACTCTCTGAAACGTCAAAACGTTGCAATTGTTTAGTACTGCACAATCCAGTTCTGTCTTATATTTCAGAAATTACAGCTTCAATGTGCAAAAAAGTTTGGTTCAGTCCCCCCCCCCCCCGCCAAAACTGAGTAAGATACAAACAAGACAATTACACAGCTTCAAGACAGATCTAAACTACAGTGCTATAAACAAGGGATAAAGCAGATGACAATAACCACTGTATGGAAGAGGCAAAAATCTAACTACACAGCTACATACAGTGAACAATAGGCCACAAAAAGGAAGCAGAATGAATATACCACAACATACCCCGGACCCTCAGAACTTACAGCCCAAGGCAAAGCAAAACCAAAGAAAAAGAAAATGAAAATAAAATGCAGATGTATATTTTTACATATCATGATATCAACTGCAGACTATCCAAAATCTACTTTAGAAACGGATAGCCAATGGCATTATTTCACAGAATCACAGAATTGTTAGGATTGGAAGGGATCTCTGGAGGTCCAACCCCCCTGCCAAGACAGAGTCCCCTAGAGCAGGTTACACAGGAATGCATCCAGGTGGGTTTGTTTTTTACAGTATTTCTTTATATGTAATTAAAAAAAATCTGAGTAATTACTGTTAAAATAACACAAAACTGTGAGTTACTCAGTATCTCACTAGGTGAATGCTTTAAACAAATCATGGTGTATTTTATTTATTCACTAGCCAGGTAACTCAGCAAATAGAACCCGATATGAATTAATATTCATCATTCATGGTTAGGCTTCGTGAATGAAGATTTGAGAAGGGCTCTACCCAGGCTTGCTATCAATGAAGCATTTGATTTTAAACAACTCCAAAAGCTCATAATAGTCTGGTTTGGATTTTCTATTCTGTGATGCAAAAACATGAACTAAAAAAAAAAGATGAACTCTTTTATAAGAGAGCAAGTCTCTGTGTCTCCAGCAGATGGGACTGTTTAGATTTATACAGCTGGATGAAAACCACTGAATGTTACAAGAGTGTTGTGTTTACAGTGAACAGATGCAACTTCTACATGAAAGAAAAAAATAACTCCCACAACTTGATTACTTACACAGATTTTAAGTGAGCAACACCAATTAAGAGTCAGCTATGATGTGATGACTGATAAATGTAAAAATCAGCAGGTATAGGATTTGGAACAAAAATTCAAGGAAAGTGATTAAGTAATAAAAGAAACAATAACCTTAAAAGAAAAAAAGGCAGTAATTTCCAAATTCAATATCTTTTATGAACATTTAGCATCAGCAAAGAGAAATAAATGAGAAGTGAAATAAAGAAACTTACTGTTAAAAAACTACTGCATGTTACTTGCAGGGCATAGGCACTGACTCTAAGTAACCATCACCTACAGAACCAGTAATAGTGTTACTACCTCTGACACTTGTCTGATAACTCGAAATATTCCATCTGGCACCAGCTGGGCTATGCTCAGGTTATCAGGTCACAGCTCGATGCATTATATCCTTCTATATCTTACTTACATGTTGTCACTTTACTTCTGTCAAAACCAGACTTTTTTTTACAAAAGCTTTTATGCACTTTGCTTATCAGTACAGTGTCTGTACAGGCAGAGGTGTACATAGTGATTGCAAGTTCACATATTATACTAAACACAAAATCACATTAGTCACATAAACACACGTTGCAAAAAAAAAAAAAAATCACCTGGTTTTACAAGATTTTTTTTATTTGGAACAAATAGATAGCTCCCTTACCCCAGGCTCAGAATGTCCTCTTCATTAACAAGGTCAGAGAGAAGGAAATGGTGTTTTGCTGTGAGGAAACGGTTTATTACTGATTCTCGAACCTGTGAATGGGGAGGGAGAAGAAACAAAAGTACATTTCTAATCCAAACCCACTGCAAATATTTGCATTCTGTCTATTAAACACAAAAAACCCATCCAAATACAGTTTATTTTTTTCCCACTTTTAAGAGGGTCACAGTCCAAAAAAAAATTTCTGCTTACAGCCCATCATCAGATGCAATCATAACGATAAGTTACACTACCAGACATCTCTTTTCCACATCTAAATGAAGTTGCAGAAAAGGCTGTAGAGAAATCTATATGGTACCAGTGAAGGGGAATAAAAGGAATACTTTGGACTGCGGAACAACTGATGAAGCCTGTATTACAAATACTATGATTTTGAGCAGATGTTTAAAATCCTTAGCTCCTTTCATTTCTATGCTGAGGCCATAGAGTGAAACACAGGGATCAAAGTCTTCCCTCTTCTCCCAACAGCTACTTGAAAGCAGACTGACAGAGTATTGCCTTAGTCGTTTTTTCTGACCACTAATGCTAGGAATGCCCTTATATTCTGTGCTATTACAAAATTACACATTTCAGAGTGAAGTGAATTTCAGTTCTGAAGTGAGCAATCTAATTTTCAAGCACATCTGACAATTTATAAAAGTGCAAAATACCCAAATACTATTTTAAAAAAGGCTACTTGTATTTAATCTAACAGAGTAACAAATAAAGGCACCATAATATATGTTACTCTGTACTACCACACTGCTACTCAGTGCCCTGCAACAACCATATGTTCGATACCATGCAAAGCATATGGGGCTGACACAGACATGACAGCTTTGTCAAAAATTATTTCTTTATACTATCAAACTGTATCTGGACTTTGGCACTTGCCTGGGAGATTTAGACACTTCATTGTCTAGTTCTTTCATGAACCACTCTTTCTAGCAGACAATTTGTCTTGTCCTACTTTAAATCAGCCTTATCATCACATTTCATGTGTTGCTGGCTCGCTAGGATTTGATGCACTTTTTGGTATTTTCACTACTGGTAAGAAACTGGTAGCCACAATTTGCACTTGCTGTTTTCCCAAAATAGTATGGAATTGCAAACTTTTCTTGGTTAGATGACCACTGTTTTCCTACTTTTTCCCCCTAAGGATTAAAGAGATTGTCAAACTAATATAATGAACAGACTAGAAAAATAAATAAAATTAAATAAAATTAAAAAATATAATGGTACCACAATGAAGGTAACGTGATGGAAGATATGCCCTCTGCCTTAGGCTGCAGGACAAGACACTGTGTACTGCATTAAGTGACTTTGAATAGCGGTTAGGGCCACTTTCATGGAGATAATTAAGTTCTTAGCATCACAGCTCACAACAAGGAAATTTCTGGGATACAACAGTATAAATCTCTGGGACACTGAAACAAAGAAGAATTTACAGAAGAGCTAGAAAATTCCAGAATGGCGTAATTTTCTGTATTACATCTTTTTCAATAACATGAACTTTCACAGACCTCCACTTGTTTCATTAGACCAGTTTCAGACCCAACTTTGAATTTTAGAGATGTTGTAGGTCACGTTTAGAGATCAATCAAGTTTTTAGTATTCATGGAAATAAAGTGTCCAAGTATAGGAGCAACACATGGCCTTACAGAAATATGGTGGATCCATACTTTTAGCACCTTACCTTCTGTAGATAGTTGGCAACAACTGCTCTGTGAGCATCTAGGTAATTTTTGCTGTCAATCACATCCGTCTCTTGCAGTCTCTTCTCATAATCCTAAAGATATTTACTAGAGTTTGTGATTCGATATATATTCAGTGCTTTATTACACACAAGAAAAAAGGTAAATATTTAATTAATATTAATGTAGGAATCACAGTAAACCACAACAGATGTCAGATGTTTATAAAGCTATTTTTAATGCTAATGTATACAGCAATAGCACTGCTAAACTTCCATGAATAGAGACAGGAATTCCATTAAGTTACAAGATTCATGTGGTTTAAATTACCATGAAGGATTACCTGAAGATTTCCCTCCCTTCTTTTAAAGCTGAACTTGGACCTGCTGCTATAAACTGAAATTCCATTTGAACTGGAATTGGCTTCTCTTACTGCAGCTGCAGTAGGAGGAATCCTTTATAAACAGAAATGATGCAGCATTCATGGAAGATGACCTCAAATCTGAACTGTATTTTAATACAAGTAACTATTTTTCCGAGTAACTAGTAACTACTTTTCATAGTGTGTAAAACTCAAAGAAATTCTACTTGTGGGAGAGTTTGTTGGGAAAAAAAATATCAAAGAGATTTAATAGCATAAGAAAAATCTTCTTTGTACATTGTGAGAAAGCAAAAGCTCTTTAAGAGGAAGCCAAAGTGTGAAGATTTTGCTTTGCCTGAGGTTTGATGAAAGACTCTGTAACCTCACCAAGGGGCCGAGATGAATATGGGGTACCACCACGAGAAAAAGATTGACTTGACTCCTGGAGAGAAGTATGTTGATGTGATATTTCTCAGGGTTGTGGTTACTATCCTGGTGGACTACAGTGAAAGCTGTACTGATAGATGAACCTTTTATTCACAAGTTTAGGAAAGCGTTTCATAAATTAAGAAAACGCTAGAGCTGACACTTGCTTCCAAGCAAAAATCAGGAGGGTCTCCCAGGATCTGCAACTTAATGGCAGTCTGCAAATCACACTGGCTTTAGAACCACAGCTAGTTAATCACGTCCAAGTACTCAGTAAAATTAATCTTCAGGTCTGAGCTCTAACATTAAGAATGAACAGCTCAATGTCTAGTTAGTGTCCTTTAAATAGCAAAGTGCCCCTGGGATCAATTATAGGGCCAGCATTATTTAGTTTCTTCACCAGTGACCTGGATAAGGAAACACCATACACTGTCAGAAATTTAACCAACGATATTTGAAGAGTGGTTAATACAACAACTGACTGAACCACAGTTCAGAGGGCTCTTGATAATTGAAGACTATGAAAACTGAAGCACTAATAAAAAATAGCAAAGTTCTGTGTTGAGGATGGAGCAACTTCACGTGCTAGCACAAACTAAAAAGCAACCAGAAGAATAACAGACATACTGAAAAAAATGTGGGGGTTATGGTTTAATGACAACAATGACGTGTTCTTTCGGTAAAAGGCAAACCACAGGATACATAAGGAGCAGCATGGCCTACAAAGGGAAATTACCAGCTCCTCCAGCTTGACATTTGTGGGGGCATGCCACAATGCCCCCACACATCCAGTTTGCAGCTGCCAGTTCAAGAGACGTGAAGAAACTAGATGGGGTGCACTAAAGGACTGCTAAAACAGTCAGGGGCCTAAAGAACATGACCTACAAGAAGAGGTCAGAATATTAGAGTAATGTAGGTTGGGAGAAACTTCTGGTGGTCTCATCCAAACTCTCACTCAGAGCCAGAACAACTCCAGTCAAGATCCTCAGGGCTTTTGCCAGGTGAATTTTCAGTATCCCTTGAGATGTCAAGTCTACAAACTTACTGGACAATGTGTTCTAGAACTTGAAGACATTCTTTGCGAAAAACGTTTCCATTATATCTAACTGGAATTTTTTTTGTAGTAACTTGTGTCTATCATTATCTCACCTCTAAGATGAGTCTGACTGTTTTCTCTGCACCATCTCACTGGGTTCCTGAAGGAAGTGGTAAGATACTCCCTCAGCCTTGCCTGCTTAGCTCATGTGCTTCAGCCCTGTACATATTCTGGTAGCTCTGTACTGCACTTGCTCCAGTATTTCAGTATCTTTCTTGCACTGGACAAAGCGTTCAAATTCACCAGTCTGGTGAGGAAGAGATTAACGAGCAATGCAGTATGTGCCGACAAGTTGAGGGGCAGTTAC
>JAYRBT010000139.1:58775219-58798308 GCA_036023395.1 Myiotriccus ornatus
CGTTCAAATTCACCAGTCTGGTGAGGAAGAGATTAACGAGCAATGCAGTATGTGCCGACAAGTTGAGGGGCAGTTACAAAAGAGAGGGTGCCAAACTCATCTCTCCAGTTCCAAACAGTATAATAATGGAAAACAGCCATTAAATACAACCTGCAAGGCTCAGGTTGGACGTGACTTCTTTTTTGGGTGGTTTTTGTTTGTTTGGTTTTGTTTTGTTTTGGTGGGTTTTGTGTTTTAGTTGTTTTTTTGGTGAACAATCACTGGAAGAATAGTGAAGGACTGGAACAGGTTATCCAGAAAGGCTCTGGAATCTCCCACTTAGAGGTTTTCAAGACTTGGCTAGACAAATACACAGCTGACCTCATCTAGTGCTGGCAACAGGCCCACCACTTCAGTGGAAAGCAGGACCAGATGACCTCCACATAATATTTTCCAAATAGTATTTCCATGATCCTATGAATTTTCATAGTTCTTTGCCAAATAGCTAGTAAACCACCTAGGAACAATACCACTTTAAACTTAGCTTTGAAGATCACGTCATATAAAATGAACATAGAATAGGCAATCATGATTTTATCCAATTAATCCTTAAAGAAAGAAGGGAAAAAAACACAAAAAGAATTCTTAAACTGTGGTTTTTGAATTTTGAATGATTAAATGAAAGAACAAAATTAGTCCATAAAATCAACTGGATCAGAAACGTACAGCAAACATGTAGCACATCGTTAAATAAAAGATACAAAAGTAATCTAAAATTTAAAAGTAAAAATATATATTGTAAAGAGCAAGACATGATTGAATAATAAATATCTTTAAAAAATATATATAATCCAACAGAAAAGGAAGAAATAAATTTTTCATATAAATTTATATAAGAAGTAGGGATGAAACAGCAATGCCAGAATCTGAGATGATTCTGATCCTGCTAATGCAATGAGCACAGCCAAATGCTCCTTAGCTACATAAACTGCTAAAGAACAAAAGAATGCATGACTTAACACTAATAATGGAGTTCAGATAAAAATAATTGAAGTATGACCCAAATAAAAAATGCACACATTGCATTTCAGTAAGGTAATTAACAGACAGGCAAGGATGGGGTAAGATAATTGGAGCAATGTACTAAAACAGAAATATCTATAACAGACTATGGTAAAACATAAAAAGGTTTTCATTCTTGCTAGCCATTGCTTCCAATAGTCTCCACTAAAAGGGCTTAAAAGCTAATAAGCCTAAGCCTGAATTATCTCCGCATTACCTTTTTAAATCTGGAATCCCTTTGAAAAAAAAGTTTCTCAGCTTTAACAAAAAGTATCTTAGAACACCTGTGTCTACAGCAGTTTTTCTGCTTTATTTTCTTTTTCACACAGTAAAATACTGCCTTGGAAGGAAGCTATCTTAATTAGATTAAAATACCCCTAGAAAAGGTATAAAGGAATAAAATTGTCATTTTTTTCATGTCAGCATAGCTCTATATTTTTTAAAAGGACCGTTTGACTTAATGGGACTATTATTACTGCAATATGATTAACATTAAAGCTAGAAAAGAAATATTTCAGATAACATACTACCTGGAAGATTTTCTCACTGATTTCTCGTTCATGTAAAGGGACTTGCTTATAGTTTCGGAACTCTGCCACCTCCCCACTTCTGAGCCGCAACAGTCGGAACCTCTTTGATCTATTAAACTCCTCATCAGAAACAAAATTAAATTCTTGCTGCAACTGTTCCAATCTGAAGAAATCAGGAACCTGTGCCTCTCCACTTGTAGCAACCTAAATTAGTAAAGAAATTATAAGTTTTTCATATGAAGTGACAAAAGGTCTATAAAATAACTTTTGTAAGTCTTACCTGCAGATTGCAAGGATGCTCATTATAAGCAAAAGCAGTTGAGATGGATCACACAGACTGAAACACCAAGTGTTTTAAAGTAGGGTTTTGTTGAGCAAAGTGTATGAGATTAGACATTATAGAATACAATCAAATTACATTTCCTTTTATCATAAACAAAAGATTAGAGTATGAAAACTATGACATGGCAGAATGATCTGGGAGCTGTACTGTAAAGACAATTCATTTACACAACTTCAGCCAAGTGAATAGCTTGTTGTTTGGAAAAGTTGAAGCTTCTACAATGCACTAGATCTCAGTGCAATTCTTACTAATGAGCAACTTCCTATTTAGTACCATACAAGTAGGCTGGAAACTCCCCTGTGCTTTAAGGAAACAATGAACTCAAAATCCACATTTTGTTTTTAATTTATAAATTAGTCAGTGTGTGCATTTCCTTATACATATTTTTTGCCACTCCTGAATGGATTAATGAATCATACTTATTAATACATAAACAACCCACTAACAAATGGACTCATAAATCCTATTTTTAGTAGACATTTTGCTTCTTAACACTCACACAAGTATGCCCATCACAAATTCAAGTGCTGCTACCACCCTGGCATGCATGCAGATTCCCTGGGAAGGTACTAGTGACTAGGAGTTTCACAGCTGCATTAGCCCTACAGCTCTGAAAACACCACTTACCATGATCAGATGCATCAGAGCTGCATTGTTTGGGTCATTTGGATCAAGTTTTGCTTCCGCTGCCCACTTAGCCAGTTTCTTCGTATCAGTTAAGCCCGAGGTGCCAATGGATGCAATAGCATCAATATTTTTTAAAGCACTAGAAAGACAGAATTTGCAGAACTTACATCTAAAACACATATGATTTAGCAATATAAAATGAGTATTTAAAACAATCTCCCCACAACCTGAACAGGAAATTCCAGTACACAATTCTTAGCTTTAGCTATGCAACTGAGAGAATGATCAATTGCAAAGCCAAGTAAAGGGGAAATACAGGGAACTGGTGGAAGAGAATTTTTATACAATGTAATAAGGTGCTTACTGATACATCTACGATATACCTTTGCTATTCCATGTTGCTGCTTACTAGCAAGTAAGAAGGTAAAATTCCTCACAGCATGAAAGTTAACATAAAAGCTTTGACAAAGAACTGGGATGCACAGTCCTTGCTTGCACTGTATCTTAGCTCCTGTCTTTGACCTGTGTCCTGGATGGTGCTCCCAGACCCACATTGTAGCCCTTGTCTCTGCCCCCCACTGCTGTTTCTGGATAGACCCTGTGGCCTGATTCATCCCCTGGCCATAGCTGGGAGTGCTGCTGGCACTCTGCTGTGCCTGTCATGTGCAGACTGCATGCTGGCTGGCAAGGACACTGCCTGTGCTTGGGAAACCCTTGCAACTCTTGTGGTGCAGCCCTGCTTTTGGTCTTCCCTGTAACTACGAGTTCCAGCTCCACTCCTTATCTTTTGGATGCTCCTGCTCAGTTTCTTGAATTCACAGGAGGTAAGGAAGTATGGTGAGTAGTCTGGAGACCATATGTACACTGACATGCTCACCAGGCTTCTGGCACCTTCTCACAGAAGCCACCTCTGAAGCCCCACTGCTACCCAAACCTTGCCACATAAATCTAACACACCAGGACATGCAAACACCACAGGAGTGAATGTTGCCCCTTTTCCTGTTAGGGGTGCTAATTTGAGTCTTTGTTCTCTACTGACTTGAGTATTTTCAGGAAAGCTTGAAGAACTTACGGGTCTTTCTTTTAGAATCAGCCAAATATCCAGCAGTTACTGGAGCAGCAGGTAAAGGGGTAACATCAAAGTTATCTTTAGGCACCAGTCTTGAACAGATGCACACTGAATCACAGTTGTGCTGAAAAGCTCATGGGCAGCAAAAACTAACATTAGTCATGAAATTCATGTCTCCGACTTTCCCAACAGGCAATGGAAAGTCACTGAGAGCTGTTTATCTCCAGAAGGTGATTCAACAAAGAGCGTTTTATAGCCAACTTCCTTCTGTAATTCTTCAATTTTCCATTAACTACAGTGATTAGTCTCCAGAGTTTAAAGATAGCTTTTGGGAATCCATCTTTTTGTTTAAATCCCGTGCTATTCTTGTCTCACTGAAGTCAGCAGCTTACTGACATGCTGACCAGCAACGTACTTGAATGGCTGCAGCTTTGGTCAAGTACAGTAACAGAGTGATTTGTATGCCAATGCGTAGCCTCTAAATAAACAAAAATCTGACACAAACTCATCAGCTGGGAGAAGTACTTGCTCAGTATTAATAAGAATAGGGCAGTGAAGGTACCTGAGAACATTACAAAAACAGACTTTATGTATCATCTCCTTGACTTTAGGGAATTACATAAAAGCAACAAAATGGACAAATAATCTACAATATCCAACTTGCAGCCACAGGGCAAATTATATTGTTTTGAATGGAATAATATACTCATTTCTGCAGTTCCACATGCTTCTCATGAAGAATAATCAAGGAAGAGTAATATCTTGGAGCGATCTGACAGATGACAATTTTCCACTGACAAATTCACCAACAGAGTCAACCCCTCATACTAACTTCTACTGTTTTCATAGCATAATTTTTATCATTAATGACAGAAAAGGCAGTTAAAGCATGTGTCCAAACAGCCTCGTCAAATGCACTTCAGGTAAGAAAGAGCTAGAGTCTCTGTTATTAGCAAAGTGATTACAGGAAGGTTCCTTGACAATATATTCACTTCCTATTAGAAAATCATAAAATTGAATTAATCAGCTTGAGTTTAACTTTAATGATGTCTAGGAAAAAAAGTACGCTAAAAGGTAAAATTTCTACCTGAAATCTATTTACCAAAAACATGTGCCCTAAGGTATCTGCAGGGGGTTACAGGGCAAAGTAAACCATCCAAACTTAAGGCAAAAGATTATGAAAATTCTTGATTATGCAAGTTTATTTTTTTTTAACACTAGTATAATCAGAGTCCCATGAATCACTGAAAATTCCTATCATTTTACCTTGGAATGCCTGTGTTTTGCTGAGATACTGGAGGAATTAAGGGGATTCCTTTTTCTCCAACTGCCCAAGAGACACTATTGGATACTTTCCCAGAGGTCATTAAAGTCATTTTGTTGCTGCCATCAGCTTCAAATGAAAAGGGCACACCTATCAAGGGAGAAAAATCCAAAGTAGTATATTTATGCATTCAAACACAATGTCTAAACATTTTAAAAAATACTTCTTGAAAATGAGCAGTCATATAACCTGTATCTTTATATAAACGGGTTAATGTGAAGCAACTTGACTTTGCTGCATGCTGTGGGGAAGAACTCTGCTCTAATAAAGAGAAATAAGTGAAATATTCCATTACACCTACGGAAAGGCATTCCATTTGGGTTGGAAGGAAAGGCTAAGCCTTGAAAGCTATGCCAAAATCTTTTTTCTCCTTCACAGATGCACACCATTTAATATTTCCGGTAGTTTTCAGATTCAGCATACTGTTATTAACAAAACAGAAATTCAGAACCGAAAGTATTATGTATGACTGAAAAGTCAGTCCTAAAGCTTTGTGACACACAAGTGTAGATACAGTCATCACAGTCATTGACATGTACACACACATTTGCTGTACCAATTTTTTCACCACATTTCTTTCTTCCTCAGCTTTTTATCTACTCTGCTCTAGTTTTATCTGTATTTCATATATAGCAAATTTAAGCAAGTCATTCATCTCACAATGCTGGTCAACCTTTTATACAAACCTGAAAGTTCCATATGCTACTATGTATTCTTCTTTTCCTATCTCTCCCTTGGTTTATCTTTCTAAAGTCCCAGGCATAAGATGTGTGCAGGCTGTCAGCCAAACAAACAGGAAGACAAAAAATTACTCTGCATATACACTTCTACAGACAGTTCTTCAGTGATTTAAAGCATCAAAAATCACTGGAGATACAATGATTAGTATGTGCTTGCTCTGCAGTATCAGAGTCCTGATTACTTAAACACTCAAAAAGATCCAAACATCTTCTATAGCTAGTAAAGCTCCATTAATACTGCAAGCCAAATAATAAACACACACATTTTCGCTATATGGAGCTTAAAATTAGCAAGAGACAAAAATTCCACAGCAAATTTCAGTAATAAGGATCATGACTAATATATAACATCCAGTTACAGAAGCTGTAAATGCTTTTAAAAGAATTTACTCTGAAACATTCTTCAACTCTTAGTGCTACACAGTTTCACCAAATGAGAAACACTGAAAAGAGGAAGACAAGCGTCCCTACCACTCCCAACTCCTTCATGGTCCAACATCACACGCTGGTTGCTGCTGAACTCTATTTCTTCCAGGGGAGCGCTGCCTGTCAGAACTGCAGTCTCAGGAACAGGAATGAACACCTCAGCCAGCAAGGTGGTACTGCTCATACCCATTGTTTCATAGATCTAGAAAAAACGCAGTGACAGACATGATGAAAAATTTACATCTGTATTCACGAGACGTTGAAAACATATTGTAGGTCATTTGCACAAAAAGTTTTACTAAGACTTAAGCATGAAATAAATAATTTAAGGTAACTGTATTAATTTACTTCCTAAAATATCCAATTAGCAGACATTTAAGCTACCAGCAGCTTATTTGATCTGAACTCTTTTCACCTTTCTAATGCACCTCAGAATAGTATGACAAACTCAGGATTCTGCCTGACTAATTCCCCCTTTCCACAAAAGGCAGGGTATGGCACACAGTCCCCATTCTGGCAGCCCTGCAGGCTGCTTCCCTCTTTCCTGTCACCTGCAGGCTCAGAGTGATGTAAGTGATTTCTCCATTCAGATGTTTTTAATCTAAGAAGATGGTAGCCCTTTTCCTTTTTAATTGATATGAAACTGAAATTAAATAAATGGAGCAGACAAGGGGTATATGCTCTCCCCTGAACCACCAGTGTTACCTAACTGGAGGATTCATCTAACAGAAGAAGTAGGATTCTGATTCTGGTTTCCCCTAAAAATATCTTGTATTAACTCTGAAAAGTATTCATGTGAATAATTTATTAATTCATACTTGGTATGGGGGTGGTAGTGGTTTGACTTAATTGCACTGCTGACCAAGTCAAGCGCAGTTACAGACATTACTAGCAATGATTTTTTTTTTCTTATCCCGTTCCAGTAAACATTATGATGGTTTTACTGTGTGGACAATGATGTTTCAAGAAGGCCACTAGAGTAATTTTATCTGCAACACAAATCAGTTTTGCTAAAACTAAGAGGCTGACCCACTAACACATTTAATCACGTCCTGATTATTTAATTTCTCCCAAGCAACCCATAGTCATGTTCTATATATACAGAAAGCAGAACCATCAAAACTGTAGCAGCAACGTTAAAAGTTTGTGGCTGGAGGAACAAGGAAGGAGCATAAGATTGATGATTTACAAAAGGTCTTTCACAGCTTTTTCAGTCTTTACGACACTACCATAGAGCAAAACACAAGCACTAGAGGGGTAATAATGTTTCATATCATCTTTTTAAAAGTTACTGTGATAAATCATCTACCTGTAGTTTCAAACTCTCTGGCCAATTGATTATTTGTAAATTGAAAATCTGTCCGAAGTGAACTCTAAAATCAGAACTTATTGGTCGGGTAACAGTTCTTGACACTTCTTTGGAGTTGAAAAGGACTTTTATAAATGCTGAGCGTTTCTTCACATCTTCCCGTCGCAAAACTTCTGCTCTGTAAATGTGTCAAACAAGCTGTTATATACTTTTTAATAACATTTTTATTATTTGGTTATTTTCAATAAGAAACTGATTTCTCACAAGGAAACTGAACCCACCTACATAAGGATGGTATTCTTTCAAAAGGGTCACTACACAGGAATGACTTTAAAATATTATATAACATTTGTTTTATCTTCTTATGAATATAAAATGATTTAAAAATTTAGGGTCTATTAAAGCTACCTCCATATAAAATAAGTTATTTTGGAAAAAACATTCTCTTCTACTCCCTTCCTCCAAAGCAAAACAAATTATATCAAATTGAGTTAAGATATTGAAGTTTTTGGTTACTGGGAGTAGAACAGCCAAGCAGTATTCCCTCATGAGGTTATTTGCCAAGTAAGTACAAAACACGGCATTTTTTAAATTACTGAAATCCAGTAGATGTATGTTAAGTTGTGTGTGTAAATGTGAAAAATAACATAAAACAAGTACATTTATTTATTTTATCCACAGTGAAAACTCTGGTTTACTACACAATTTCTTTATTCTCCCTTTGTTGACTACTGCACAGACCAGAAGGTTCAAAGGGAATGTGCAGACATGCATTCTTCAAGTCCACTATATACAAGGTTACCTGTGACTCGAAAACAAGTTATATCAGCTTCAGAAGCAGGAGTTTCATCACTAGGCTAAACAGAATGGTGAGCTCATGCTTCTGAAGTTGTATAAACAAGCAATTAATAAACAGCAGCAGAAAATCATAAACAAGGTAATTTCCAGGCCAACATTTATCTTACCGAGGGCACTGCTCTGTTGGAGTTACGTTTCCCGAGAGGACCAGCTCAGGAATTAGAACAGGCTCTCCAGGTTTCCTTCTGCAGTTGTCAGCTTTCTCTCTAACCTGCTGCTCTATTTCCAGGCTACTGGCCATTTTAGGTGGGCTGGGTTTTATACGTTCCTCACCAAAATCATAATCTTCTGATTCTTCGTCTTCATTAATGTCTTTTTTCTTTTTTTTCTTCTTGGACTTCTGCATATAAAAATAATAATGTTCTTACTGAACTTGTTTCAATCTGTGGAATTTTTTCTCTTTTTCTCTTGATTTGCAAGTAATAAACATGTATGTATGTACAGTAAAATGACTGTATAATTTTAATATTACACAAACAAAAGATCTCTCATTCTAGAAGGACTACTTCAGATTCAGAATACAGCAACATATTCCATTCATATGCTTCAAAACCATATGTGCTTCAAACAAAACATTTACTTAACCTTCCCTACCAATTTACAAATAAACATATTTCTTAAATGTTCTGGTGAGCTGCTGAGTTCTCACTTAGCCTGAGCTACCATGCACAATCTGTTAGGGTTGAAGGAAGGTTACTCGACCAGTAGTTATCCAGTCTCATCTACCTCTAGTGTTTTCCTTAGATTCATGTGATCTCTGTGCTGGGAAGACACCAAAAGCATTGACTGACCAAAAAAGTACTTTGAGTAAAATAAAATAAAGCACTTCTAGGCATGAAAGGAAAATCTGTGTACTACATTTCATTCTAAAGGGAAAGATCTACAATCATCTCAACCTCAAGACAGTTTGTGAATATCACAATAAAAGATGCCAAGAACAGCTGTGGCTGGAATTACCCACCATAGTTTTTGTGAAGGCATAACTCGTGGATGAAGAGTTCCCCTTAGGATCAATGCTCAAGATCACCTGCCTTCATTTGCAGGTTTACATATATTCACCTTATCCTACAAGTGAGTTGACATGATACTAATGAGCCACATGCCCACTTGTGTTCTGGTAATAGGAATTTCCAATATCTGCAGATCAGCATCCCCTCAAACAGTTTAAGTGGCTTCCATAGATGCTGCCTACACATGAAAAAACTCTCCACAAAAGTATCAGCAGATGCTCTAGATTCTTGAAAACTGTAACTGAATTATTCACTTAAACTTTATTTTGCTTTTGTATCCAAAAAACCAGGGTGTTCAAACTGGGCAGTAATTATATACAAGTATAATCACCATTACCCTGAGGTATCCAGTACATTCCCACCTAACCATAAAAGCTCATCTAATTTTGCTCGCACTTGCCACAGCCTATTTCAAAGGCTATTGCCATAGCTCCTGTATTCCTCAATATCCCCCTGAAGCACAACTGAGACCTTATCTACAGTACTGGCTATTAGCAATAAAGCTTTTTAGAGGTAAAAGCACATTCTAGTTTTTTAATTAACAATTTTATTAATTTATTAATTTATTAATTAATAATTTATTTATTTAATTAACTGACTAACAAATTTAAGTATACACAATGTATCCCAACACATTATAAAATAATGCATAGCTATCTTGAAACCTTTTTTCCCCCTGTATTTAACAGATTTAGTAATAATTTTATTTTTTGTGAAACTGAATGATTTAAACAAACCTGTGTCTTCTTCCAGGACTTCCAGTCTTGTAGCTCAGTTTTATACTCCTCCATTTTCTTCTCATATTCTTCCATATATTCTTCTAGCAATTCCTTTATCTCGGCCTGAATTTCTGCTTCATAGGCTTTCTCGTCTGATTGTTGATCAACCTCTTCCCTTCAAAACAACAACTATCAACATGTTGCATAAAATAACATAATTAATTATGTATTACATAACAGAAATCTACTTCTCCATGAAATAATTTCATTATATCAAAAGTGTGTTCTCTTTAAAAATACTAGCATATATACTCAAAGAGTTGATAGTAGATAGTTATTATTCAGAACTAATATATAATTACTCTTTCTTTACTCATTAGCATGTAAAAATTGCTTTCTGTTACAGTAATTACTTGTTATTTTAACCTTTCCTCTTCCCCAAACTCAAAAAGAAAAGCGACAGGCTCAAACAGTGCCAGACACTACTCAAAATCTTACTTTTGCACCCTTGATATCAGAATTGAAAGTTCCCAAATTAATTAATCTTACTGCAACTCCACTGCTAGCAAATGAAATACAAAAAGTGTTATCAAAACATACTTCCTCAAATAAAGTTTCATGGGTGTGTTAGTGAACTTCTGAAAGTCACGGAGGGATTTCATTTGTTTCCAAACTTTGATAATGGTCTTCAGCAACATTCTGTCTTTTTCTTGTTCAGCATCACGAAGTCTTCTGGTTTCTCTAGAAATACATACACACAACACCAGATCAGTCAGTGAAACAGATAAAAAACTTGGGATACCAGAAGCCAAGGGATGTGGGTTTCAATCTGATTGATGGCTGCAGTGGTTTAAATCCAAGGAGCATAAACCCCAGACTTGAAGATGGCAGGATTTGATTTCCTTCTGTACTCCAGTCTCTTGCATTTTGAACAATCTGATTTCAATTAAGTTCATTCTCTAGAGATCTCAAAGTTTTAGGAGATGCTTATTACAGCTGCACATAATTAAAAATATTTTAAAGTCAATTCATGTAAACAACAGCCCAGGAAACTTACACTGCTGCTAGGGAGTAGTGCTCATTACATGTACACATTACAAAAGATGTTTTCAACTTCATGTGCTTCTAGCTCCAGTAAAAAGGACTTGCAGAGACAAAGTAATGTAGTAATATAAGTTTTCTGAGAGCCTTACAAGGTTCTTAACAGAAAAAAAATTAACAAAGCCTTTTTTTGTCTCAGAATTGGTATTTCACATTTCCACCCTCTAATCTGTTTGTAAAAGAGCTATTCATTAGTACTTTTAATGACCAACACACACTTTCCATGGAAATGTACATCCAGCACAAGCACAGGCTGTTTCCAGTACTATCTCGGTAGATAAACGTGTCTAGTAAAAATCATGTGACTAAAAAAAAAGAAAGTTTACTATTTGTATTATTACCACATGTTACTACTTGTATTATTCAGAGAATGTGGAAGACTGAAGCTGAGTTAGAGATGAGAGAAGAAATACACCACGCCTCATTTAAAAGCATAAGCAAATTTAGCCAAAATAATCAACAAAGAAATACAGACTTTTCAGAAAGCAACATGAGTAACTTCTCCACTTTGTTAGCTAGCAGTTTGAATATTACTATCCATGTAGCTTAAGAACTTTTTCTTTTTCGTCTACCAGATGAAGCTAGAAGATGAAACTTAAAGACATTGAGGAAAATACAGGTCAGCAATTACACCTATATAATGTACTGGATTTGGAAGCAGGACCTTTCAGTAGAGAATCACCTCTGCTAAAATACATCACCCACAAGAACCTGAATCGCAGAATCGGCAGCAGACATTGGCTTCCTCCTTCAAAAAACGAGGACAGTAGGACTTAAATTGCTAATTTGCAAAACTTTTCTGTATTCAGGCAATATTTCTTCCTCAAACCAATGGAAAACTACAGCTCTGATCTTCAGACAGAAAGCAAATACATCTGTTATGTTATTGGAGAGGGGAGGAAACAATTAGACTGTTTTCCATGCTACCATGGTCTCTTCATCTCTACAATTTCTCATGACTGTATTACCCTGACCACAGGGGAATGCAAGGTTAAAAGACAGACAAGGCAGATCTGATGTTTTCTACCATCATATTCGGTCCAAGTTAGTATTAAATACCCTGACAGCAAAAATTCCTGAGCCCAGCTGAGCTTCATGTGTGCAATGGTTTCGAACAATAGAGCTGTAGCCAGAAAGTAAAGCTAAAGTTTTTCTTTATGATATGAAAAGCCTTAGAACAATACCAGCCAAGCTCATCTCACGTTAATCAGGCACAACTGATCTCACTGATTTCAGCGGAGTTTCTCCAGATTCATAACAGCATGACACTAAACTAAAGCACTCAAGACCCAGAAAGACACTTAAAAATACCCAGAAGAAATATTTTACCTAATTAATAGAATTAAGCATCAAACAAGCCTCAGGGTTGGTGCCAAAATCCAAGAACCTCGTTCCCCCAGTGAACTTCCTCACTACCATTCCCCCACCTTCCCCGGTGAGAGCTCCTGTCCCCCAGGTACTCTATGGTAACTGCACACCTCCTGCTCCCAGTCCTATAGCAGATGTGTTACGAAGATGCTAATAAAAGCTACTCTATTTTCAAGGGAAGTCTTTGTCCCTCAGTATAAAATACTACATTATAGACTACTTCATGTCCTGTACAGGTACAAGACAGCATACTTGAAGAATGAAAACCTGAAGCAGCAATTCCCAATCAAAGAGAAGTGTGTGGATGTGTAAGTGTAAGCAGATGTAGATTTCGAGACTGAAAGTAAATTTTATTAATTTTTTAGATACTCTGTTATCATGTAACTCACTATATCAGTTTAAACTTCTCTTTCTTTAAATTAATACATTATTGCCTACTTTAAGATTGTTTAAAACTTTCAGATTTTTATTATCTACTAGTTAAAGGGCTGTTCAACATGGATCTCCAAAATAACTTCTTTTTTATCATACTGCTTACACTTACAGTTCACCACTATCCATCTGCCAGAAGTAACAGAAACTATCACTACCAAGCCAAAAACTGTAATATATTTTTACTAGCCAGCTATTGTCCAAGAACAATAACTGTAATCTTGTAAAAAAACCACAAAAAACCTACCTTTTTATTTGTATTAGCCCACTGGCAAAAACAGGGCAAAATACCTAAGCATGGGAAGCAAGTCAGGAATACTTGTGTAATGAGGAAGAGGATGGAAAAAACAAAGGGCTTTGTCTGCTTTAAAAAGCAATGATTTAATGGATTCATACCTACCTGACCTCCATTTTGTATTCAGATATGCTCTGTTGTGCCACAGGAACACCATCACCAGCGCCTTCTATACTACATTGCACAGCATTCCTCAAAGCATGCAGCTTAAACAAGCAAACAAACAATTAACAGATGGCTTAACGAGGCATACAGTGTAATGTACCTTGACATGAAAGAGCTAGTTACTCCATGACAGAAAACTATGAACTGTCTTGATTCTGTAATTATAGGGTTTTGTCATGATTCTCAACGTGAAATTCTAACTAGGATCCTGGATGTATCAGGGAGATTTACTGACCTTGATCACTGTGACAGATCTAATCAAGGAGAAAAGACTGATCTAGGGATTATTCTGAAAACTCAGGAATCAAAGGAGTAGGGAGGAAAAAAAAGCGAATCTGCAGAAAAAAAGGCCCACCTTTCACAAAAGTCTTTTTTTGGGACAAGGAAGGGCCACTTAAGGCAATCCCAGAAAATCACAGAAGCATAGAATCATTAAGGTTAGAAAAGAACTCCAAGATCACTGAGTTCAACCTTTGACCAAACACACCCATTGTCAACTAAACCACAGCACTAAGTACCACATTCAGCCATTTCCTGAACATTTCCAGGGATGGTGACTCCACCACTTCCCTTGGCAGCCCATTCCAGTGCTCAACTACCCTTTCAGTGAAGAAATTCTGTCTGATGTCCAGCTTGAACCTCCCCTGGCACAACTTTTGGCTATGTCCTTTTGTCCTGTCATTAGCTGCCTGGGAGAACAGGCTGACACCCACCTGGTTACAATCTCCTTTCAGGTAATTGTAGAGAGTTAAAAGGTCCCCCCTGAGCCTCCTCTTCTCCAGGCTAAATAATCTTTGAAAGGAGGTTGTAGTCAGATGGATACGTTGGTCTCTTCTCTCAAGTAACAAGTGATAGGCCAACAGGAAATGTCCTCAAGTTCCAGGGGAAGTTTAGATTGGATGGCAGGAAAACTTTCTTCACTGAGAGGGCTGCCAAGCACTGGAACAGGCTGTCCAGGGAAGCAGATGAACCACCATCCCTAGAGGTATTTAAAAAATGTGCAGATGTGGCACTTGGGGACATGGTTTAGTGGTGGACTTGGCAGTGGTTGGACTCAATGATCTTAGAGGTCTTTTCCAACCTTACTGAATCTGTGGTTCTGTAGGTTCCTGTAGAGCAGGAACGGAGAAACCAAATGTCCCATTTCACAGAGAACTAAAGCAAATCCTTCAAAAATAATGACAGACAGTATACCAAGGAATTTTCCCTTTTAGTAGCTCTTTAGGGTAGAAAATCATAATCACCTTGAAATCATAGAAATTTGAATGTAATAATTCAAATCTAATATCAATCTAATTTTTAACAGACAAGTATTCTTGTGTGCCCTGATGACATTAGAATTGTACTAATAATGCCTAGTGTTCACGTACAAATTTGCACCAGAGAAGACCACCACCATTACTTCCAGTGTACAGATGGAGGAAGAGTGGTGGTATGCAGAGGATAAGCAGCCCAGCAAAGCTCATCCAGCAAGTCAGTAATGGAGCCAGGAACAGAAGAGCCTACATTCAGCCTCAGGTTTTGCCATGTCACAAGAGTGACACAGTAAACTACCATCTTTTGCTGTCTCCCTGCCAGAGCAGCTGTACACAATCCTGTAATACCCGTCATTCACTGGAAAACATTTTGGCTACTCAAAAGAATACTGTGTAAATGTTACTGTATTCCTTTTACCTCAGAGTTAATTTAAATTGGAAGATCAAAGAAATTAATGATCTTAAAAACGCAATTCTGCACTGAACACACAACCTCAGTCAAATATTTAGATTTTTTAGCTTCTGACAAATTCAGGTTTTACCTTAAACTGTCACATCATTATCTCAATAAGGTAGGATAACAGACCAGAAATACCTTGTCTGTGAGAAGTTTGGTAAGATTCTTCTGTTTTCTTGCTAAATACTGATCATATAACTGAGCCAATTTAGCTGCTAACACATGCTCACGGCTAAAACAGGGATGATGGGTGAATATCAGTCCAGAAATATCAATATCCAATTGAAATAGCCCCTGAAAATCTCCAGGTCCAACACAATACTGATTGGCAGAGGTCATTTTAATTGCCTGAAAGAAAAAAAGAATAAAATGGATTTACAAACTCTGACAACACTATCTTTCAAAGAGTTTCTGTGTCAAAAATGACCCATTTAGCACTGCCTACATTTAACTCCTGAGTCTTAACCTCTTGCTTTATTGATAAGTTGGTGGCACAAAAGCACCACAGGTATTCTACACAACAGAATTTTTATAGCCCACAAGAAGTTATCTGCCTGTACTGAAGATTTTGCTGAGCAATAAAGACAATGACACTGAACTAGAAAAAGAAAAGCTCGCTAGTTCTCTTTTTATCCATTTGTTTAGTATGGATTTATTTCCTCTTAGAACTGAACTCTAGAATAAACAGTCCAGCTCTCAGAGAACAGCTCTCTTGCAGACCTTTTGCATTGTGCAGATTAGGAAATATGTTATTTCCTTTCCAATTTTAATACCAGGAACATGCAGACCAATATAGTACAATGAAAGCTTTCAGCAACAAAGTCTAAAGTTTGCTTCAACCCACTGCAACCAAAAGACATTCATGGCTTACATCCTCAGGTTACTGAAATCAGAAGAAAATGACCACTACTTTCAGCCTGATTACTGCTGCTTCCTTAGAATCCTTCAGAAGAGGTTCATCAGAGATATTCTGGTACCAAAGATAATGAAGTTGTTAGTTAAATAGTGTTTGTTGCAGTCCCTTTTTGCAACAAAGGTAATGGGAAGACTGGGAAAAGGGGCGATTAAGAGGGTAATTTCGGTGTTGCAAAGCTCTTTTACAGGACCGATATAAATGGCCATGAAATACACTTAAGTCCACCTGATCCTTCCACATTTAGTTTCTCATTAAAATGTTTGATTTGACGTAATATGTCGAAAAAATGACAACTTTGAATTCCTTATGTTTTCACTATTTCTCTGCACAGAAAAGACCCCTAAAAAAAAAGCCCAGTGTCTTACTTACCACAGTGATTTGGATATTTACATGTCACTGTTCATGTAAACATGGTGTTCTCAAAACATAAGCTCTCTTGGCCTTTCTTTACAAGATCTAGGCAGTAAACTTTTCCTGCCTGCAGAAACACCCTGCATAGATTAGTGGTATTGGATGCATCCTGTGACTTGCATATTTATAACCAGCATCAATTAAAGAGCCACATTTAAATCTTTATCAACAGCAACAGTCAGAAATACTCGTGTGTCCCAAAAGAGTAATCTACTTTGAAGTCTTAAAAGTCAGTTTTTCCAAGAGGGTAATAAGAGTGCTAACAAGCAGAACAATTAAAGCTTGCTGAATCATTTTAATTGAAACTTATTTTCATTTGTACTGCTTGCACATTGCAACTGCTGTTTGCCAGGGTAGGTATGCTGTTATTGAGGAAAAAACAGTAACAAAAAAACCTCCAAACAAAGCAAAGCAACCAAACAAGAAAAGCAACAAAGAAAAAAACCAACAACATAAAACTACAACCCCCCAAAAATATCTGAATTGATGCTACATAACTCAAAATGAGTTGCTGTCTACATCAGCGAACTGCAAGTAAAGACTTATTTAGGAGGAGTTTAATCACTGTAAAATAACCATCATGCACATGCTCTTCAATTACTTCTCTTTAGCTGCTGATGACCAAGTCTGTCTATCAGCTCCTACCTTGAGCAGCTTTATAGATACACTAATATAGAAACTACCCTACTTTGGCCTGAGAATATCCAAGGGTGCCTCACAGAGACCTTAGTGACTCTGTCAGGGACCAATGTTTTACTATTTCAACCAGTACTCTCAGCTTAACTCTTCATCAACAGGTGGAATATTCTTGAAAATGTAGAGCACATTTAAGAACAGTTGTGGAATCACAAAAAGCAGTCAACAGTCATAGCACAAAACCCTTCTGGTCACCAGGGTTTCTGGTGCAGAAGAACTGGGATATTGGGTCATATATTTCCACATATATGAAATATGCCTACCTTTCTATAAACTGTTTCAAGTTCTGGTGCAATGCCTTCTTCAAGAGAAAATATTGGAGGTCTAGTAGGAGATTGTTTAATTGGATTTGGCAATGCTAAGATTTTGCCATCGTCACCAAACCACTCTTTCCCCTACAAAGGAAAACATAATTTTATATTGTTTCTTACTTTTTACACAAATTACTTGCAAAATTATAATTCTTGTGGAAAAAAAAAAAACCAGAATAAAAGGTGACTATTAACTATTTGTGTCTGAAATAACCAAAACTTTCCTAAGACACCAAAATGAAATCTTCAAAGATACCATAGGTAAGTTTTGAAATCAAAAGACCAAGGAGTTGCTCAAAATTTAGGTATACTGACTTTTTTCTTCCAACAATCAGTGTGTTACAGATTTGAAAGGGGAAAAAAAAAATCAACACTTATGTCACTTATTTAAATGTTACTTTCTTACATCACTAAAACTGAAATAATCGTAAGTCTTCTTTTACACAAGAGCTAAATGTAAGTTCAGGTAATTTATCAAAGGATCTCTTAAATCCTCTAGTCCACTACTTAAACAGCATCTATGAAAGCAGATGAGGTAAGTATCTTACACACCAGTTGTATTCATGCCTTCATGTGTTGAACATTGTCTTAATTCATCCCTCTGGTCTCATTACCTGGATTCAAATACAGCTTGAACCAGTACAGCTGCCCAGAGATGCTGCCCTGCTCTCTTATTTCCACACCTGGTTTAAGCTGACCACAGAACCAAACGCTGATGTTGTAACCACGACACAAACCGGAAAACTAAATGGGTTGAAGCTGGCCAGTTAAAAATTTTAGATACAAATACTCCCAGTCTGATTCAGAAAAGTACCTCTGCTAGCCCACAAAGAATACAGAGAATCATAAAAAATATAAAGGGCAGCTGCTGCATAGAAGCTTAAATCTATACTGAACTATACACACCTTAAGGAGAATATAGCAGGACAAAATATATGCAAGCCATTTTCCCTTGCTTTGTTTCTGCAAGACATTCTTAAAAGTCTGAAAGGATTCTACAACCTTTCCAGATAATTTATACCAATAATACTTGGTTATCCTTACAGTCTGATCAGTGATCTGTTCCCCAGCAGGCAACAAGCAAAGCCAGAAAAAGACACCAATTTTCTAAGACCCAGTCTGGTGCTCTGTTAAGTGGGTTACACTAAGAACACACTCCTACAAAAATCTGTATTTCCCAACATCTGATGCTGCTAAACATTTTAAAGATGAAAGCCCCCTATTAACGTTACCACCCACTTATTTAACTATTCAAAAATAAAATACTCATAAATAAAAAAAGACAACTAAGAAGGTAGCAGTGACTTACTTGCTCCTGTCTCAGTATTCTGTTTTCTACAATATTTTGATTAGACTGTGATACAAAGGGCCTTTCTCCTGTATAAAGACCTTCATCCTCAAGGTACCTAGGCTGCATATTTTCAGGCATCTTCTCAGAAGCAGGCACTGATAAGAAATTAAAGAGAAAACCATGCAAAATATAACTGTAGTTCTAGTTTGTTAACTCTCTAGGGGCCTATGCAGTTCTTAAAGTGAATGGCACTGCATGTTAAGCATGCTGTCAGAAATATTTTCCTACATAGGAAAAAACCATAAGCAAAACAGGTCCTTTTCTTCAAAAATACTGAGCCTATACACACAGTGAAACAATCTTGAAACAGGGAGGGATTATACTGAGGGTTACAATAAGTTATCCCCTAACTCAGAATACAGTGTATCACACTGGAAGCATTCAGAACTAAGTTATAAGACACAAAAAACCAGAGGCACCCAATGCCAAATATTCTGACATTGCATTGCAAGCTGTACCAACACTGTTCTGGTACAGACCACCAAGAGACTCGTTTCTGTTTCTTCCAGTTCAAATATTAAATAGCAAGTGATATTATAAAGCCATATTTTAGGACTTTGCAGTTCTATGGGAATAAGGCAAAAAGGTCATAGACATGATCAGTGCTGACTGTTTCCAATTCACAAAATCAGATTTTGTGAAGAGGGCCCCTTGAATCACAAAAATCCTTATGTTACTTACATGACTCCTGACAAACTTGCCACACAGAAGAAATTGCCGATGTAGCCAAGAGAACAAATAGAGTAAGTTATAATGCACAGTGCATGAGTCACTCTAGTTCCTAAATGTGTGTACCCAGTAACCTGCTGCACATGTTCAACAATGTAACAGCTAAACCCCAGTGGAAGACAAGCCAGGATCTTGCATTTCCTTTTCAGGCAGCAGTAAGATAATTACCCCAGAGCAACTGATGTGCCCTGAGTACACTTGTGAGCATATCAGCTGATGACCCACTGAGATGTGCATGCTTCTAGTTAATCCTTCTGTCAGACCTTTTCAGGCTTGACTCGGTGATCAATGTCAGAGAGTCGCAATTAAGTATCTCTCTATTGCCAGACACAGTTGATACAAGAGTTATTCAGCAGATTTAAGAATGCCATGCTATGGAAAATTCAGGAACAAAATGGATAAGCACAATTGTCATACCTGCTAGCATGCTGGGAATGAAGAGAAATTCTTTTTCCCTTTTCAGTTGCTCAGAGTAGTTTTCACATTCAGCAGGTTTCATTACTACAAGATCATCATCTGTCTGCCCCATGAATAAATCATCATCTTTAATGAGGCGTACGTCTTCATCCTATAGGTTGTGCAAACATCTTTGTTAGTTCATCTGTTTCTTAAGAAAGTTTCTTGAGAAAGTATACTTTCAGAATTTTTAAGGAAACAAAAGCTGCCATTTTGTGCTAGACTATCAAAATTAATTCAAGAAGTCTGAATAAAAATAGGAACATTTATGCTATAGTTCAGACCGTTTCATCCTCCTCTTGTTCATCTTCATGGGTTTCTACACATTCCCCTTCTGCCTCATCTTCTTCATTTAATCCATTCCTTTTCCTGGCTCTAGATTTCATGTTCTCTTGTCCAGCATCAAAATTGAAGGTAAAGAAATTATATGCTTCCTCCTCAGAAGGAAAATCATTCTGGAACTAAGAAGAGATGACAAAGATATTTTAATATGGCATTTATAAGAAAATTAGGGCAAGCGAATATTTTTTCCATTAAGAATACAAAACAGCAGCATGTATAAAAACTTGTCACGGGATAGTAATTATTTTATCTCAAAGAGAACTCACCCAAATGCTGCAACTAACTGAAACTTGTAAATCATACATGATACTTTCTCTATTGCTATACTACAATTTCATTGAATATTTCTTGCAATGTTTTATTAAAAAGGTTTAATTTTAACATGCTTATTATTTTAAACATAAGCAATCTGTGAATCAGAAATGCCAAAGTTTAAATTCTGTCCATAATGCAAATATCTAAGTGAATGGTATGAAGAGAAATTTCTAATGGTTTTTTGCCTCTGAAGGACCCAGGACCCTTTAGCTTTAGGATGAATCCTCTAACAAAAGAATTAACAGTGTTTTGTTGCTAATAAATATCAACATACTAATTTGCAAAATGCTTTAACTGCCAACTGGTAGCATTCAATAAAAAGGATTTAAACAGAAGAAGCGTTTAAATAAAATTAATATGGGTTATTGAAATGAAGGAATTGGTACTTACTGTTGACTTTTGCTTAAGCTTTTTTACAGAATCACGAAACTTTACTTTTGGTGGTAAGTGGGT
Source organism: Myiotriccus ornatus (assembly GCA_036023395.1). Taxonomy (NCBI): domain Eukaryota; kingdom Metazoa; phylum Chordata; class Aves; order Passeriformes; family Tyrannidae; genus Myiotriccus; species Myiotriccus ornatus. The sequence goes on from JAYRBT010000139.1 coordinate 58,796,270, forward strand.
TTCATCCCCTTGCATCTCCCTAAATTTATCATCATCAGACTGCATAAAAATAAATACAGACGTTTTAGCACATATTTACTGAACTATAAAAAATACAAACAGTTGAATACAGTTACTGCATATTGCATTTTTACAGAAAAAAATAACAAAAGAGAAACCCAGTCACTGTGGTAACAAAGTGATTTTATATTTATTTTAAAAGGGTACATCCAAGTATTACTTAATTCCTTTGGGTCAAGAAACAGACTGTAGAGTATCAAGAAATGGTTCATTGCCTAAATGACAACTTACTGTCTTCACTGCTGATGCAATCATTGTTTCTGCACTCCTGAACACAAGCAGCCACATGCTGATCTCCAAAGGGGGAGAAATGGGGCAACAGTAGCAAATATTCCCCTCTGCAAATGAGGGGCTGGCAGACAGCCCAGGCCAGGCAGCAGTGGCAGGGGTGCTGCTGGCAGGCACTGCTGCCCAGGGAATGGAATCAAGAAGCTTCTCAGACAAACCCTGCTGAAATCAGGAAAACCCTCCTTGGTATTATTCAGAAAAGGTGGCATTTGTTGCCTGGGTGCTGAAATACAGACTTGATTATTTGTTTTATTCTCTCTCAAACAGCTATTGCTAGGCTGCTCTCAAACTCCATGGGGGATATCCCCCTGCCTTTTCAAGAAAGGTAGTAGCATAGTTATCCATTCCCAGTTCTCTGAAGCCGGATCTGTCCCTGCACACAGATCACTGTAAATGTCACTGTTTCTGAGGTTGCTTCAGCAAGTTCATTTAAGGGCTTCAAAGCAATTTTCACCAGGCTCAGCCAATGCAAAAACATCTACCATTCTACCTGTGGCCTGAATTGTCAGATTACAGGAAGACACTTCTCAAGCTTACAACTATTCCACCTAAACTTCAAAATAATAATAGCAAAAAGGAAATCTCAAACTCTGTCAATCTGATGGGCACTTGTTTACCAACAAAACAGTGTCTCAATTGTGAGTAAATAAGTACAGAAAACAAAACCAACACACGGAAGGTTTAAGATATGTTTTACATAACATTAATAAACAACTCTAATAAGGGTATCACTTCTGCATTTTCCTAATACAAACATATTAAAACAGTACTACGCAACTGAAAGCTGTAACAATTTCTTATTGTAAGACTGCCAGAAACCTACCCTCAACCTGCATGAAAAAGTAATTTTCCCCAAGAAAAGCAATTTAGGCAGGCTAATTCATATTGTTTGGAATTGCAGATAAAAGTATTACTGCTACATGCTGTTATTTCCTGGGCATGCACATTCTTTGGAACACATTTTCTACAGGCAAGCAATCTCTGTGTGAATTTTGAAGAATATGAGTGCAAATTCTGCACAGGCAGAGCCTTTGTTATTTTTTTAATACAAAAATCATTTTCTAACATACAATAGTAACAAGGAAATACAATATACAATGACATAAAGCTAATACCCAGCACTTAGCAATTACACTGTGCAAATTTATCTAAAGTCATAATACAGTGGTCCTTTCTGTTACAGTAAATTTTAAATACTTCAGGGCATCTAAAGCAACAGAAGTTATGAACCTTTAAATGACAGAAGTTTCACATGTCTATACTACAATGAAAGCAAATTATTACTGTTAAATATATACATTGAAAGCAATAATCAGAAAGGTTCCTTCCTGGCTACTAATTCAATCAGTAGTATCATTTTGATCAATGAAATTGATCTTCAAGGCTGTAGCCTTTGATTTATTTCATGTTTCACACAGCAAGACACAATGCACTTTCTTGACCAACTTGAAGTTGGATAGGGAGAGGGAACCCCAGGCCAGAGGCTTTCTCTTTACCTCTTGCTCCAGGGGGGAGAGTGCCCTCCCCCTGGCTCCCCACCCCGTGGCAAGCTCATGGCCCCCCACAGAGAGCACAGGCGCTGTCAGCCAGGCAGGAGAGACGCAGGCAGAGAGGCATTTATTGTTCTGTCAACAGCTTAAGTAGGTTTTGGGGGGATCACAAGTTAACCAGTGAGAGCATCGGATGTCTTA
>JAYRBT010000139.1:58798963-58815558 GCA_036023395.1 Myiotriccus ornatus
CTGCGTGTGTTCTCAAAAGCAGCAGCAGCGTTATAGATGGTGTGTCTCCAGGCCTCCCGATTGGAGGCCAGGGTAGATTAAAACCTATCATGCCAATTTAATGTTCTTCCATGAATATTCTACTCATTCTTGTGAATATCAGAAAAAGCATACATCTCAACTTTTGAGCCTGCTGTCTAGGAAGTGTCTTTCGGTAGGAAATATTTTGATGAAATGGCAGGGTGGATGAGGGGAAGAGGGCACATACATGTCACCGGAAAATAACATGTAAAAAGATAAGCAAGTAACAGGTAATAAATTCAAACCCCCTAATGAGCAGGAATTTTCAGGATCTGCCTCAGTCTAATGCCTTTAGAACATTTATTAATGGTTTGAATGCTGGAGTAATGTTAATCTGTGTATAAAACATGCAGGCAAGAACTCTCAGAAGTCACACTTGCTCAAAGACAGAATTTGAAAAGTTTTTGGAATTGAGAAAAAAACTTCAGCAACTTCTCCAGCTTCAGGCCCACAAATGATTCTGGCACACAGAAGGCTCTGTCTGCTGGAGATGGAAATGATCGACTTTAATTGTAATACACAAGGTGAGCACACACTGGAAAAACTTTTAAACTTTTGGGATATTCTAGCACTGGAACTGAGACCCTTAAAACAGTTATGGAATCTTCACTAGTGCAAACTTTTAGGTTAAAAAACAACAAAACAAACAAGCAATGACAACAACAAAAAACAACTCTCAAAGAAAACCAATCAGCCAAAAAAACCCCCACCAAACCAAGTATCAAGATTTAGATAAAATTACTTAAAGGGAGAAGGTGGTCTAAAGTTACCTTTTGATTTCCCTCTTGTGAATTTTTTCTACCATTGCAATCTGTTCAGTTAGCGTGCAAAAGCATATTCTATTTCGTTGCAGCAAATGCTTTATTTCAATTCCATTCTAATAAATGAAAACTAGAACACAACAGATTAGAATCTGCTTTTGATCTTCTGACATAGTTGAAAATTGTCTGTAAACATTTCCAGACAAGCCAGGTTAAAGTGAACAGTGTAAACACACAAAATGAGGGCAGAAACAGCCTTCTGCTACTTTAAGCATGTCTTAAAGCATCAGAACTCATGCTCTGTATGCAGAATTCTTTATGGATTAATCAGTTCCCTGAGATAAGAGGGTAATTATCTTTCCTATACATAATGAAAAACATTTTAAGGCTTTGGTAGTTGCAATAAAATTAATTCAATGCACTGATTAATGTGGGATCCTGTAGTTCCTTGAAAAAGGGACCACATAAAAAAAATGTGCTTGTTATTTTATTTCTCTGGACATATACTTTTGTTCTGCTTATGTGAATGAGTTCTATAGCAAACTAATTTGTGCTTAACTTCAAAGTATATTTTTGAAGTGAAAGAATTAAAACTAATATCCATGGGAGCACCACTTTGCAGGATTACCATTACCAGCCTGTACCAAAAAAAATTCACACCATGTTTTACATTGGAAGGATTATTATCCTGTTCCATATGGCTCCATATTTTACTTCCAGCAGGTTAATAAGTGTGCTGGATAGTCAAACTGAAACAAGGCCCAAATGAGAACCTGAAAATGCCACCTAGTAAGTGTTCTCCTTTGCTTTCTCCTGCAGTCACAGGAGCCCAAACCCACTGGATCTCTGTGTGGCTTCAAAACTCTCTGCACTGATGTAGACCCAGAACTGCTGCAGTATCTCAACAGGATGTTAAAACGGGGCATGAGGGAAAGCAGAGAGACAGTGACCAAGCATCAGTTACCTGAATGAAAACAGGGAATGGTAACTTCCAACACAGGTCCTAGAAACACTGTTGTATTTTTCATGGATACAGTCATTGGAAACTGCAACCAAATAACTATACCAATTCAAAAAACCCAACAGTGAAGAAAAAGATTTAGTAACATAACACTGCAGTTGTGCTGCCTTCACAAGGGAATAACTATCAGACATGGGCTTCCTATTTGAAGCAATTCTTCTTTTGAAACTTTTATTTAATTATTCTAACTAGTGGACTGACATATAGTCAAGTCACTCCATAGAAGGAAGGTGCAAAGGCGCTAAGCACACACATAACTGGATTATGGGAAAACAGACTGCATTAAAAAATAGTAGAGACTGACTGCGTTTTTGAAAGACCGATACAGAGACTAACTTGACTATTAAGTGAAGTAGTTGATGGATATGTTTCAAGATAAGTTTGCCATAGTGGGCAGAGAATGAGCAAATAATCATTCCATGAAACCTAATATTTGAGAGACATCACAAAATGATAATTCCACAAACATTACCTACTTCCTTGTATTAAAATACAGTTCCTTTTCCAAAAAAAAAGGGCTGTGGGAGATGTATACTTTTAACACCACAAATTTAACATAATCTCGTAACAACCCTGACAAACCAAAAAAGCCTGGATGCAATGTATTACCACAGGCGTAGAACAAAAAAACCCCAAGACAGTGATGCAAACAGCCAGTTCAGAGTTTCTCAACGGCACCTGAAAAATTGTGGGGGATGTCACTTCTTTTTTTTAAATGGTTAGTCATCATTTGGCAAGACAATGATAATCAGAAATTCGTACACAGATCATCACCCTAACAATGGAGTGAGGAGCTCAAAAGAAATCTACTTTTACTTTATGACTGGGTAACACAGTACCAAACAGCAGTGTCAGCATATTCAAAACCTTTGTAGAGAGAAGATAGAAATTTAAATTATTTATAAATCTGTCAGACTGAATCCCAGGAGAGCAGGGGGAACTGAATGAAGTTTTGAATAGACACACAAGGACTTCAGCTCAAGGTGCATTCTTTCTCAAAATGTAAGATGTAATTTAAAAAAAAACTAAAACAGATGGAGAAATTATACCATAATCAAGTAAACCAATGATACAGTCCACTCAGAATACCACATGCAGTATTTTTCACTCAATCACATAAAATTTGCAGAATTACAGGAATTTCAGGAACAGAAGAAGCAACAGAGCAAAATACTTTGGAAAGCAAAACATTTATCACACAGAGGAACTAACAGCTACTTTTCTTCTCAGAGTACTGTTGTGCTGTTCTGTTTATTCTTGGAAAATGAGCTTCTGTAAAAGAAAATAACCATCACTAGAGGGTGTCTCTTGATTTCTCCATACAACAATTCTGAAAACTGTTTGGACTCTGTCTGTCAACAGCATATCACTTCCTAGCACAAGCTGGCACAGTGAGACTCAAAGACCACTCAAAAGAAAAGTACATAGACCTCCAAGAGTTGGAAACATCCCTCAATTGTAGATGTCTGTAACAAATACCATATTTTTCTAAAATGTGTTTAAGGACAATACATACATTTTATTTTGGTAAAACTTGGTATTGATGAGAAACTAAGCATGTTTGTAATTCACTGGATTTTCATTTTACTGTTTTTTTTTAATATTCTGCTCTTATTTAGCTCTTTTATGCATCCTATTTAGGTAAACCATAAAACCGTGCAGTAAGATTCACCACACTGATCTCGTCCAAATTATTTAACAGGAATATTGCAGAGATTCTGCTGAAGAAATTGAAGATTAGTTTTTGAATACCAATCACCTCCATTCTTTCCAAGTCTGCAGTTAGACACTCAGTTCTAACAGCTCTCCACCACATCGCTCTCCTACATTCTCCCACTTTGTGAGTAGAGTATTTCATGTGTGACTAAAAATAGCACATCAACAAATCCATACATGTTCATATCCATGAATGACACATCAAGCACAAAATACAAGGTTCAGAGAATCACAGAATCATTATGCTTGGAAAGGACCTTTGGAGATCATCCACTCCAACCCCTGTGCCAAGGCAGGGACACCTGGAGCAGGTGACACAGGAACTCGTCCACGTGGGATTTAAGCGTCTCCAGAGAGGGAGACTCCACAACCTCCCCCAGCAGTCTGTTTCTGTGCTTTGCCACCCTCAATGTAAAAAAGCTCTTCCTCGTGTTGAGGTGGAACATCTCGTGTTCTAGTTTATGGCCATTGCTCCTCATCTTGTTGCTGAGCACCACTGGAAAGAGCCTGGCATCATCCTCTTGGCACCTGCCTCTGAGATATTTTTATGCATTAATGACATCCCCCCTCAGTATCCTCCAGACTAAACAGGCCCAGCTCCTGCAGTCTCCCCTCATGAGAGAGATGCTCCAGACCCCTCATCATCTTTGTGTCCTCTGCTGGACTCTCTCCAGTAGCTCCTTGTCTTTCTTGTACTGAGGAGGCCAGAACTGGACACAATACTCCAGACGTGGCCTCACTAGGGCTGAGCAGAGAGTGAAGATCACCTCCCTCATCCTGCTGGCCACACTCTTCCTGATATAGCCCAGGATATCATTGGTGCTCCTGGACAGAAGGGCTCACTGTTGGCTCATGGTCAAAATGTCATCCATCAATACTTCCAGGTCCTTCTCTGCAGAGCTGCTCTCCAGTAGGTCAGCCCTCAACCTGTACTGCTACTTGGGGTTATTCCTCCCCACGTGCAGGACCCTACACGTGCCCCTGTTGAAGCTCTTTAGGTTTCTCCCACTGAACTCTCCAGCCTGTGAAGGTCCCCCTGAATGGCAGCACAGCCTTCAGGTGTATCAGACACTCTCCCCCAGTTTGGTATCATCAGCAAACTTGCTGAGGGTACATTCTATCCCTTCTTCCAGGTCCTTGATAAACGAGTTGAGTAAGGCTAGACCCAGTATTGATCCCTGGGGAACGGCACTGACTACAGGCCTCCAACTGGATTCTACTCTGCTGATCACAACCCTCTGAGCTCTGTCAGTCCACCAGTTCTTGATCCACCTCACTGTCTATTCCTCTAACCCATATTTCCTGAGCTTACCTATGAGGATATTATGGGAGACAGTGTCAAAAGCCTTGCTAAAGTCAAGGCAGACAACATCCAGTGCTGTCCCCTCATCGACCCATCCTGCCATGTCATCATAGAAGGCTATCAGATCAGTCAAACAAGATTTCCCCTTGGTGAATCCATGCTGACTACTCTTGGTGACTTTCATTTCTCTTACATATTTGGTGACAACCTCCAGAATCATCTGTTCCATCACCTTTCCAGGGACGGAGGTGAGGCTGACTGGCTGGTTCACATTCAAATACGTAAATACTAAATTTGACAAAGGTAAGGGCATCTCATAATCTAATCATATTTAAATGGGATAGAAGCATGTCTAAATACGATAGGAGCATGTCAGCTTTCGCTCAAAGCCCGAGCCGATTTGGCTCTGGCAGACACAGACAGACACCCCTCCACCCCTGCTGGAATGCCAGGAGGAAGCTCGGGGGGCACCAGAGCAGGGGGCGGAGACACCGAACGCCAGGAACACGGGCAGGTCCAGCAGCCCCCGGCCCCGGCCCCCCGGCGCGGCGTCACTCACCGCGCAGCGCCCCGGCGGCGCCGCGGGGCCCGGCTGCCGCCATGGGGCCTCCGCTCCTGCGCTCCGCCCGCGGCTCGGCGGCACCCGCGGGCTCCGGCAGCTGCAGCGGGGTGGGAAGAGACGGCGGAGGCGCATCAGGAGGGCCGGCCGGGCCGGGCCGAGCCGGGAGCAGGGACGGGATCGGGGACGGGATCGGGACGGGCGCGGAGGGGGCCGGCCGCGCGCGCCTGCGCACTGTCCGCGCGGGAGGCGGCGCTGCCCGAGGGGTGGGGGGGTGCTGAGGGAGCGCTGAGGGAATGCTGAGGGGGCACTGAGGGGGCGCTGATGGGGGCGCTGAGGGAGCTCTGAGGGAATGCTGAGGGAACGCTGAGGGGGCGCTGAGGGAGAGCCGGGCGGGACCGACCGCGGGCACGGGGCACACCTTCCCGAGGGAGATAGGGACACGGGGGGAGAGAGAGAGAGCTGTGGGTGCAGCCAGGCCTTGCCCCCAGACCCACAGACATAACCTCTGCTCTACCAAAACTCTCCACTGCAGCAATTTTCCCCGTATATTTTTTATATACATATTACATATATACGTATATATATACATCCTATGTGTATATATCTCCTTTGTATATATATCTCCCATATTGTATATCTATCTATCTTGTATATGTCTATGTCTGTATAACTCCCGTGTATACATCCATCTGTCTATCTATCTATGGGATGTTGATCCAGCTCATATGTATATGTGTGTGTGTATATATATATATGTATTTATGTATGTATATATGTGTATACATATAATTTTTTTTAATGTGAGCTAGATCGATGGTTATCAGGTGAATATATGCTTATATTCCACTTATGGCACTGGCAGGCTACAGTCCTGACACTGCTCAAAGTTAGCACACACTGCTATTTGTTATCAAGATTTAAGCCTACTGACACCTCCAAATCATCTTGCCTGTTTATCTTTACAGTTTGTCTCCTCATATCACAGGAGTTTTCATGTTTTTTCCCCTTCTGACATTTTGCTGTTTAAACATAATCACTTCAAAAACTTTTCTGCAGTTGAGGAAACAGGATAGCTTCATGGTTTTGCAACCACTCAAGACTAAATATATTTAACCAATAATTTGAAGATGACTAAATCAAGTAATGTTGGATCAATATGAAAGAGAATAAAAAAAAAAGACCCAACACATTAAAGGTGCCTACTTTCAACATATGGTATGTCTGGTTGCAGGGTATTTGCACAGAGATTAATTGTGCAAATCTGCCTTAGGTAGAATGGTAGTGACAGATCCAGGGTTGACAAGAACTTAAAAGAGACCCTTGGCTTATATATTTCACTTTTCACAGTTATATCTATAAAAGATTCCTATTACTTTTCAGTGTCAAATGATCATACACCACTTTTGTGTCAACTAACTGGACACTAACCTCCATGACTGTCATCTGGTATTCTTCACTGCGGCTCATCTGGGCAGTGGCTAACACCCAGCTGTCACAAGCAACACAGGAATCACTCATGAGAGATACGCTCCAATATGTGCATAATGATCACAAGAGACGTTCCATTTAACGTTTTCACCCCAGATAATCAAAGTACACCATTTAACATACAGCCTTAGTACTTAAAAAAACCCACACTTTTTTTTCATAATGGAATGAATAAAAAATATATTTATCCATTTAATTATTCAGTATAATAGTGAGCAATGTGAGCCTGTGCATGCTGTATGAACACTCTTGCCATTTTTTTTTCTACATAAACAATCCATATATGGTTTATAAACCCAGCTGTAATAAGATCACAGAGACATGTTCAAGCCATTTTTTCCCTACTTTCAGCATTGGGCTGAAATTACTTCTACCAGCCAAATTACTTCAGTTTTATTTGCAGTAGGAAGGGGCTGTATTTGATTACAAGCATTGGGGAAATTTTTTAATTTGTATCCGTACAACTCAATTAGTGGCTACTATTACTGTGAGTTCCTGAGCTGCTTTACCTTTAGTGGGAAGGAACATGACCTCGGCTGTGCTTGTTGCACCAGCATAGCTGCACCAGTGCAGAACCCAGGGACTGTACAAGGGATGTACCATGCTCACAGATGAAGTAACTCACAACAGCACAGTTTATTCTGGATTTTAAAATCCCCATGAAGCAACTCACGGGAGTAAAATGTGGGACCTCTTTCTGTACCTGGCTAAACTTGCTGTAGCAAGATGGCTAACTGAGGGTGGCACAGGTCACCAGGGGTTTCTCCATCATTTCTTTGTACTGGGTGTGTACAGCTCATGCATACCTGCTTCAAAAAGTGCTTCCAGCCCAGCCTAGAACATGCAGAGTGATCTTCATATTCCTCTTTATCTCTTAGGACATACCTGATGAAAAAGGAGAAGCAGAGAAGGAACATGGTTATCTCCTGCCTGAGGCTTAGCTTTACCAGCTACTGGCCCCAATTATTTCCAGGTTTCTAAATAAATTTCATAAATAAATCTCTCAATAAATCTCTAAGTAAGCTAGCAAAGGGAGCTGAACACACCCGACTCAAGTGGTTTTCTTAGGCAAATGTGACTCTCTCCCTGCCCTAGTGAGAGCAGCTGGGACCAGTTCATCACTGTGTGGGTGTAACCCAAACTGTATTCTACACCCTCTATGTCATTTCCCAGGAACTGTTAACAATAGACCGTTCGCAGCAGCTGCCCAGAGCACACCTGACCCCTCAGGCTATAAGCCGAGTGTAAGGAGGCCTGTGAGATGGGAGGATGTTCCTGTCCTCACACTCACGACTCACAACTATCCACTGTAGAACTCCCCACCCTGGGGGAGGTACTGGGCATTCCTGCCCCAACCTGACTGTATATAATCTTGGGGTCTTGGGACTTCTGGTACTACTCGTGGGATCCGGAGGAGGACCAGAACCTCAACCAGACTGACCATCACTCACACTGAAAGGTTTTTCCTCTGCTTTTACTTTTGGACTCAGGGGGACCACGTGGGGCTCAGCACAGGGGCCAACGAACACCATTCTGTTCATGCCTACATCTGGGTTTTTTGTGGGTTAAACCCAATTGTTAATCTGTGTAATTGTATTTATTGTATTATTTTTATTAAAATTGTAATTTTTACTTATAATCTCCTTCGAGTTGGGTTCATTTCTCTTGCTAGTTTACCTTTAAACCTGTGCACTCCCAAACCACCTGTGCATTTGCCCCAACACCAATTTACTCAAGAAGTGTCTCTCACCCAAAAATGGCTACATTTCCTTGCTGCTAGCAAGGTTTATCAAATATCTTCTTCATAGCACAAAAGTAGAGCACTGCAACTAGTGGTAGCATTTTTATTGCTTGGCTCACAAACCTCTTTTTCCTATCAAGCTTTATGTATCAAGTTAAACAGTATTTCTTAGAGGCACATGCAAATGGAGAGCACTGGCAAGATATAGAAGTGCCTTATGGTCTCTTTCTTTTACAATTTGGTAGCATTTCTTGAAGTTAAATACTATAACAGATACTTTATAATGTAATAAACAACTGGATGCAAGAACTATAAAGCTGTCCATTAGCTTAGGTTTGGTTTCTAGGCGCTGAAAACTAATAACAGAAACACAGTGGAGCTTCTCTCACTGCTCTTTGAAAGAAATGATTACATCAAAAGCACCTTGGAAATAATTTTGAGGATTTTGGGTTCTTAAATCTGTCTCATTCACGAAAACATGCAAAATGCAGTGACACTGAAACAGAGTTAAATTAAAAGGGGAAACGTTGGCTTCCTACCTGGGTTTTCTTATACAGCAGCTCTGGGAGCACAGGCAAGAGCCAAGCACAACACTCCCCCTAGCAACGATGCCTCAGCTGTGCTTTTTAAGAGAAAGAGTCAGATTCTCCTGCTTAAACCACTAAAACACTTCCATCCAACTTTTTGTAAACAATTTCATCCACAGTAAAAGGAAAAGTCATAAATAAAATATGGGGACGATTCAGCTCCTGCAGACAGCAACCATTTCAGTTACTGCAGTGCCTTTAAAAAACAAATATCCATAGTATATTTTTGTAGGATCAGGGATGGTTATTTCAGACTGAAATACAGTAAAATAGTCCCTCATCCTAACTTTATGTACTGAACTTTGCTAAATTATCTGACTTAATTTCTGTGTACTTCTTCTAAAGTAAGCAGAGGAGAGACATAGACCCTTCTTGGGACTTGTATGAACCAGAGCAATGATTGATTCCTGAATATCAATCATTTATCAAAGCGACTTCTTCACTGTTGACTAAAGAGACATGTTAAACCTCTAACTCAGAGTGGATGCCAACATTCCAGGAAGTAAATATTTTTTTAGATTAGTTTCACTCTGAAAAAAATTCCTGACAACTTCAAGGGATAAATCCTTGAATTGGATGGTTAGTAGCCAGTTTTTTTCCTAGTGTTCTCTGTTTTTCAGTGCATTAAAGTACTTAGAGTATTAACTGAAGCTGCATCAAGGGGAAAACTGTGCATTATTTTTTACAGATGACCTTTACAAATCAGCTTCAGAAAACTTCTTAGCATGTCATTTTGGGGGAGAAATTATGGGAAACATAGCAGAGTTAAAAAAGGTATCATCTCTCAGGAGCTGTGATTTGCAAACAGGCTTTTTTTTGCCACCCCAGGATTAAAAAATGTACCAGTAAGACAAATAATAACTTTATAGAGTTATCAATATACTTTAATACTTCTATAGCAGAAATTAAAGAAAAATAAGGATATGAAGGCTGTGATAGTTGTTCTAGAGTCTGCTTAAAGGGAAACACAATCTGAAGCCCTGGTTAAAGAAGCAGAGGAGGGATGGGTTGTCTGCCTGCTAAATGCTCACAACAAGCTTATGTAGAGACTAGGAATGGCAGAAATGTCAGCACTGTGAGACAGTTGGCAGAAGTGTGCATTGCCTTATATACGATTCCTAATTTTTATAGCTACAAAGGAATTTATAGTTTTCCTGTCAAAACTGGAGAGGGATCTTTTCTGCTGCACTGAATTGCTAACAGAGTAATTTTCTATGTTAACATGTATATCAGTATTTCTAGCATGATCAGAACAAACAATATCACTGACAGTAAATGGAGTTGTTAGACCTATTTATAATTGTCTCTATATAAACAGTCCCTCTAACAGCTGAAGGTCTGTTACTACAAGGTTTTAATAGTTAGAATCACATGAAAAGAAAAGCTAAATTGTTTCTCATTTCAGAACACTATCCTAAGAAGAAGACCCTGGGAAGAAGTAAATAGTCACAGTAGTTAAAAAGATTGGGAGCATGCATTTTTAATTGCTAAAATAGGAACTATCATAGTTAGAAGACACTTAACATGACAAGAGCTTTCTAGAATGGGAAAGATGTAATCAGAGGACAGGTTTCTTGGGGTAATATAAACAGTACACAATCTCAATTGTCTGCTAAGTCTCACTGTATGTGGGACTGTGGAAATGATCCAGTGGGTGAAACTTCATACAGAATTTTGGCAAGAACTCAGGTTCGACATCTTGTTTTGCTGATAAATCTGTGCCCCAGAAATTTATTCCAGTCTCAGAAACAGTTGTACAAACAATGTAAATGATGGACAAATATGAACAACGTTATGTAAGAACATTACTGTGATACCCTAAAGGAGCAGTGGGGGACCTTTGCTTAATGAGATGGGAAGCTGCTTAAAAACACATCAGTACAATGACTGCTCACAGGAGACATACAGAATTCAAACCACATATGTTTCCTGGGGTGGAGAACAACTCATTATCTGCCTAGAATCAAAGTCAAAATTTTTGGAAAAACGAAACAGAAGGGAAACTGCAACTCTTAAAAACCATGTACAGCATTTACTGAGTAAGGGTACATGTTTCTGTGCTCTTAGAATAGGAATTCAAGTACCATGTACAACTCTACAGCAATCCTAGTTTCAGGGAGTTTACAAACAAGGAAGAACAAACCCTGCTCATCTTGATTATTTTAAACTGATTGCACCTTACTCCAACATGACACGAGTCACAAATAACATTTCCTGCAATTTGTCCCACACTGTTTTAGAAGTCTGTGTTCACAACCAGAACATCTGACAGAGTATGTGTGAAAGAAAGAGGTGTATGGAAAGCACATCAGTATCAGTGGTAGGCAAGTTTTCAGATGATGAAAGATCTACAACTCAAAAATTTTAAGCCCTTCCCACTTTCTTCTGAGCCTAGAGATAACACTTCGTTGAAAGCACAGAAAGAAAAGCAACTGCTTTCCTTCATACAATTCACTTATTTGTAGAAATCCCATCTGCTTCATGCAAAAAATTTAACTTTAGAGCCTACTGAGAACAATGGTTCATTTATGTTTTTCAAGAATTCAGTATTTTTTGTCCCTTTGTTAACATGGCAGAAACAAGGCTATTCTTTCACAGAGACGGTTTTTACCAATACTGCCTTATATTTTGTATTATATTTAGGATTTTAACAGGTGTTTTAAAGTTGAAAAGGAACAAATTTATTATTCTGTTTCTGGTGTTAGAGAATCACTTCAGGCTCCATTTTAGGCTTTCAATCCCTAAAATTAAGTATCCTTAAAAAATGCAAGATTTTAGATGTATTTAATGTATTGAATTTGCAGCCATGAGAAGATTGCTAGCCCATCCTAGTACACTGCAAAATTTTCTGGAGATCAGCCAAGTTACTGCAGTTGAAGTTGTCCCAGGAGGAACTCGAGCTCCATACTCTATGAAAGGTCTGACAAGAGGTCACTTCCATCATTATAAGGGTAATTCTGTGTTCTCATCAATCTACATCTTCTAATTGTGAGACATAAAAATCTCCAAATTAAATTATTCCCATTTTTCCACTTAGCAGATTGTTCTTGAAGAGCAGACATCTTCTGTAACTTTTGCCATCTCAGAGTTAAAGGCTAACCTAAGTTAGTCACTTAGATACAGGTAATGTGAGGAGACAGTACCTCCTGATTCCTCCTTTCTTAATGTAAGTTTCTAATATGGGGCTGTCCAAATGGAGATTTATCCCACCTATTTCTTTGCACGGGTGACAGGACAGCTAAGAACTAATTTAACCTACCCAGTGGTCTTTGAGCTTTTACAGATTAAAGTCAGGTAAGAGAAATTTTTTTCTAATACTTCCTGCTGCAGGAACAGTCTGCTTGGAGGAAAAATCTCCTAACACCTCTTCCAGCAGGTAGCTGCCAAAATTATACCAAAATTATACTCAGAACTGAGGGCTGTAAGCCAAATGCCAAATAATCCAAGACACTTTTTTATTTGTGTATATTTGCTATTAAAAATTCATGTATTATATGTCTAATTATTTTTTTCCCTTAGGTAATAACCTTCATGAATTGATCTGATGTATGCAGCTAGGACAAAACCAAGTATCAGAGACTGATTTCATGACACTATTTGGAAATTTCTTCCTGTGGATGTGAGGAAGAATCATGCCTCTGGAACTCAGAAATACTGACATAACCTCAGTTGGGAATGTTGACCTAAGGAGTTACAGGAAATTGTATGTGACCTCTAAATGCTCTCTGAGCTAAAGTCTAGATGTTTATACTGAAAGGAATACATTGCTTCTTGAAAATAACATATTACTCCTTGGTAAAGATGGTGATATATTGCTTCCTCAGCTCTATTTTTTTCCCCTTTACTTTCATGTGTTATTCCTTGGATGGGACTCATCACCTCCTGAAAGAGATGTATAAAGTGGGCCAAATTTCCACGTAAAACTGAAGTTCCTGCTGATCAAATTGCCTAGTACAGACTCAGTATAGATATTCTGAGTATGAATTACCTGGCAGTGGATAAATAAATCAATAAATAAAGCAATCAGGGAAAACTAAGCTTTCAGGAATTGTTTTACTGAATGAATATGAACTGAACCTAGCAGGTGACCTGTGGAAAGTAAATAAAAACATTAAATGAACGGCAACAACTAATGTAACATTCTTGGTAGGAAATGAAATAAGCTGCTTGTCAGTTTTGTATAGTTTTGCCTATCCCAAAAGTACATAAACGGTGTTACGTAGATTTAAAAAGATTTGCAGAATGTAGATAATGTTCTCAGAACTGATATCCATTAGTAACTATTTTCCTCAATATTGTCTTAATATTGTAAAAAAAATTGAGGACCCATTGCTTCTGAAAAAAATGTATAACAACCTAACCATATGGACATGAATGCCAACAGTGAGGAAAATAAAGGTATTTATTCAAAGGGACATACTCATCAGTTTGAAGATGTAGTTAAATGTTTAGTTAGTTATCTAGGTTAAATATATTCAGCCATGGAACACGTGACTTACTTCTTCCTTAATGTCACTCTAACAACTATAAAGAAAGTCTGAAAGAATAAAAGACTGTGGGGAGCTATTTTGTTTCAAATGACTTTATTTTTTCTTATGCATCTTTACGTGTGTATATGCCAAGCAAATATGTGTATTTTTTACTTATGAATCTCAGGAACACTGAGCTTCTCAATATGTTTGAAGGTTTCCTAGTGCTTTGAGGTTTGCACGAGTTCTTGCAGCCTTGATCAGGAAGCCCAGGAGTTGGTGCTGCAGCAAAGAGATGCTTCTTCCTTGGAGTTTCGCCCAGTAGCACTAATTTCTCTCCATTGACACTAATTTCTCTCTGTTGACTGTAGGCAAAGTCTAGATGACTAGTTTTGTCTGGATGCCTAATTTAATATGGTATTATGGCATTTGTGGAATGATCTATATGTTGGACAGAAATCTTTAATTGTTTTCAAATCTAATCCCAAAGAGGTTTCGCTCTTTGTTTTCCTACAATATCTTGAAACCAAACCTGCCCTCCCTGCCTACTGGCGTGAATAGCGCCAAGACATCAGCCAAAGATGTTTTCCATATAAATTCAAGTTTGGACAGAGAAATACCCCAAATGAACTATCATGTCATCAAAGGTGATCTATTTTCCCGTAATATACTTGCAGTAACAACGATTTACTTCAGGATAATATCTTGAGATCCTTAATGAGGGCAGGGACACATGCTACTTGTATACATGTGTTGTCCATACAAGTAGTAAAAGGATTCTTGCCAAAACCTATAGAAATAATTCAACAGAATTACTTATTTTTAACTGTTCATGCCAAAATATTAAAGGGTTCAAAAAACAGAATCCATTTGGGAAAACTTAGGGAAGTTAAAATTACTCTTCTGCCATTGTACAAACATAAATCTAAAATTTTTAAGTAAAGGAAAGCAATAATTCTTGGTTCACTTATTCCCATGATGTCACTTTCAGCATAGGTGTGGTTAAAATCTCTCTTTTACACTGGATTCATTTTTACAAGATTACTACATGGAAGTAGTTTGCTTTTAGTTAGGATTGCAACCAAGAATATTTCACTGTAAAGCTGTGTATTTTTTCTGTTCAACTGAGAAAAATTCATTTTGTCTGAAAAGTTTCCAGATGTATTGTAACTACCAAATATGTTTTGTAGAGTCTGAAGAAAATCAGTCATGATCTTTTCTTAAGCGTGGCTTTATAGAAGGTTATCTAATTCTAAAAAAAATTCTAATAAAAACGAACATAAAATTTCTACCGATTCAAATGTCATAAATAAATTTCTATATTTTTTAAGATAATAATCTAAATATATACTTCTATAAGTTGCTTTTTCTACGTAATATGTCTTATAGGTCCAGTTCTGCATCTATTGGATTATGCTCCCTGGAAGTCATGGGCCTGATATCATCTGTTCTGTCCTGTGGAATTCAGTGCAGGCAGGCACTGAACAATGCCAATCCTCTTTGTGCCTTGTAAAGGCACTGATGGCTGTGAAGCATCAGCATCAATCATTGTTGTAAATGATGACTGGGCTGCATTTTGCACTCATATTGTGCTTAATTTGCAGATGTATAAATGATTGTACAGCAGGGTGATAAACTGAATCTCTAAGTGTTCTCTTCCATATTTTTTCATAGAAAGCAGCCCTTGTGTGACACTTATAAATTAGATGTCTAGTTAGAAAAATAATCCACTTTGGTCTTCTATCACACCTCTCTCACTGTCAAATAAAATAACTGCTGTACAAGCATTGATAGTTTGATTTGTGGTCCGGACTTTGCCCCTGTTCACTGTATAAAGCAGCAGCCGTGTACGCAAAGCCATGCATGTCAGTGTGGGAGGAAATGAAGGCATGGATACAGGGAGCATAAACTAACATTCATAACTAACATACGTAACTGTAGTGCCTGTTCTGCAATCTCAGTTGTATTTTTGTGTCATTTTATCTGGTTGTAATGTTCTTAATTCAGTTAAGTACAGAGAAAAAACCCTAGAAATTTCCCTCTGCCTTGGTCATAACTAAAGTGGAATCAAGAGCTGTGCAACACAGACCACCAGAATTTGACATTATCTGAATAACTGTTAGAGACATCAGGTTTCTATAAATATGGGATGAGTAAAAGATCATAAATTCTTAAAAAGTAAGAGCACCCAATAAAAGATTGCCAGTCTTGACTAGTGTTGAATGCCGGAGAACTCATGATGTTCCCAGATATTTTTACAGTGATTGATTGTTGCCACTGGTAAAATGGTTTCCTCATTTCCAGTGGGGATTGGTACAGTTTTTCACCAGTGAATCTTGCTCTACTCCTATCTGATAGAAGGAAATGCCAACTACTACCAGAAATTTTATCTCCAGATACCTGCAGACTGTGATCAAATCAATTCTTAACCTCACTGACAAGAAAAGTAAATTGACCCTGTTACATCTCTCATGTAATCTGCATGAATAGAATTATAAAAATTTTGTTTTCCAATTTTCAAGTATGTTTTTTAAACATTGACAGAAGTAGCAGCTTCCTAAGCAACTACTCTTTACTCCTATTTTTACTTCCAGTTATCATACATCTAAAGGGCTATAGCAAGAGCCTACTCTGATTACTCATATTTAGCCAGTGATCCATGGGGTCCTGTATACCTTTTCCAAGTTCACTGGTTTCCTGAATGCAGTTTTGTGGGGGAGCCCAGCTGGCCCTGGGCTCTCTGTAAGCTAGGATATTGAAGACGGAACTTTACACTTGGCACAGGGTGGACTTCCTGCTACCGTGTCTATCCTATGGCATATGGACACGTGGCTGTGTGTCCAATCATGAGTTGTTATGTTTATGCCAGACCAATAGTGCATGTACA
>JAYRBT010000139.1:58815658-58848251 GCA_036023395.1 Myiotriccus ornatus
CCAGAAGTGTATAAGTAGAAGCACTGTTGTAATAAAGGGGGGGCTGGTATCCCTGATCACCGTGTCGTCCTCCCGCCCCGACCGACGACGACACAGTTTTTCAGTTTGTGTGTGATTTACATTTATTTTATTGCATTTTACCATATTGGAATATAACTAAGGCTGCTTTAATGGTGTGACTCCCTTTGTTCTATAAAATTTATGCACATTACTGGTTTCTGTTCTATCCTTTTTTGGAGTCCACAATTTTCTTCAGCAACAAGCTTATTCTTTTTTCCATATTTCTCGTCAAGATATTGGATGGCATTGAAAGAATGGAAAACCCACTTGGAATTACACTGAAAATACACACATTGAATACTGACTGATTATCTTCAAGTTTTCAGATCTCCCAGTTTTTAATTTTTTTATATGTTTAATACCTTTGTTCTGGTCTTTTATGATGGCTATTGGGTAGTCCTCAGCTAGTACAAATCTTCATATATTTATTGGGAGGTTGGCTGGTTATGAATGTTACTTGTTCTTGTAAATATCAGATGGAACTGTCCTTGTGACCTGTTCAGAGACATCGTAAAGCAGAAATTCCTATTTTATTCCTCTCCCTTTAAAAATTCATTGTTATATCTGTTTTTAATGTATCACCTGTCTTAAAATGACCAAAGATGATATTGTGGTCAGTTGTTCAATTTTATTTTAATATCATATACAAAATATCCATTCTACATTGCAACTTAATATATTTTATATAAAATCCAATGTACAGTATCTTAAATTTGTTTAAATAGTATTATAAACATAACTTTCAGGAAGAGTCAGTCCTGGAGTGAAACAGTTCTGTTAATTACAGTTCCTTTTGGTATCCCTGCTGTTCCGTAAAAAATCCAACTTAGATTCTAGAAACATCCTCACTGCAAGAATAAACTTCCAGATTTTTACTTTTTCTTTCAACTTTGTGTTTCCCACACAGCTGGATAAAATCCAGTGTTGAGGGGTCCAGTTTAAATGTCATTTGTTATCATCTGCTTCAGAGCTCATCTTCATCTGATAAAGCATCAAGGTAATCTGTGTCAACGTATAGGAGAAATCCAGAAAACAAACTGTCTGCCCACGTTGGATCAGAAAAGAGACCATTTTGATCAGTGTAGAAGATCTCAAGCCATACTTCATCTTCTGGCTGAAGGTAGATCACTGTGGATCCAGAAGCTACGTCATGGTTGCCCGTGTTCGCATCAAATGTCTTTATCCGGTACTTCCCGTTGTGAACCAGCCCAATCGCAAGATGCTTGTTTGCTAAGGTGATATCATAAGAAAAATAATAAATCCCTGGGATGGCACAAATGAACTTCCCTGTGGAAGGGTTGTAATGCTCCCCCTCATTGAAGAGGACCTTATTGAATACAATTGGTAATCTTTCCTCTGGGTAGCTCGTGGTGATGCCAACAGAAAAGGCAGATTTCAGCACTATCTTTCCACACTTACAGACCCCTGGGGCACCAGGCTCTCCTCGGTCTCCTTTATCTCCCTTAGGTCCAGGTGGTCCAGCTGGACCTACTTCACCTTTGGCACCAGTCAATCCTCCAGGTCCTTTTTTACCAGAGTGACCTTGGTCTCCTTTCTCTCCAGCTGGTCCTAATGGCCCAGTCTTTCCTCTTAAACCTTCAAAAACATTTTAAGTTAGTTAATCGTTTCACATATCACCTCAGTAAATGATTGTGTGGGCTACTGTGTGTGCCTGAACAAACAAGAAAAAGACATCAGAATTTCAAAATACTCCAAAAATACTTTCAAAATCTTCTAGTAAGTTTGTGAAAAGAATGCCAGGTTGGAACAGATGACAAGGCCTCACACCCTGCAGGTCCTTTATTTCTATATTCCTACTTTTCTTCATATGTCTTGATTACACATTGAAGAATTTATAGGTAACCAGTTGGTTGCTGCCTGAACTACAGGCACTGTTGATAGGAAAGACAGTAGTTTGGCTACTTATGTAGTGATGCTTGTTCCCTAAATATGTCACACAATTAGAGCATTTTTAGTGTGTTCCTAAGTACCTGCTAATCTTTTACTCCTGGCTAAAGGCACAAATGAGACTATTTATTTGACACCACACATGATTTATTCTTCCCAAACTTTTAGCATCTGTGTGCAAGAAGGTTGTGCATTTACTTTTCTTTACACTTAAGCCAATACGTGCATATTAAACATATCTAAAATACATCTGCATATTTTCTTTCTCTCACTATATATATACATGCATTACACTTCACACAGACACATACACACATTCATCATCATATATATATGTATGTATGCATAACAATGATGAGGAAAGGTCTTTGTTATGTTAGGTTACACAAGTATTCAATACCTGCACTCCCTTTTTCACCTTTTTCTCCCTTCCTGCCATCTCTACCATCTCTTCCTGGAAGACCAATGCGTCCATGTGGCCCCGGGGATCCGCTGGCTCCAGGGGGACCTGCAGGGCCTGGCAAACCAGGGATGCTACAGATGTATCTGGTGTAGTAATTTTCTCCCTTGAGCTGGCTTTGAAGTGGTTGCTCACTTGTATAGATGGCAAAACTTGTAATGTACAGCAACACAAACATCCTCACATCTGGAAAAAATATATATGAATAAAACTATGCATATTACGACACTCCAGTCACATGCAGATGTCTCTGAATATGCAAATAAGTGTGACATTGTGATGCATTATGCACAGGTATGGGTGCAGAGCTTGATCTGCAATTTCTGCATTACCAAAATCCATGTAGGAGGCAAGGAGGAAATTCTTTCAGGTTGGAGCTTTTTCTGGTCACCATATATGTTGCTGTATGTCTCTCAAGTAGCCTTTAGACTGACATAGTATTACTGGTGAATATCAGCTTTTTTGGGCCAAATGTTGACACAAAAAAAAGGAATCTGGATTTTTCAGTTCAAAGTCCTTTGCTTGCCTAGGTTTATTTTGTCTTTAGGCCCTACACAAGCTTTCCAGACAAAAGCCCTCTGTGAGAAAAATCTCATTTATTAAATTTAGAAAAACGGCAAAAGTTTTGCAAAACAGAAGAAATATAACAAAAAGGAAAAATTAATCACAACACGTGTTGGGTGTCCTAGTCACTCAGGATTTCTAGGAACACCCCTTCCAATTCAGAAGTCCCGCTTTTGAAACATTCTTAAGGTCTAACCTCATTTACATAACAGAAGAGGCATTCCTCTCTCCCTGGTTGGCCGTGTTGTGCTGGGAGGTGGAATGTCCAACAGCATGGTGGCCCCCAGGACACACCATGTGACATGAGGGGTTTCCTTACCAATATCCATTTTAGAGTTTTCCTATTCCCGTCCACGTGGTTCCCTGATACCAGCTCCAGACAGGATAGGTACCTTACAGCTCCGCGATATGCTTTATAAGTTAGTAAAGAAAAATTCTTAAATTAGTGACCTGTTTAATTCGTTTTCTTGTAATAAAACCAGTTTTCTTATTTCTCACACCTCTTGCTGAGGGAGTTATGTCTGCACTAGGAGGATGTGCCTGTAGGAACAGTCTCTTCTAGTGAGGGTAAAGCTTACACCTTCATTTAATTTTGAAATTTGCCCTTATCGTGGCAAATGAATCTCCAACTCAGATAACCGCAGCAGAAACTTGCTGAACCTGCGGAAAGGATGGCACTAAGAGAGCTACAGCTTCAGTGCCTGGTTGGAAAGAGCACAAATAACCACTTCACCCTAATCGGTCAGGTGGAATCAGGCAGCTGCCCTGCAGGGGAATGGATGGAATGCGAATGGGCTGCCAACAGTTTTTTTTCAGCCCTGTCATATGAAATGAACTGTGTTGCAATGTCTTGCAAGAAAATTGTTTAAAGCTTTATATATAGTATTTGGTGTTTTCATAAAATATTGAATGGTGATTACACTTCTCTGTTCCACTGTATTCCGGGATACTAAAGAAAAGTCACTGTACAAACAGTGACATGCTGAGGGGTTGCAGTACCTGATGTGCAAAGGTGTCTTAATTTAGTGTTGCATGGGTCAGGTGAGAATCTGCAAGTCAAGCTGTTTTTTTCTAATTTCTTTGATGTCTTCTCAGAAAACTTGTGTGGGTTTTTTTGTTGGAGTTGTCCATCCCTTCAGGGCTAATTTACAGCATTCAAGGAAATCATAGTTCACGGGGTCCTGTGGGGAGAAAAAAGAAGAAATAGAATGCGGGATTGAGAAAAATGTCTGTGTGAAATGCAACGTACATTTTTTACGGAATTATAGAATCATTAAGGTTGGAAAAGACCTTTGAGAAGATCATCACATCCAACCACCCACCTAGCTCCATCACCATGTTCACCACTAAACCATGTCACATCCACACATTTTTTTGAACATTTCCCTGGGCAGCCTGTTCCAATGCTTGACAACCCTTTCCATGAAGACATTTTTCCTAATATCCAATCTAAACCTTCCCTGCTGCAGCTTGACATCATTTCCTCTCATCCTGTCACTTGTTGCCTGGGAGAAGAGGCTGAGCCCCACCTCGCTACAACCTCCTTTCAGGGCATTGTAGAGAGTGATAAGGTCTCCCTGGAGCCTCCTTCTCTCCAGGCTAAACAACCCCAGCTTGTTCAATTGCTCCTCATGAGATGTGTTCCAGACCCTTCACCAGTTCTGTTGCCCTTCTCTGGACACGCTCCAACACCTCAATGTCTTTCTTCTTGTGAGGGGTCCAAAACTGGACACAGGATTCAAGGTGTGGCCTCACCAGCCCTGAGCACAGGGGGGACAATCACTGCCCTTATGCTGCTGGCCACACTATTTCTGATACAAGCCAGGATGCCCTTGAGGTTCCTGACCACCTTGGCACACTGCTGACTCTTGTTCAGCTGCCGTCAAACAGTGCTCCCAGGTCCTTTTCCACGGGCAGTTTTCAGCCACTGCACCAGCCTGTAGTGCTTCATGGGCTTGTTGTAACCCAGGTGCAGGACTCAGCACTTTGCCTTGTTTAACTTCATACTTTTGACCTCTGCCCATTGATCCAGCCTGTCTAGAACCCTCTGCACAGCCTTCTCATCCTATAGGAGAACAGCACTCCTGCCCAACGTAATGTCATGTGCAAAGTGACTTGAGTGTGCTCTTGGGCCTCATCTCCAGATCACTGATGAGGATATTAAACAAGGCTGACCCAACACTGAGCACTGGGGAACACCGCTGATTACCAGATTCATTCTCAAGCTCATGGTCAAAGAAATTGCGTAGTGAATTGATCTAGAAATTCTTGTTCTCATTCCTTTCTTTGTGATACCGATTGGTAGTGACTGATTGATTTAAACCCCCAAACCATTACATTTATTTATAGTTCATAAGTACATTTCAACAGGTATATGTCCTGGTTAGATCTATTAATCAGGGAAAAGACTAGCTTATACACATATATGTACAAATATACAGTCTTTATGAAGAATCTTTTCTGTTTCACAGAACAGAAAATTAGAAACTGCCTTGGTATAAGTGGTAATGCAGGAAAAACCATGAAAATGTTTTAGTTGGGGAGAAATAAAAGATGCTCCAAAATTCTCTTCAGTGATATAAATTCCGCTTTTCATATTAAGCATCTTGCGTCAAATTGGCAGAAACCAAACTGTTGATTTTGCCATCATTTGATAGAGACTTACAGTCAGGCACAACAGCCTCCACAAGTGGATTAGCATATGAATGCTTAACATTACAGGAGAGCAGCAAAAGATAACTCCAAGGCAGTTGCTAGCTACAAGCACAAACTTCACAGTGATGTTTGCTCTGATGTACTACTGAGCATACCCAAATAAAGCTTATGGATTTTCATAGGACTTAAATCAGGGACAACAAAGCTCTTTGCATAGAAGAACACCTTTAAACACATAGCCAGGAGGGAACAGCTTGAGGGGAGCTCATGCTTGAGACTGTATATGCATTTTACACAAAGATCGTGGATAAGAAGCAGACACAAGCTAAGGATCCAGGACTGGAAAAAAATCCTGCCCTTTGCCAGATGAAATTCTGAATCAATAGGCCAGGTGTTCCCACACTGTGTTGCATGTAATCCAAGCAAAAAAAGTCTCAACAACTGCTGTTTTTGCCTGTGTCCAGGATCTTTTACAAATGAGAGTAAGAGCTGTCACACAGCTGCTCCTGTCACTGGCTGGCCGGTAACTTATTGATGTGTGAATCTGTCTCCAGGTCCCAGACCTCCCCCGCTGTTCTTCTCATGTGCCTACAGGAAATTAATTAGTCTGGGACATGTTTTTCTGAAAAGAGCATGGGAAAAAGGTCGTTTGGGGAAGGTGAGAGGAACGGGGTTGTTGAAATAGGAATGTGCCTTAGAAGCCTGGGGTGTTGTGGTTGGACAACCTATTTCGGAAGGAGAAGGCAGAGAGGGGAATACACGAAGCTTTCAGCTATGGGTTGGAGATCTTAAGGGGTGATGGCTCTGCAAAGCAGAATGGTGGGACTGCAGGAAGGGGAACAGAGCTGGATTGGGAGATAACTGGGATAATGTTCAGGTGATGATGTTTACGGAACTGAATTTAGTCTTGGGGGGAATACAAGCTGCTTCCAACAGTGGTAGACAACAAATGACATTCAGGAAACTGGGCATTAGGCCAGAAAATCAGAACTTCTTTTGCCCTTTGATTTCAGACTCTTACATTTCTTCATCCATAGGAGTGGTTGTTTTAAAAAGAGGGGGGAAGGTGCCTTTCTGTTACTGCAGAAGTCTCTGGAAAGTGTGAATCTCCTCAGACCAAGGGAGGATATGCAGTGTTGAACCCATGCCCACTGTTTCGCAGTGAGTGCTCTAAAAGCACCTCTGTAATGCTAAGGTAAATAAGAACATAAAGCTATTTTTTTTTTTTTAATTTCAGGCTGAATTAGGAGGCCAAAATCAGAGATTTCAGTTCACATGGGCTTATGAAGTTAGAGGCTGCAATAACCTCTCAGATCACTTTCTCAGGAGTCACCTAAGTTGCAGTGAAATATTTGTTGCCAGAGAGTTAACTGGTAGGCAGAAAGTGAATCATAAATTACACTTTGTTCTTGTTCTCCGGTTATCCTTTTCAAAGATACAGACTTTTGTCCATAAACTGGGGTAGGAAACAGAGTCATTTATATCTGCCAAGTAATTTTTCTCCAGGGGAAAGAAAAATATGAACAGTTCAATGTATTTTTCCAAATACTGAAAGCCAGAACAAGCACATTCTTTACAACAGTAAGAGTCATCTTCATCATAACCATCACCAAAAATAATAAGAATTGTATGAACACAGGGTTAGAATAATGTTATTCCAAGTGTAGGAAATGGCATTTCAATAAGTTTCAAATCTACCAGGCAGAGCAAGAGTGCACATCAAGGCATTCACTGGAAGGCCATGGACATGATGATCAGTTCTAATCATAGACTTATAGGATGGTCTGTGTTGGAAGGAACCTTAAAGATCAACTAGTTCCAACCTTCCTGCTGTGGGCAGGGAACACTTTTCACTGGACCAGACTGTTCAGTGATTTCTGGAATACATTTTCTAAGTGAGAGTGGCCAATTCCTTTGCTCCATCACTGTTCAAAAGGTCATCTCATTCCTTTGATATTGGAAAAACACTAAAAAGTGATTCTGGATCTAATACCTTGCTGCAGTTAAGGTGGCAGGTCTAAAGAATCCAAAGCAGTGTGACCAGCGGGTTGAGGGAGGTGATTCTGCCCCTCTGGTCCACTCTGGTGAGACCCAACCTGGAATACTCCATCCAGCTCTGGGCTCCCCAGCACAGGAAAGACACGGACCTGTTGGAGCAGGTCCAGAGGAGAGCCACAGAGGTGATCAAAGGGTCGGAGCACCTCTCCTGTGAAGACAAGCTGAGAGAGTCAGTGCTTGAACAGGGCTCTTATAAGAAAGATGTCGACTGACTTTTTAGTAGGGCCTGTTGCGATAGGACAGGGGTAATGGCTTTTAACTAAAATAGGATAGATTTAAACTAGATACAAGGAATTGCAGGAGGGTTGGACTAGGTGACTTTTAAAGGTCCCTTGTAACACAAACTATTCCATGATTATATATTCAACCTCGAGAATGTACTCTGTAAGCTGCATTCCCATTGAAGCTAGGTGCTGGGCAGAGGGTCTTTAACATCAAAATATTAGGAAATCTCATTTCAGTACTGGTATAATCTATGTCATTAACATTTTTTTAAATTTAGGAATTAAGGGGTTGTAGCAAATTCCTAGTTTTGAGACTTCCTGGTATATGATCTAATCTTTCATCCTTGTCCAACTATGCAGAGCTAATTCTAAAATTTACTAACTTGCATTGTTTTTGAAACAATCCTAAGAGATTTCCCGTGAATCTGTTATAAATAAAAGCTGGGTCAAGGGCCAATAGCTATTAGTCACAAGTTATCCTGGCTGTGTTTTTAGTTTCCTTGCTAGCTTTTAATTCCCTTCCAATACATATGCATAACTGTTTGAGCAGTAGAAGAGGGTGTGTTTTAACTTCCTTATGCAAGAAGATGTAGGTGAGAAGTTGTGATGCTTATGGGCCTTTTCTGTTGCAGCACTGGCAATGGACTAGTGGTGAAGAAAAGATAGTCTGTATATCCTCTGGCTTTCTAAAAACAAAGGCCCATACTACCTCACATCGCTACCTTGAACCCTCACTGTGAGATGTACAGACCTTCCCTGTCTCTCCTGTCCAGTAGCTGTGGTAGGAGAAACAAGGTGGAGAAGGAGGTAATAAGTTAGGATGAGAAGCAGAGAGGGACACCTTAAAAAATTTGGTTGAAATCTCATTGGCTATGCCTGTCTTTTCCCTCTCCAAACATGATCCACGAAAGTCAGCTGTGTCCACATGCCTGAAGGTTTCAAATCTGCCAGTCAATTTGCCACCACCACTGACCTTTCTACAAAGCCTCAGAAACAGTGGCTTATAGTTTGGCACACCAGACTCTGCAGTTTCTTTGCAGAGTATGATTTTTGTGCCATATAAAATACGAGTCTTAATTGTGGATTTTTTTCTCCCCCCCCTTTTTTTTTTTTAACATTTTTCATCCACCTTCAGTTGGCAGCAGCTTTATGCGTCTCCCAGCTTGTTTTGTGTTATGGCTGCTATGCTGGACTTCCAGAGCTCCACCCGTTAAGACCATGCCTTACTTTCAGGAATCAAGACCACAGCTGGCCCCCGCCACACTTCTTGGGTTAGCTACACAATCCAGCAATCTTCACGTGGCTTTATGTTGTCTTTTGCTTCTCTAGTGTAAGAAATAGAGAGTGACCCAAAAGATTTTGAGCAGTCTGAACTTTCGATTCCCAGTGCTAGAATAGCTGGTGCTGCCCAAAGGAATCAGCCAAACAGTGGGAAGGAACATTAGCTAAATATTCCTGAGAAAACAATCTTTAAAGACCCCATTAGCAGTGTCAACATTTAACGGTCTCACTTAAGTTTGTACTCAGTCATATTTGACCAGTCTCCTTTGTAACTATGTTGAATGCAGTCAGATTCTTCAACCATGTCTCAAGTCTTCATGAAAAAATTGAATGCTTATAATAAAGACCAGAAGTTCAATGTGTTTGATTTTCAAAATATCAAAGAAGTGGGAACAATTTTATATCTCAGTGTTTGACTTGAAACATAGTGTCTCTGCTTCCAGGTATTCCCATTACTTGAAAGGCTGTTTTTCCAAAAAATGCCCCAGAATCTGGTCAAGGTGTGTTGGTGAGGTAGCTTGACTCATCTGGGGAACATTTTAACAAGAATCCTGGCAGGTGAAGGAGTTTCACTGCCAGCTGTGCCAGAACACACAAATAAATAAAACCTGACAGAATTTGTTTTGACAGAGAGCCGAGAAGCAAGTCCAGTTGCTTACAGTTGGCAAGCAACATGGAGACAATAAAATGTTTGCTTGCAATGTAGTGAAAAATGGCCAGGATTTAACAGTGTAAGACTCAGGATGTGAGTGTCCCTCCATGTCAGGAACAAGCTTCTTTAAAAAGTTTTCTCCATTGTCTTGAAATGAGACAAGAGCCATAAATCAGAAACTGTCTTCAGGAATGACCTACAATTTGAAGGGATGGTTATGAATCTGAACTGGAATAAAGTGTGTGAAAGCATTTAGGCATCTAAAGATGTGGATAGATGCCTAGAACAATGTGCCCATCTCCTGTGGAGTGCCTTTCAGTTCAAGCAGGCTTCCTCTTCTTGGTTCTAGCCCAGCCCTTCCTGGGAAAATTTCCATCTCCTGTCTTGGATCATTTTGCTTTACCAATCTTGAGATGACAGAAGAGAAACAGAGACCAGACCGGGAAAACTATTTTGGATGGCATGAAGAGAGAAAAAAAAAGAGGGTGAAAAAATAAAATTTCAGGCTGCAAGGTACATGGGGACAAACAAAAAGAAAAGTCATAACTTATTTCCACGGGGGACAGATTTCCACTGCCCTGTGCCTTGTGTTCACTTGTGTTTGCACTTGGGCTTCTTGAGCAATAGTCCATAAAGAGTTACCATCATCGGAGCAACCACTTTGCACAGGGTTGACTGATGGGGACCAGCCAACAAAGTGAGAACAACTTTGGGAACTTTGCTGGATATATAGCAGAGTATGTTGTAGTCCCTGGGCACGACGTGATTCTCATCCCCTCAAGGTAAATGTCATTTATTAGACCAAAGACAACTCTGAAGAAGGATTGTCCTTCACCCAGTTGTTCCCTTGGTACCACATGTTGCACCAAAGAACAGTGTTCACCATTTAAGAAGGTAACGTGAGAAGAAGAAAGCTTCTACACCCTCAAAGGGACACTCCTCCCCCAGCACATTGTTTTCTTCTGAGAGTTCGTCAGATGATATCACCCCAGCATAGTCCTCTCTGGGAACCCTGGGGAAAAGAGGCATCCAGCCAGGGACTACATTCTGCATCAAACTAGGAGAAGACCAAAGGAGTAGTTTAAACTCTTGGGCAGGACTAAGCTGGTTGATTTTCCCTGAAAAAAGTTGGGAACGGCTCCCATAAACCTGTCCCACAGAGGAGTAGTGGAGGCTGTGACCCAGGGCAGGGAGCAGCCATGTTCAGCTGAGTGGTAACCTGTTGTCCCTGTTCTGCTGTACATGGAAGAGGATGTCTGTCCATGGATTGACAGGAGTAAATTTTTTCAAACTGCAAAAGGTCATAGTTAAGTCAGCAATGTTTTTAGGTCTACAAAAGGTACCCTTGCTACACAGCAAGCCTTCAGCTTTTCCAGGAGGAAAACTGGACGTTTTGCCTAGCTGGGCAAACACAGATTCTCAGGACAGCAATGGGAGACCCAGGCTGTCCACACCTGACATGGCTCAATGCCTGAGCAACCTGTAGCCATGCCAGTGCTGACAGCTTTCTTGCAGGACCACATCCACAGGGCACTGCAATATCCCTTGCCCAGGGTTAGCTGCAAGGTCTTCATCTTCTGACCCTCGGTGTAATGTTGGCATGTTCAAGAGCAGCAAAAATGGAGCCTCAGCATGAAACTGAAGTCAAACTTAAGGGAGAGGCTGTGACTGTGAATCTAAATTTCACAGAGGTGTGAAACTTAGGTGGTCATGTCTCATCAGCACAAAAGATAAATGAATTTAAATGCTTAAGTTTTGCTGTAAATCAGTGGAGCTTGAACCTCTGAAAGCATAAGGTATTTTGAAAATGGCATGGGAGCTTTAAAGCCTCATGTGCTTTTCAAAATGCCACGCACACTAGCCTCTGTCCCCACCCTCTGGGGCTGCCAGGTTCTCATGTCAACCCTGGTGGTCTCCCTCCACTCTAGTGCCCTAACTTGTCAGTAAAAATCTGGCATACTTTCCTGACTGTGGCTGTTCTGAGAAAAGTCCTGTTCTTGTGGAGAGAGCCTACCTCTAAAGCTATTACTTCAACAGTATTACTACCATATTTATACTGGAATAAAAAAAAAGGATAATTTGGCCTGGTTTAGCAACATGTGTGATTGTTATGGTTAATGTCAGATTCAGGAGACTGGAGCCAGGAAGATATAAAAATAGAATGAAATTTATGTCATGTCTGCTTTTGGGTAATAGCAGGTCTTTAAAGTATGTTTCTTCCTGATTAAATCAAACCTTTTATTTTCAGGGAGGTTGACCTCTTTGTGAGACTGAAGGGCATGCACATTAGAAAGACAGATCTAAACAGTTTGTAGCTGTAAAATAAAATTCCATTTAAAATCTGTATTTTCTTACTGAAACAAAGGCTTCTGTTTCCATAGAAGAGCAGAAGGGACAATGCATCCCATCTCCCATCAGGCTTCACAGGAGTGCTAGCTCCACCCAAGCCCACTCTCTGGCATCCCACTGGTACCCAGCAAGCACTCACACAACACCTGCATTTGTAGTTGATTGGATTGATGTTTACAACTTTATATCTTGTGAAGGTGTTTGTGTTGGGCAGTGTCTGGCTGCTCCCTGGGACTAATGGAACTTCCAGGGAACTGGGCAGCAGGGCAGGATCTCACCAGCCAGAGACCATTCCATCACCCCAGCAGGGACCAGGGCAGCCTGGAGGCAGCCAGAGGCACCTTCTGCATCTGAGGCCAGACCAGGATATCAGCCTGTGGATGCGGGTCAGCTGGGCTGAAATGGGGTCCTGGACCATGGGCAAGGTAATGAGATACCCCAGGAGAGGCTGGCAGGGATTTCAGGGATGTCAATGCCCTCATAGCTCTGACAGGTTGTACTTATTCAAAGAGAAAAATACCATTGTGGTCCCAGTCTGGCAGCATGGGTCCACTCTACACATGTGGAAATAACAATTTTCAGCACAAAGCATTCAAAGGTCTGTTTAATACCACATGGATCCTTACACCTCTTCTTACTGAAGCATTCACTGAGCCACATAGCCAACCTGTGTCCTTCAGAATTTTGTCTTGCTTTCATCAGTCTCCTGAGGAGAACCATTTCTGTGTTGGACTGTTTGGATTTGCTGAGTCTCAGTCCAAGTTGTTTAGAGTTTAATACATGACTTGCCATGTATTGTGAAGACGTAAGTGTCAACCTTGCTTATTTGAAAAAATATTTGTATTGTTCTTACAACACATAAAATTTAAAATCTGTTTTAAGACCTCTTTCTTTTTGAAGTGAGAGTGACAGTAATTTTTTCCTCCATGTTTCTGACTTGGGCAATTCAGGCAGGCAGCTTTAAATCTCCAAGTAAAAAGCTTGGAAGAAAAAGAAAGAATTATCTCATTTATTTGTTTTCTAATTTGTACAAACCTTGAAAGTGAAAAACTCATGCAGTTATATAGAACTCTGGAAAGTCTATGCATCCGTTCAGTTAACTCCTATAGTCTAATATATATCCTAATTGAAATGTATCCTGGTAAGTCTTTAAAAAGAGTTTAATAAGCATAAGATATTGAGAGGAGAGGAGAGCTCTGTATTCTTTTGTTTGACACAAATTTGTCTGATGCAAATTTGTCTGACACAAATTCACTTAGAAGAATGACAGTTTTCCCTGTGATATGATAACTTCAATTTGATACACATAATCATTTGTCAGCCTGCTTCTGTACATACTGAAATCAAATGCAAATCTCTCTCTTACTAGTGGCATTTGATCAAATTCACAGAGAGGAAGAAAGAGAACAGAGCACAGAGTTTTCTTTCAGGAGATCTAATTTCTGTTCCTTGACCAGAAATGTCTATTCCATGCCAATTATTTAATCTTACATGCTTTTATTTCTTCATCAGTAAAACAAAAACATCAATAATATCAGGGATAATACTGTGGATCTAAAAGCAGGTTATTCCAAAAGCACTTTTCAGATTCTGCTTTTCTTGAGTAATTGTGAACTGCCATTTTGTATTTCAAATCAATTCTCTCATGGGAGATTAAAATGGATGAAGTCAGAGTAATTCTTGCAGTTTTTTCATTACAGTGGTGATGAGGTCTAGCACGTGATAACCTGTAACTCCTGACTCTGTAATGGAAGGTGTTTTCTCACTTAAGTTCTTGCAACAATAATTGGACTGATTTCCTTTGAAATCCATCCTTTCTGGGAAGTGTTTGTTTCCTTGGGTTCCTCCAGGGAACAGCACGAAAAAGCTGCAGCTGTCAGTCATCATGCCACTCTTCAGTAGGAAAGTCTGGCCTTTGGCTGGTGAGGAGCAGGCTTTGCCTTGACTTTGTTTTGCATGTGCGTGTGATTACTCAGGGTGATCTCAGCACAGTCTCCATGAGACTCAAGTAGGCATTCCCAGACAGCCTGAAGGTCACAGAGTGTTTAGCAACCAATTTAATCTCATTTTCACTTTAATTTCCCCTGATGTCTGTCAACAAGTCCCACCTAACCTTGACCCGTGGGGTGTTAGAGTCACCCTGGGACATCCCCAGTCCAGCTGATCTTCCCCATGTTGGTTAAGATGCCACTGTGTAGCAAACAGCATGGTTGGAGCCATCTGTCCCAAACACAGCAGCGTGCTGAGTTTGGTCTGCACAGCCACCAAGGGTACTTTTGGGTGGACCCCAAGCTGTGGGGCCAGGTGGGTACCAGCTGGACTGCCTAGACACAGCACCATGGGAATAACAGGACACACAGGTGGCACACAGTCATATCCACAGGTGACACAGTCTTGGAGTGCACCTGCAGTGCACAGCCCAGGGTAGTGGTACGTACTGGGTTATGCCTAAGTAGGCATATTTCTTAAAAAGAAAAGGTGTTATAGACAACTGTCTTTGCAATTCCATAATCAGTGAATATAACTTTGCCTTATTGTAGGGTCTGGAGTTTTGCTCAAGCTCCTTATTCAAGTATCTACAGATATAATTTCCAGTGATGACAGTATACTCAGTGTTATTTTGCAGTTGCAACTCCATGGCAGCAGTCTGCCATGAGCCTTTTTGAACTTTAAACAGTAACCTCAATTTAAATTATTTCTTAAGAAATTCCAGCTAGTCAGAGACAAGCAGTATGGCAGAATCACTTCTAATGATCTGTCCCCCAGAAATTTCCTTACATAATTATTAATACAAATAAAATATATATAAAAAAGAGGAGTCATGCAGGGCTTAGAGCATATCAGCTTCAAGATTTCATCAGGGTAAAGGGTTTTGCAATTTCCACTTTAATGGAAACCTACAGAGATTCAGAACATATTGACTTGCAAATAAAGTTGAAAATACATAAAACATGGAGAAGCTTTCTCTTGCCTTGGTTAAAATGACCTTTCCTTTCAGTGATAAAACCATTTAAGTTTTATGGCATTGAATCAAGATATAAAACTGAAAAAATTTATTATAATTTAAAGCCTTTCAGATCAGTTCAGGCGGTTGCTTTTCCCTCAGCCATGGCATAATTTCATCACAGACAAATATGTGTATGTGTGCACGTGTGTGTGCACATCTTTACATTTACCAGCCAAGGGAGTCTCATTTTCACTAGCTTTTTTTTCAAGGCCCTGGAGCATGGTGGATACATTTTATGTCAAAGATATTATTAGAGATTTTTTTTCTATTTGACTTTGACTGATGGAGTTAATTTTCTTTAATACAGATCTATTCTCTGATGGCCTGAATTAACGGTATACTTAGATTTGTTTCTAGCTGATAAACAGTAAGCTGGCATGTAATAAGCTGGTTTTATCTTTGTTATTGGTATCTTCATTGGGAATTGCAGAAAGTTGTGTTCTGATATGTGTAATTTTGTTTATTGCTTAAAATACACATTATATCTTGAGCAGGATAATTGCAATGGAAAACTCTTCTATGTTCAGAAGTCATGTCTTTCCTGCTTAGGGTTCACCCTTTCTTGCTGAGAGATTGATTTCTTAAGAGACTTCTGTTTTTCCTCTGTCTTTGGGAAAGTTTAAATATATGTATGTGCAAATATATATATATATGTATGTATGTATACACACTGCAAAGTTAAAAAAATAACTTTCATAAATTTGTCAGCTCATGGGAGGGAATACCAAAACACTTCATTTGGAGACAATTTTATTGGCATAGCTTCTCTTTTATAGTTTTTATCTCTTCTGTTTATTTTGTTAATGCAGGAAACTAGGTCTCTGCAGAAGTTCAAAAGCCGCTGCTGTTCCTTCTCAATAAAATTAATCGGTGTCCCAACTTTTTCTCTTGGGGCAATTATGAAATCATCCTTAACAGTCATTTCATTATGTCTCTATTTTGGGATTAATGTTACATATGAAAGATTCTGGTAAATGTGATCAAAAACACTTCTAGCCCTGCATCCTTGCTCTCGGGCAGTGTCCTGTAGCAGGCTCTTGTGCTCTTCCCAAGGATGTAGGAAGTGTAGCGGTGCTTGCTAGGAGGTTATCTTCCTGGTTCCAGTGCTCTGCTGCTGAGGTCTTCCAAACTGGAAATATTTTCTGAGTCCTTGATTTCTTGTCAGCCTTGCTGGACTCTTTATCCATAAACTTGGAAAGAGTTTAAACTCTGGCTTTTCACAACATTTCTCATAATTGGTAAATTTGTTAAATTAATTATGCACAGCATGCATTTGTCTCCCTTAAACCTTTTTGTCTCCCTTAAATCTTTTTAACTAATAATTTAGTTTGATTCCTTCTATTTCCTGCTTTATAAGGGACAGTGATTAATCTGCTCATTAGCATGTTATCTTTCTCAGAAAAGCAGTAACATTATGATGGCCACAGATTTTTCTTTGTTGAATATTATAAATTTACAATTAAAAATTCTAGTGGTTATATGGTCCACTAAATTGTAAGAGCCATCTGCTCTTTTCCTGTAGGGTGTTAACATTAGTAAGCAAGATTCTGGATGGCACACAAGAGCAGTTTTCATGTTATGTCCTCAGGTTGGCGTAAAGCCATCATCTCTAACAAAAATGCAGTACAGCTGAAAAAAATGCAGCTGCGTGTTATTGTGCTATCTGACCTCTGCCCATTGCAGTGATCGTCATTCTGCTAGACTTAAAAGCCAAGGAAAGTAGTAAAAAGTAAACATAATGTTTTTCTAGGAGACATCGGCAGCTTTTAGAGGAAGAAAAAAACCCCTTTTGAATTCATCAAACCCGCATAAACTCTCATGTGTCTGCTACAGACAGCTCAAAGGACAGTCTTTCAAATACCCTATAAAATACTGCTTTCGTTGGCACACTTTTAACAAAACAATCATGGTTTCTTAATACAGATGTGTCTCATTATTATTCATAATCAAGTTTGTTTATTTGTCTGTTTTAACCTCAGACTGTCAGACTGTGCAGGCTCTTGCTTTACTCTCCACGAGTAGCCAGCTGTACGCAGCGGTGTGACTGATGAAGGCATGTCCTCACAGCCACAGCTCTGGCTGGGTTACAGGGTGATGACGTTTGCCATTCCTTGTCAGGGTGGTTTTCCTCCTTCTCTTTCTCCCCCTCCTCCTCCTGTGCCTGCCAGCACACAACTCCCCTCTCCTCGCTGGGCTCCTGACACTGCTGAGTTCTCCTCCCAGCAACAGAAGCCCAAAAGTCAAAATCTGTTCTGCTCCCAACAGGCATATAGGGAAAAGACCCTTTTTCCCTTTGTTCCTTGTCCATTGGGATGCGGATTCCCGTGGGTTTTTCGGTTTAACTGCCAGAGAGTGAGGCTGGAGGTGAGGGGAAAGGAGAGCTACAGCAGTGTTCAAAGCCCAGGGGAAGCCTGAGCCACTCTGGTGCACCTCTATATGTCTCTAGATTGCCACGACGTCGACATGGGACAGAAAGGGGTACCTGTCTAAAGAGCTGTGTGGTGGCAGTGTGAAGGCTTGTTTTCTCTGCATGATGCTGCAGCTGGCTGAGTTGGTAAAAGGCTGGGAAAAGCCCTTAAATGGAAATCTCAGACACACAACTTGTTTCTTCTGCCAGAAGTAGAGACTGTTGTTGTGAATGTCGTGAATGTTGAAGCTGCGGTGAGCCTAGATGTCATAACCACTTCTCCCTGGCAGTAACCCAGCAGTTACACAGGAGGGACCCATTGAAAGGCCATGGGGTGTAGGGCATAGCTGCAAGCCCCACTCACTGTTGCTGCCTTCTCTTCCATTGTGGGCTTTTGAAGACTAATCCTCTCTTCTGGGCCCTGGAAATTGAGATGCTGTGCAGGTGGTACCACTTGTGCAGAAGAAATCGCAGCCAAAACAGCCTCCTCTCCCAGCTGTGGAGAGAGGGCAGCAATGACTCACCATTACCTATTAGCAAACATAGTGGGTTTGGAAAAACAAGAATCCCATTAGCCAAAGAGTTTGTTCTGGTTTAGAGTTCCATCTCTTAGCTGTGGGCTTCCCTTTTTCTATAGTTTTTTAAACTTTTAATGTTTCTGCCTTATTGACAGGTGCTGCAGTGAGGCCCATGGAGAGCCAGGGCTCTGAAGCTCAGCATGAAGAGCTGGAGGCAGACAGGCAGCTGAGGTCTGCTGTGTGTAGTGGATGGCATAGACACGATGCTGCTGCTGTTTCCAGATGCTCAACTTCCTTCTGATATCTCAGAGGAAAAAGTGAATGTAGCCAGAGGTTGTGCAAGTCTCCCTGTGG
The DNA here is from genome assembly GCA_036023395.1 of Myiotriccus ornatus. Classification (NCBI taxonomy): domain Eukaryota; kingdom Metazoa; phylum Chordata; class Aves; order Passeriformes; family Tyrannidae; genus Myiotriccus; species Myiotriccus ornatus. The sequence goes on from JAYRBT010000139.1 coordinate 58,834,156, forward strand.
TAAAAAAAAGGGGAGTTTGTGCACTTGGGAGAATATCTGTGTTCCGAGTGTGGGTAGTGGACAGGATCATATAGGGAGCAGCAGAGCACGGCTGAGGCTCCTCAGCCTTCTCACCTGCAATAGCAGCTAAAATTATAGTGGGCAGAGGCCAAATGGAGGCTTTGTGCAGCACCCTTCTTGTTCATCAATTTGTACCACTTCCCAGAAACAGCAGACAGGTCACGAACCCCGAGACCTCCCTGTCTGATTGTGTACATGCCTGTTTACCACCCTGGTCTAGTCTGAATACCAGGAAAAGGCCAAAGGCACAAGTCCAGTCTGACCATTTGATGAGTTACCGATAGTATTCTCTCTGTAAAAACAACAGAAATTTTTTGAAGGGCATCTGTTCCCTTCAGCTTATTGGTTGCCCCTTGCTGTGGTCTGTCTGATCTTTATCCAGTTGGATAAAGTAGCTCCAGCATATCAGGGAGTTTCATTGCTCATGGTCTTCCCTCATTCTGATTTACTTTTATTGCAGTCTAAAACTTGTAAACCTTTGACTCTTGTTTACAAATAGACAGCCTGGATAACATTAGGAAATATAAACAGTCCTCTCCTTGAAAATCCTATTGTAAATACAGATTTGTAAAGACCAATTTTATCTCTATCATCTGTAACTAGTTAAAAATTCCAATTGTTTTTCTTAAAAAGGATTTTAGTAAGGGATAGTAAGCTTGAGGTACATTAAAAGTAATGTAAACTGTAGGGTTTTATTAAGAGTTTAGAAAAAAATCTATTAGAGACCTGCATTATCTGCAGACTCCAAATGGTGCTGAAAAGGCAGTGGTGCTTTCAGTTGTCACAGATGATTTTGTTTTTCTTTTAAGCTGTATGATATGTTTTTCTAACATTTATGCACAAAACTTGCATTGGTTTATCTTCAAATAATTTGGTTAGATAAATGCCAGATCCTTAGAGGAAATTCTAATTCATCTAGAATCAATCAATTTATTTTTATCTGGTCTAAGCCAGCATAAGGAGTTATATAAACTAAGGATATAGTTAGTCTCTTGCTGCAGAAACGTGTGTACCTATTTAAAATGTAACTATCCCTTTGCAGTTTGTTGCTGCTGTTCTGCTTTGGCTCCCTTTGTTTGTAGATTTGCCACTTCCGTAGGGTGCTTAACCCATTCAACACTGCATTAAATTATATGGGGAGCATTTACATCCTTTGCTGTCCAGTACTGATGTGTAGGGGAACATAAGAGCCAGAAGGGTAAGGGAAGGTTTCCCATGCAGTAAATGGCCAGGGCGTGGTGCAGTGTAAACCATTCCTGAACTCGTTGGACACACTGAAATCAGCCATTTGAGCTGAGACACTGGACTTTGCATGGCTGCAGGAACGCATTCCTCCCACTGCCCCTTCTGCAGCTGTGGCCACACTGGGCAGATCTCAGGTGGCAACTTCATAAACCACCTCATCAGGATATCACCAGTCATACTTGTCAAAAGTTTAAGATTCTAGCATGGTCGACGCATCCTCCTTTCCTTCTGGCCACTTTGCAACTGGGGCAGGTGAAAACGATTTTTATCCATCGCTGTTGTTTGCAAGGTGAATGGGAGCCAAAGCGCTAAAAGTAACCAGATGGGTGCTTGTGCTGGTCTAATTTAATCAGTTTTGAAACATCTCTTTAGGCTGTGGACAGATGTTCTATTTGTAGAGAGCTGTGCCAGATGAAGATTACAAGCCACACTGCTGGAGGTTTTTGCCCTCACAGCTCTGCTGGCACCGCCATCCCAGATCCTCTTCAACTTAAAGAGGGTGCAGACATGCATGTCGGGTGATGGCTGGAGAGGTCACTACCTGCCTGCACATGCTGTCCTCTCTGGCACACAGTCAGCTCTCCTGAGTGCTCCAAAATGTGTCTCCTGGCCTCCTTCAGACAAAATGAACCAGGCTGGCCTGTCCCGGGGGAATAAGAGAGCTCTTGTCGCTTCAGTTCACTGTGTCTGGCAGAAAGTGGGGGAGCCCTAACTAGCACAGGGGACAAGTTTGGGTCAACGCAGCTGGATCTGCACAAGGCCATCTATTTGCAGCCCTCCTATGCTCGGGTGGGAGCAGGAACCTGTCCCGCTGCTGAAATCATGATGGGTGGCCTCTGGGTGAGGAGTTTTGGAGCATGGCAGGGACTCGATGTCTTTGGACTGCTCATTTACCAAGGACTTGGCATTGGCTTGAGCCGGGGCCGCAGGGATGCTGAAGGATTGTCAAAGGCAGTCCAATCCAAACACGGAAGCTTTTCTCATCAAGCTGTTATATTTTTACCAAATGTGTTAATGTGTGTACAGACAAAGTATGACACAATGTTGACCGAGTCTGGTGAGCTGCTTAGCTTCACTTGGCCAGTACTATCTTACCAGATGGTATTGAACTTTCTATGTAACACTAAGGTCAGTTGTGACAAATGAACAAGATTTTTGCATCTTAAACCCTATCAGCATTAGGAACTATCGTATTTTTTCTCATGACTATTCTCAGTTAAAATGTTTTAGCTTAAAAGCACCTTAAATATCTTATGAAATCATTTATGTGGCCATGACCTTAGCTATTGAGCTGACCTATTTCAAGCATACTAAATTTCCAGTTTCTTCCAGTTGTTGCTTATTTTTAAAGAAGACAGTAGTGCTGTTTCAGCTAAAAGGTGGGAAAAATATCACTATAGCTGATGTTGCTGTCTGGCTTTCCTTGACTTTCCAAGACAGTTTTTAATTAAGCATATATGATGCAGTCTTTCCTTGCTGTCCTTGCTAGGGGGTATTTCTTTTGATTGTGCTTTTAAAGATCACAGCTATGTGCAGAAATCAGTGCCTATCTGTGTTTTTTGAAAAGTGAATAAAAACATGGCTGAAAATAACCTCAGGTCCAAGCTCCATCCCAGAGGTCCTCTCTGAGTGTTGCTTGTCCTCCCCACAGGTGGGTCAGCCCAGTGGAGCAGCCACCTCCCTTCTCTAAGGCACCCAGTTATGTCCTTTTCCTCCGGAAACAAATTACTAATATTCTGTGTATGTAAGCTTATACTATTTATTGCTTGCTTCCTCAGTCCTCACACTTTCCTTCACACTCTCCAAGCAGCGAAGGAAATGTTCAGTATTCCACAGAAACATGGCATATACGTAAACTGAGAGTGCTCCTGAGAATATCCATTTACTTAACTTTGTTTTCAGACCACTTCCTACTTCAGCTTTCCAGAGTTTTAGCAGCACAGCTCACAGCCATCCAAGTGAAACATTGGCAAAAGGAGCAGCAAAAGAAAGAGGAACAAGCAGCCCTAAGTGGGGCAGGGGTTGTCAGAGCAGGAGCAAGATTTACTGTGGCACTGATGCTGGGTGGCATGCTGGGTCAGAGCTTGGCATCTAATTTTCTGCAACCACTAGATGGCACAAAAAATGCTGTTGTAACGTCAGCTTGTTCCTGGAAAATTGCTCAAGTGTCAAGCTGATGCTGCAGTTAAAGGGGATTCTTATGTCCCTTTTAATCAGAGGTACATTTTAATGTTTCTCTTAGATGCAAAAATGTATTGGTTAGAGTCATCCTGTTGAGTGAAAATTAATCTTAGCAGTAAAATTCAGCTTCAAATAGCAAGCACTGCTGGAGTCAGTGCTATTTGAAGATGGAGGGTAACACAGCAGAAGATGAGGGGAAGGAAGGTTGCTCTGCTAATTGCATTACAGGGCCAGGCACTAAGAAAAATTATCAGTTCTTCTCCTAGTGCTGATAACAATTCTCTTTTTAGCTTTTGGCAAATCACATAATCCTCTTCATTTCTCTGTTTCCATATGGATGGCAATGATTTCTTGTCCTACAGTGGTACCAGAGCAGTTAATTAATACTCACACCGCACAAACAGAGAGAAGAAGACACTAATGACTCATGAAAGCTACTTGTAAGGAAGAGCTGTCTTGATTTGTTCATCCTGCACCATCCAGCTATTGCTGTGACAATAGGGATAAATTTAAAACATACTGAAAGGAATGGACTTCGTTGTTGTTGTTCTGTTTTCAGTATAATTCCTAACATAAATTTCATGTCAAGGGCAAACAGCCTAGCTGCTGCTCTCCAAAGCCCCTCTGAGTCAAACAAACTGCCTGATGCTGATGGATGGTGACTTGCATGGCCTGACCCCCACCCACAGTCCAGCTTTTCTCCAGCTAAGGGAAACTCTCAGTTCCAATTAGAAGCTTTGGTGTAGTCTCTGGTTCAGTTGTTAACTCATAATTAAAATTCCTAGTTGCTCAGTGTGCTTTGCAGTTGCTGTGAAAGGTAACCAGCTCTGTGAAAGGATCTGGTTCTGGGTTTCTCAGTACAAGAGAGACATGGAGCTCCTGAATCAGGTCCAGAGGAGGGCAACAAAGATGACTAAAGGATTGGAGTATCTCTTTTATGAGGACAGCCTGAGAGAACCTGGTCAGTCTTGTGAAAAGGCAACTGAGAGGGGACCTCATCAATGTCTATAAATGTCTGAAGGGAGAGTGTCAAGAGGATGGAGCCAGGCTCTTCTCGGTGATGCCAAGCAATAGGACAAGAAGCAATGGGCAGAAACTAATTCACAAGAAGTTTCACCTGAATATGAGGAAGAACTTTACTGTTGGGGTGACTGAGCACTGGGACAGATTGCTCAGAGAGACTGTGGAGTCTTGTAAAAGCTATCTGGACACAATTCTGAGTAACATGCTCCAGGGGACCCTGCTCAAGCAGGGGGATTGGACTAGAGCACCTCCAGCAGTCCCTTCCAACCTTACCCATTCTGTGATTCTGTAACATCTCTTGTACACCCTCAGGATGAAGATCTTCAGTAATTTTACCACTGAAATATTCAATCTGACTCTAATGGCTTCTGATATTCCAGACCATAAACGAAGACATTTCTGAACACTATTAGGAGCTAAGTAAAAAGAGTAGGGAATCCACTGTAAATTATTAGTGACTGGGAAAATCCCAGCACAGCAATTGGTATGACTGCTGTGGTCATGAGATGACATATTTCCTTATACTCTTCTCTTTATTGAGTGTAGTGGATATGGATACCCTAAGGAGAGACAGAGGATTTTACACGGTACACAGGGAACTACTTTTCATCATTTAGAAAGAAAGGGCTTAAAGGTTCAGATAAGGACAGTGTTGAAAAAAGAGAATTTGGCATGATGTCCCTGAGAAAACAATGAACAATGATATTCAAGCATGCTTTATACACTGATTTCACTGCCAATGAAAAGAGACTGACTGTGTCTTCCCATAATCACAGTGGGTATTTATGGCATAAATGTAATTTTGGTGTATCTGAAACTGAGTTTTATCAGCTGTCCTTTAGCAAACTGAGGAATCAGGCTGTGAATGAGAGAAACATGAAAACTGTCAGACCAAAACACACCCAACAAAACAAATGAGTACTGATTGGCCTTGAAGAAAACTGAGAAAAACAATTTTCATAGCAAAAATAAGACTGAAGTGCTGTAACTGCAGTACCAAACTGATTTCCAACCACTCACAAGAATATTGGCTTTGTTTTTCCAGCGATAAATTTAGTTTTTCCGCTTGTCCCCACTGCACATTTTAGTGATGATGTTGGAGACTTTTCAATTTCCATTAAAGACTTTAAACAGTAAATAAAGTGATCTTGGCAGCCTACGGGAGAGCTAATGTGGTAGATAGAAGATTTGTAGGAAAGAGTTTATACATTTTCTCTCTGAAGCCATACTGTGACCAGGTGACAGCAAGCACTGCACAGCTTCAGAAGCATCCAGGAGACCTTCACACGGACCAGAAAATGAAGGAGGTATTTCACTGGCTTCTTTCCTTGCTCTGCTGCTGCTGCAGTGCCCCTGTGCCTGGGCCTCCCTGGCTGTGATGCATCGCCCTCCGTAGAGGGGTTGTACGGCAACGCCTGTCCCCTATAGTGATGTGCCTACTGTGTATGTGCAAGGTGCAGGGTGGGGAAAAACGTGTCTCAGGTTCCAGCTTTGAATGCTAACATTAGGATCATAATCCTTCGGGACCCATGGCTTGCCCTCACTCATAGCCAGGCCTTGCCCACATTCACTAAATGAGTACAGTGCTCTCCTTGTGGCCAGAGACTATGTGGGGCAGTTAGTCATCATGGCAACCTGCAGGACGTGTTTTATTATCTGGGGAACAATGCTTTACTGTAGGAAATACAGTAATACACCCAGCAACGGTACTGACTTGTAGCCCTTAGCATCATTTTGTCCCAAATAATTAGCTTCTGATACTGTTTCTTTTCTAGATACTGAAATCTTGGTATGTTGTTACTCCTCTAAACTGATCAAGATGAGTCTCAAACCATAATAAAGCAATAGCAAGTTATAGATAATTTTTAGTTTGAAAAAAAATTATCAGTCTGAGATAGCTCAAGAAATTAAATGAAAGGGAAGAAAAGTACCATAAAGACAAGCATTTGACAAACAATTATTAGATCTAAGAGATTCCCTTATTCTTACTACTTATTTTTCCCCCGTAGAACATTCACAATACCTTATTTAGTAATATTTCAAGAAGGTTTTTTAGCATCTGGCATTGAGTGCAATTGTTGCAATGCTCTGGCAGCATGTTACACTGTAAAGCTAACATATTAGCATATTACAGAGAAGAAAATAAGTGGTAGAAGGCTCAGGAAAATTTCAGTGCAAGGTGCAGCTCTTGTAACCTCCAGCTCCAAAGAGATTTCATGCTGTAATGTCATCCTTCTGCTTTCTACTCCTCTGACTGAAAGCACAGGCATTTTTTTCATCCTTTTTTTTGGGGGTTTTTTTTTTGGTGAAGGGGTCATCAGCTTCAAGTACATTGTACATGTTGCAATGTATTAGTGTGTGGAGCAGAAATATGAATCAAGTGAGGTATGGGCACTGGTATAGTCTTTAGGATTATGCAAGCTACAAGCACAGAAGCTGACCTGGATTGGACACATAGTAATTTCTGAATCACCTTTAATGGCATGGGTAGAATTGGATAGAGCTTTATAAGAGACTTAGAACATTTTTCTGTTTGTGCTTCTTACGAAAGTTGCCACGCAACTGATCTTTAAATGAAACAGTTTTCATTAACAGCTATCAAATACCACCCTGAATGGTATTAATGAGGTCAATGCAGAGACTGAATAATTATCAACATTTATTATAACAGGCTAAAATATGATTTTCATAAAAGAGATAGATAAGATAAATTTTGATTCATGACATAATTGTTGGGTGTCATGAATTCTTTTTATTTTAAAGAATATTATATTTAATTCTTTTTATTTTAAAGAATATTTTATTTTTAAAGAATATTTTATTTTTATTTTATTTAAAACCCTAGATGAAATATTCCAAACATAGCAGTGCATTCGGGAGTTGAAAAGACAAGACTGAGAAAGTCTCAGCTGACAGCAAAATGCTACGACAAATAAAATGAGAAGTGTGAAATACTTCACAAAGTCCAATAAAGACTTTGTAATTGCTGTCCATTTTTATGGCCAAGGTGCTCAGTGTAAATTGCAGAGAGAGCATGGAAGTTGTGAAGAAAGGAAATGCATTTTTAAATAGTCCTCAGTAAATACCATTATTATTGGACTCTTAATAAGCGTTCAGATAGGTTTTAACACACTGCATGTATTGTCCATGCCCAATGGGATGTGATGTAAAATTAATGGACTAAATTATATTCCCATTGGCATAGGTGTAAATCCAGAGTAAGTCATTGGACTACATCATGATAATTTCCAGTTTTTCAAGGAGTAATCAAATAGAAATTGATCCAATGTTCCCTGACTCTCTCTTACACTCCTTTGAATAGAAACTACTCATAAATAGATAAATGAGAACATCATGCTCACTGCATGTTCTCCACTTTTTAATAAGAGGAAAAATAACACCACAATTTTTTTCCCCATGTGCCTTCTTAGTAGACCACATCTCATGCAAAGTAGTGCCAGCCTTGATGATCCTGTGTTCTAAGAAAAATGAAACTAGTGGGTCTGGGGAGCACAGGAAGCAAAACTTTGAAATCTGAAGCCATCTGCCACCCAAAGTAATGCCAGGGCACAAGAGAAATCACAGTATCTGATCATAGTCAGCTCAAAAGTAAGGAGAGCAACAAAGATGTGAAATGAGAGGAAACTGCCACTGGAGGCCTCCGAGTGCTGGGAACTGGGGTAAATAAAAATTTCAGTGCAGAAACAGGAACTATTGTTCAAAACTACAAAACCCAAGTCCTACTCTGGCCAAACCCCCAGAGGGGCTGTTTGCCTTCAGGTGCTGCAGTCCAACTCCCACCTTGCTGCATCTAGTGTGACACTGCTTACAAGTGAACAGGCTGGGGATGGCTAAACTCTCCTTCTTGCCAACAAAACACACAGGGATTTAATGTACAAGCTTTTAGTCTTATTTCCTAGCAATCACTCAGCCTCTCTGAGGCAGACTCACCATTTCCCTGCCATGTAAGCGGACATGCAGTGGTGCCTACTAAGACACACAGAAGGGAAAGCATTTTGTCTTCAGTCTTCAAAAAATGATTCTGCAGCACAGACCAGAGGTGAATCAGGCCCTACAGAAGTAGCATGACTGAGTAGCTACAGGCAGACATGGACCTTTTTACTGGGGATTTCATTACCATGGGATCTACTCCACTGCCTGCCACAGTCCAGTGGTGGCAAAGTGAAGATGCTGTTAAAGCCCAGACCTGGTAGAAAGACTTTGCATTCCTAGATGACTGAATCAAAAAGCAGAGCATAAGTCCCATAGGCAATATGCCTGGCATGAGGTTTATTTTTACTGTGTGACTTCAAGCACTGGAATGTCCTGAACCAGTTCCAGAAGGGTTAACACTTTCATGCCTCACTGCTTGGTCAGGCAGCACACCCAGTGCTGAGGGTATGGGCTGTATCCTCATTTTTCTTATACCTCAGTTACCAAAATAGCCATGCTTTTCCTGCCTTTCTTAGCTCACTATCCTTTGGGGCCTTCTTGAATTATCACTCCCACACCTCGTACTTCTCCTTCGTCTTCCTTGTCCGGTCCTGTTCCTAGAAACTTCCCTTCTTCACTGAGGCTGAGACCCACTGCCACCCAGTTCACAGCACTGAGTGGGCTCCCCAGCTTGATGCTAGTGGGCCCATGTGAGCCCAGATGAAAAATTTCTTTTCCCAGCCACTGGGAAATCAACACTCTTCTGTTCAGCACTGGGTTTTTCACTTGGGGAAGTGTTGCCTTGCATTACCTTCAGAGACAGGGGCAGTTTTTGTTGCTTAGAGCAGTGCTAAGCAGCTAATAGACACAGGAGAAGTCACTTATACTGACAAAAGGCAGCACTGCTGGCAGATTCTTGCTTATGTGCTCCCTGTAAGAAATGTTAGCAGAAACAAAATTTGTTTTCCATAGTCTGCTTTTAGCTGCTCTTCTGCAATATGCACTCTTTAACCAAGACTCTAAAATCCCACTTCTAAGCAACCCCAGTCACCTCTTCTCATTTTAAAACTTTTTCAAGGTGATAGGACAGACCATGTTGTGTTTCATCCTGGGTTTTCTCATGTTTCTTTCTAATGGAAAAACTAAGAGGCCACTACAGGAAAACTCTATAAGTGATAGGGCTTTTTCAAGGTCTGCTGTCACAGTATTCATTTTTTTTTCCAGTCAACGCCACTTGGACAAGTGAGCAGATTAAGACAAGTCCTGGTGCCCTGTAGACTTCCACATTGCATTGCCATCCCATGTGGGGTTCTTTTCTCCAAAGTGTTCCATTCTCTTTCTAAAATCAATTTTGCATCTCCCGCCTAGGCAGGGACTTTGAACAGCTTCTATTTGAAGAGACAAGACAGCTGAACAAGAAAAGAAATGTTGTTCAGGAACCGAGACAAAGACCAAAACAGCTTGCTCAAGGGCACAGAGGAGCTTTCCAGCAATAAAAGGCACGAACACAGGTACTCACTCTGTAGCTTTTCCATAAAACACTTCCTTTGTTCAGAGAAGAAATAAAGCATCACAACTGTGAAGTCATCATAACCTCAGTTTAAGTTTTAAATGGATGTCTTTTAAAGTAAAAAAGCCCCACATATGCAGCATCTTTAACCCCTCACTATCCATGGGCTCCATCTTCCTCTCATAAGTGATCAGGAATTAACATTTCTGTAGTTCTAATAAGAACCCATTACTGAGCAGCATAACCACATCTCAGTCACCACCACAGACCTATACCAAGCACAGCAAATTTATTCATTAGATTTATCCTATGTTTATTAACAGCCCAGCTCAGAAAAAGAGTCAGTGACAAAAACCATCTGGAATAAACATAATGGAAAACAAACAATGTAATATATTCCGTCACTCCAGCCTAATTGCAGTGTTTGGTGAAAATGCAAGTGACAATTTACAAGCCAAAGTCTTATTAAAGGGAAAAATGAGCTGTGTGGGGAAGCACAAATCAAAGTAACTAATCAACACAGACAACACATTCAAGGATTTAAGAGCCAAGGTACAGCAGTCTTTTACTCCTCCTTGTTTTCAATTTGGGAGACCTGCAGTGATGTTGCAGTACATTATATGTTATATACCTATTTATGCAACACTAGGGAGAAGCATGTCTCTGAGTGCTGTCTTATTTTTCATCAGCTACAGCCTGTGACTTTCGGGTTTAAAAAGCTCTTGTCCTATCATTTAAGCTGGGAGCAATGTGAACTGTCTGAGGCAACAGCTTTCTTTCAAGGCAACTCTTCTCTTTTAGCATATAATAAAAGCTTGAAATTAAGGATAGAGTTAGAAAAAGTTGGAGTTAGCTAATGCCAGTTTGATATAAAACAAGTACTTATTGAGTGAATTGGTTCAGCAAGAGGAAAAGGAAAGAGATCTCTCTCTCCCATGCAAGAATCTGAACAACACATGGCTGCTGTCCATGATCTGTTTCAGCTTGGAAGCTGGAACTGACTCAGATGCATCTGGTGTCCCCAGGGAAGCAAAAGAAAACACTGGCAGCGATGAAGAAAAGATGGTAGAAGCCATCTGAAGCAGAAATCAGCCAAGCACCCTGTCTGCAGTAGAGCATCGTTTCAAGAACAGCATTGGGCACCTGCATGAAAACTGAGCGCTCAAAGACATAGCAAAGGGGTACAGTGCTATGAGACGTAACACACTTTTTGTTTAGGGAAAGAATTCCCATAATCTGGAAAATACCACCTCAGACCAGCAGGAAAAATAATTAAGACTTCATTACAACAAAGGGCAAAAGGCTAACATTGCAGTGAAATCACTGTGAGCAAATATGCATACGGAAGTGTGGCCGTAACTTCCATAAATGTAGAAAAATATGATTTATAAAATCCTACACTAAGATATTGTGTTAGTGAGGAGATGCTGGAGAAGTTTTTTTTCAGTATTTCTAAAAAAAAAAGGGAGTGAGAAAGAGCTACACCGAGGGGGACGAAGATGTCAAAAGGCCCATGTGTTGCTTTATCCAACATAAGGAGGGGGATCAGCAGGTGCCACCACCCCGTGTGCTGAGGTGCCTCTCTGCACTTTCATGTCCCTTCCTTGCCTGCAAGGAGACAATATTATTTCACACTTTGGAAATGACCCTATATTTCAAAGACCTTCTCTCATGAGATTGTCTTGGAAACAACATTTATCAATGAGAAGGCATTTCATATTTCTCCCAGAACTGTTATTTTTCTGGAACAGGGTCTAGCACTCTGTTTCAGGGTCCAGCAGGCCCTGAAACGTAGCTTGTTCTCAATCGCAATGTAGCCTTATTCTCAGCAGGAAAGCTGATAATGTGCAAGCTTTTGTGATAGCTCACGTCTGTGGAAAAATTTCCAAAACAGTTTCTGCACCTGCTGTTTTCAGAAAAAAATAAGTGTGATATCCCTTACTCCTTGAAGAGGTGATGTCATAAATGTGGCCGCAGTGGTATGTTTCTTCATTTAAGAGGCAAGGTGCAAAGTTAGAGAAATACACCCCTGGGAATTTTGAAATTTCAATGCTCCACAAAGAACAAAAATGTTATTGCCAGCTTACTGTAGATCCATCTCTCCAGAGCCTCACTGCATCATCTGTATTACCATGCAAATCAAGATGACATAGCTGTTGCTGACTAATTTCAAATGCGATATTCACAGTGTAGATTCACTGTTGGGATGGTCTTTGGCAACAACTTCATCCATCTCTGCATGCTGTTGACCTGAAACTGTAATTTTCTTCAACTAGTAAGATAAACATGAGGCTGACTCTTTCCTTCATGCGCTGAGTTCATGCCTATTCTCAAAAAACAGTATTTGAGTCACCTGCCAAACAGGTATAGCGTTCATTTATGTCTTTCTTCTAACTACTTTGATTTCAGCAGAATCGCCAAAAATTGTATTTGTTTTTTCTCTGATTTCCACTTAAGATATAGGAATTTAAATAATGTTCAAAAGTGGGTATAGATAAAAGAAGGATGACTCCCCATTTATAGATTACAAAATTCTTAGGTGTCTGTAGTGTCTGTCAATAATTATAATGATAAAATACCTTAATTATCAGTTAATATGGATTCTTACCCTCTTGTTCTATGACCCCTGGTGGTCAGTCTAACTAGAGAATCTGAAAATTTTCCTTCCTGAACAAGGAACGATCATGAATCCAGAGCATTTTCTTTAAGGAGCAGAACAAAGCAGCCACAGTATAATCAACTCAACGTAGTCCCATGGTATCTAAGTCTTCAGCTTTGTAACTGGGAATTATTCTGCCCGCCTGGGTTGCTCAGGCACTTGTTGTGCTGAACTCTGAAGAATTTTTGGAATCCTCCAGGACTCCCTAGTCTGGATTTTTTCCTCTGAGGGAGGAGCTTCAGGGGACATGCTAATGACTGTGCAGGTAGGGGGGAGGTTGTCAGTGCACCGAGGCAGTAATCAGGGCATGCTGGCACTGTCCTTGCTGTTGCAACCTTGGGATGCTGAATCTGGTTCCCCACTGTCACAAAAACCCCTCAAACGGTCCTAATGCTTTCTTTTGACTTCCAGCACTGTCATCTTTCCCCACATGTCCCATCAAAGGCTTTCAGTGCTGTCAAGGATCTGAACTACTGATAACTGACAAAGTCAATTTGTGATGAATACAGAAATTTTTCTCAGTGTTTTCAAGGACTTCACAGGGACAAGGTAGCTGAAATACTGAGCTATCTCAGTGAACTATCTATCAACAGCCCCTCAAGGTAGAAACTACTTGCTAGAGCAGCAGCTGATAAACTGAAAGGGGGATGACATTCAAAGAAAGAATTGTTTTACTTACCATGTAATCTGCTTCAATATTATTTTAGAAAAAGCTGGATGCAGATCTTACATTAATGTAATTGCAGATTTCAGGAAACATCTCAAAAACCACAGAGGATATCTTAAAAATATAACAGAAATAATTCCCTCTGGAATAGCAGATTTCCCTCCCCTTCCCGTGCCCAGCAACATTTAAGATATCAGGTGAGTGTGTTAGTTACTTCACTAGACTGTAGAAGTTGGCAGTCACTCAACATTGCATTAACTAACATCAGCTGATAACTAAGGATGATGATATCTGTTCCAGCAGGTTCAAAACAAAAAGTCCGTGTTCCCATCACAACCCTCCATTGCAGCAGCTCACTTAGAGCAGATTCCAGACTTGCCTCACATCTGAAAACTGGCATTTCAGTGCACTGCTTCCTTGCTGCCGAGAGATTTTCCATTACAGGCACCACAGTGCTGGTGACTGGTCTCAGCTCTCCATACAGGCCCAGTGTGGATATTTTGCTACTTATGGGTCAGTTTTGCTGATTGTCTTGTCAACACTTCTGTTTAGAGCTTTCTGGCAGGTTTGGAGGGTTTATTTCCACCTCTGACCCTATGGGAAGATTATAGGCACACAGAACTGTGGCAAGGATTAAAAGCTCTTTTCTTTCCCTCTTTACAAAGAACTTGTTTATTTATGGGTGGGAATGAATGGACACATAGTTCCAGAATTCAGGAAAACTGCCTTCAATTTTCTCTACTGTCGTGGTTTTGCCCTGGGTCAATTTGCTTTTACACCCCCCACACAATTACTATTAGTTGAGAGAAGGTTTATGC
>JAYRBT010000139.1:58857865-58884222 GCA_036023395.1 Myiotriccus ornatus
GCCCCGGCAGATGAACCTTAGGATTAAAGGGTGGGCTCAGTTCCGCGCACACTGGAACTCACCTAAAAAATCCAATGGGCAGGCTGGAAGGTGTAAAGACCTTCCCTGGTTCTTCGTTCGCGAAGACTGGCCATTACTTCATCAGGGGTGGCAAGACAAAATAAACTTCTCATGAATTAGAGAGCAGGCTTTCTATCAGGAGCTTATGTCGCTTTCCAACCAAAAATCTGCTGCTCAGGTATCTTGAACATGATTGTAAAACATTATGTTTAATCTTTTGGCAGTTTAAGAAAATGATCCTTTATGCACGGCTCAAATCTCCCATAAGTTAAATCTGTAGCCTTCTCTTCTTTGCAACCTTGGAAAAAAACAATCAGTAATAAAAATAAGGGCCCCAGAATATAATGTTCAAGATATAGATGGGAATTTGAAACAGCTTTCCTCCTTCAAACTCATCCATCTTTTCATCAGGTCTGGAGTGAGGTTGAGGCTATTTCAGACCAAGCTATCTAAAATATCAAAGCAAAATGTTCTTTTCTTGCAGTGAGCTGCAACCAGTCTCCTTCCTACAAGTACAAAGCTTTCGGACATGAGGGTCTCTCTGATCATTCCTCATGGGTACAGAATGAGGGAAGGCACCTCTTTAACTAGGTAGAGGAGAAGCTACTTACAGTGTATATCATCATTTGAAGTGCAGTCCAGTTCTCAAGAGGTACAGGGCTGCGCTACTGGTATAAACAAATTGAATGGCATTTCTTCATTTGGGAAAAGGCTCTAAGACTGAAAAGCAGATTGCAGCTTTGCAGAATAAACTGTTGCTGGTGCCCCCACTGCATATAGCTTAAAACTATTAAAGTGATTAGACTTGTCTGGATCAAGGTACAAAACTGATGGTTTTTTAGACAAAAATCAGAATTGCTTCAGGTCTGTTCAAGCTCAGTGTTGTTCCACTTGTCTTCAGTTTTCTTCTCAAACCTACTGTTTTCCCAGCTCACTATGCATACTGTGTGTGAGAGTGTAGTAACTGGAGCAGAGCACTGAGGGCTCTGATTGCTGCTCCTATTGTTGCTGTTGATGACCTGTTTTCCTTCTGATTTTCATCTATTCTCCTTCTCATTCATCCCTTTAGCCTACGTGACATTTGGACTTGAAGAAAAGTTCCTTGAAATCCTGGTACATTGTCTAATTCAACAATTTAATAGAAATAATGGAAGAGAAGGATTTCCTGTCTGCTCCAGCTGTGGGACATGCTGCTTACAGCAGAAAAGACTGCTGAGGAGAGGAGCACTGATCACTGAAACAGCATCCCACAACCTTACCACTGTTCCAGTGCAAAGCTGCATTTCCTGTGACCCCAGCAGAGAGCTGCACGTGAGGCTATTTTGCATTTTCTTACAACCCACTCAGCTGCTGCAGCTAAACCTGGAACCCCAAACATCCAACAGCAGAACGCTGTGCCATGGCTTCAGTACGGGCACCGACACTCCTGGGGCTGCAGGGGCTCACTCTTGTGTGTGAGACCCAGGGGTCAGCCTGTGACATTGGGTCCCTTTCTGAAGCAGGGGCGCCAGCATATGAAGAATAAGGAGCAGCCTCTGCCAGGCAAGGACATTTAATTAAATCCTTACTTTTAAAGGTGCAGCTGAAGAAATTGGTACAGCTGTCTTTTTCCTATGTAATCAGGCTGGGTTTAGTGCAGCAATTTGCAGATTGAGCTCAGTATTCATCCCATTTTACCCCCTAGGCAATAAACCCATAACCACCAGGGTTCAGTTAATGTCATGCTAATGAACCCTGCTTTCCTGTGCACCTTATTCCTGGCTGCACAGCAATCTACAGCCCCTGGGACCAGCCCCACTGAGCTCTGGTGTTCCCAGCCTAGTACCCCGGGGCTGGGGATGTCCGTGGGCTGCTGGGGCCCGTTCGAGGTATCTTCTGTTTTTTGGATGCCCGGGTGTATCGACCATCCTGCTGCTGTTTTGAGGTTGGCTTTTTGCATCACCTTTCACAGACACACAGTGCTTACGCTGTTAAGGTCATTTTAAGGCTGCTGCATTGCTGTTGCATGGCAGACGTGCTGTGGCTGGGTGCCAGCTGCCTGGAGAGGAGCCCTTTTCCCTGAACAGCAATATGAGCTATAAGCAATAGGAACTGGTGGTCTGAAGTGGGTGTCAGCAGAAGCAGGGCACGTGTATTGGTTGCAGGAGCAGAGTATGTGTACTCTTCGTAGGCCGGATGGCTCGGTATCTGTGCATGTGCTAAAATACAGATGACCTGAGGTTGGCCGTGACCTCCAGCACTGACACAACATAGGCAAACCCAGTAATTCCCTAAGTCTGATCTGAAATGGGCTTGGACTCAGACCCCTTCCCATCGGTGTCCTCAGACACATTGTGGAGTGAAGTGGATGAAGTTTCTGTGCAAGCCCATGGCACAGTTTTCACTGCCAGGGCTTCCAGCATGGGATTCTCTGGCACCAGGTTGCCCTCCAGCCATCACTCCCAGGCAGCCAGGAGGGAAATTACATCCCCAAAAGCAAGAAGGGGTACACTGGAGCTGCCTCTGAGGCCTGCCTCTGGCATCTGTGCAACGGAGGGCTGCAACGTCTGTTACATCTAAATAATGTTCTGAAGGGCTAAATAGATAAATATTGGAGTTGTTGATGAAAGGAAGCAGCGCCAGCCACTTTGGCCAGAAGAATAGGAATGCATCCCATTGCCTCAGGTCTAAAAGGCTTTGGATGTTTAGGACTTGCAAAAATTAGAGGGAGGAAGCGTTAGTAACAATATCTGACACATATTTGCTTCATTCATAGACAAATTAACCTTAATCACCCAATTTATAAATCAGCTTTAAGTGAAAGGGCCCCTCTTCACTCCCCACTGCTGCATATTTGGGGGATTAAGTTGTTTGGTTTTAGTGATAAATTAGAAACATCTGCTTCCGCTGACAGCCTGGAATGGAGGCTCGTACGGGAACGTGGCCGGCTGGGCTGCTCTGCTGTGGGGGGATTCGGTACCAGGGTATGGTCCTTCCCACCTCTGCCCGTGGGGTCCAAAAGGATCAGGCTTGTCTCCCCTCTGTACTGCGACTCGGTGGGCCAAGAGAGGTGTGTGCCTGCTCCTGGGCTTGCTCAGGATGGCTCCTGGGGAGGCAGGAGCAGCAGTGAGCATCTCCAGCAGTTTGCTGTCTGCAGACCCTTCCTTTTAAGGGTGTCTTGGCACTTCTTTTGTGCAAGCAAAACTGTTTCTGCTGTGGGATCATCAAGTCCTAATATCAAGGAATCCAAACCTTGTGCCAGAGTCGTTGCGGAGGTTGCTCAAGCGTGAGCAATGATGGCAATGAGTGGCCTGGTCATCCCTCTTGATGAAGAAAATGGTCCCAACTGAGGGAACCAAGATGTTTTACAACCTTGGCGTATCCCTGCAGAGGTAATACAACTTCCTGATTGCCAAGGCAGGTTGGAAATGGCCAAGAAATACGTCATATCAAAGTACTTCACATGGACATTCAACTCATGTAGGAGGTATGAAAACAGCCCTCCTGGCTACAAGCCATTATCTGCAGGAGGGGAAAGCTGGGGCTAAATCCTGCCAGATACAGCCATACAAATAAAACCTGGGCATCCCCGGAGCTGCATCCATGGCAGACCCAGTCTGTGCATCTCTGCAAAGGATTGATTTGACCTTCGTGTGCCCCAGCTTTCACTGCAGGGGTTTAATACATGCCCTGTTGGGCTGCAGAAACAGATGTTTTACACACACTAGTCAGATACTTTTTTCCTAGCCATTGGCAATCAGAATTCTCAGACAGAAGCCCCAGCTTTCAAGGACAGAGCATGACTCCAGAAAAGGAGAAGACAAGATGATGGATAGTTTCTAACAGCTCATGTTCCCAAGATGCCCATTTTTTTTTTTTCTTGGATATTTTTTCCAGGTGAGTTGAAGGATTATTTACATTTAATTAAGATTTTCCCATAATCTATCAGATCTGTTAGAACAAGAAACTCTAGGCAGGTTCAGAAAGCTCTCAGACCAGAATTACAGAACAGGTCCTACAAGCTGGGCACCTCCTGCTAGTGCAGGAGGCACTGTTCAAATGTGACATAGTGCAACGTGTATATATTTCTGAGAAACTCCAGGCACAGAAATTTTTAACCAGTACTGAGGTGTGTGGCCTGTCAGCATGCAGGGGATCATCCTAGGTAGTCCTGCAGATGCAACACTCAATTCTCCTTAAAAAGCTGAAGGCAGTCCCCAGTGCAGCCTCAGAAACCCCATTCCAATGCAAAGCAGCATCATCCATCTGTAAAGCTTAAAATACAGAGAAATTTAGCCCCTCCACTACAGAAACAAATAAATATTCATTGCACAGTCATGGAGGTCCATGGAGGCAGCACAGCCCCTCTGACACCCCAAGGGCCCAACCTTGGCAGAGAGTACCTGCTTTCTCTGGGGGTGCCAGAGGGAGGGGGGAGGTAACAGGACAACCTGTTTCACAGCTAGCAAGGTCCACTGATCCTTCTTATCATGCCTAAACTGTTTCCATCAGCCTGACTATGGATGGTACTTGATCTTTGCATTCCCATGAGGGACACTTAGATACATGCTGAAGTTGATGAGGATGAAGTTGAATCAGTAAAGGAGATGCTTTTTCTTTATTTTGTTTTCCCTCTACCCAAGATAGAGAGAGAAAAGAAAACTCCCTTATTCCAGGAGAGGAGCAGGAGCTGTGATCCAATAACCAGGACTTTATGCAAGCTGTTTTGCTGGAGTGTAGACCAACCTGTTCCCACTCCCAAAATCACTGCCTCTCCCTGGAGTAATTCTTCGCTGCCCCACCTCAAATCTGGTGCTGAGAGTTCATCTGCAGACGTGTATCACTGCTTTCTAGCAGGAATGTCTGCAATGAATAACACAAATAGTAACTGAAGAGAGA
The DNA here is from genome assembly GCA_036023395.1 of Myiotriccus ornatus. Taxonomy (NCBI): domain Eukaryota; kingdom Metazoa; phylum Chordata; class Aves; order Passeriformes; family Tyrannidae; genus Myiotriccus; species Myiotriccus ornatus. The sequence goes on from JAYRBT010000139.1 coordinate 58,862,804, forward strand.
CCAAAGCAACCTTTGTCTTACCACTGGGAAATCAGCTCTCAGGAATCTGGAGAGTGCTTTCCCACATCTGAGCAGGTTACAGGATGGCCCACCAACCACCATGACTTTGGGAGGAATGGCTGCCAGCAAGGACCCCTCAGGAGCCCCACGTGAGGAAGTGGTAAAGGGGATCCTGAGTAAACACACAGACACACAAGAAAAATGGAAGGTCTAGGAGAAGGAGGCTACCAGCTTGGTAATCTACAGAAGGAAAAGGATAGAGGAACTCCAGAGAAGTTGGAGACAAGTAAAGATATGTGGGACTGGGGTGGTGGCTAATGCAAGGCTATGATCAAAGCCTGTTCTCAGGTTTAGGGGCCTAAAAAAGGACAGTCTCTGGAAGATAACTTTCAGAGCACATCTGTGCAGAGCTGAAGCTTATAAAGACTCAAATGAGCCAATTGCTTTGTAAAACAAATACCAGCATCTAGAATAAGGAATAGATGCAAAGAGTAATCTAGGTGTTTCCCTGCACTTCCATTGTTTAGTGACGGAGAAAAAGGATTTAGAACAGCAGTCTGGGGTGTGTTAGGAAGGTGGGCTTGACGCCCAGGTGCACTGAAAGGCAGAAGACTGGCGCTGTGCAGGAACATCAGTGCAGGGTTAGCAAGGCTGGCGTAACATCAAGTTTTTATAGACTGCTGAAAAGGGAAAAGACTTTTGGTCTTGAGTCTCAACTGCTAGTGAGAATAGCAGATGCATGTTCCAGTACAGGGAGAGTCCCCCTCCAAGAAAAGGGAGAATTTTCCTGGACAAATCCAGAAAAAGGACAGACTTCTCTCTTTTTTTTCCAAGGAGTAAAAAACCCAAGGGAGGTGACTCTCTCAGCAGCTCACAGATCAGTTTCCCCTGTGCTGCAGTGATGGGACTCCCACACTGGCCTGAATCCAGCCACAAGGCCCATCAGACCAGTGGAAAGAGGTGGGGTGAGCAGGCTGGACACACCTTTTCAGCTCTGCCATTTGAGCTCTCCTTGGTTTTCTAACAACATCACTCCCTGTTTTTATTGCACATTTTTTAAACTACATTTCAGGTCCCACCTCAGCGATTAATACCCTCTCCAACTCACTTTTTTTTTCCAGAAAGAAAAATATCTTTATTGAAGAACATATCAAAAAAAGAGAGAAATAAAACAGAGTGGATGAATTACATGTGAAAAACCCATCCCCTTACTAAACAATTCCCTTCCTTCTCCAGCTTTAACCTCGGACTCTTGCCAGATGTTCCTGTTTGTTGCAAGATGCCTGATTTGGGGTTTGGGGTCTTTCCAAAGGGGAAGGGGAGAGTGTGAACTGAAAATAGGATGGGTGGCCTGATAGTGTCCAAACACAGTCAACTATTTCCATTAAATCTTGTTTGAGATTTGGCCTCCACTCCTGTAGGCTGCACCCCACTTGGGTCTGAGGGACGTGATACTCATATGGATGAGGAAGACAAATCCAGTAGATAGATTGAAGATGAGCCAATACATTTACGCCAGCACAACATATGGACTATCACATCTCTCAGTGTAGGAAAGATTGCTCCCCACAGGTTTCTGCTGGGTTTGCCCAGACTTAGTGAAACATCCCAGACAGTGAGACTTTCCCCCTCTTTCCCTCTGATTATTTTATAACCGCATACCTCCCACTGCCAGGATATTTTTCCCATTATGCATAGCCTATTCTTCCCCTTTATAAGTGGTCCTCATTATCCTCTGTGATAAGAATTAGTTTTATACTAAATAGTTTTGTCCTTCCCAACACACACACCCCACAGAAATGGCCCTATCCCCACTCTAAGGCTTAGTGAAGCTTTGAAGACTTGAATCAGGTGCTTTGCAATTCTGTCTTCATGGGAGCTTTCTCATCTGCATCCAACTTCGGGTGAGGCCTGAGGCTCGACAACCAGCAACACATTCACACTGCTTTTCCAAAATAAAAACTGAATCCTAATTTATGAAGAACAGGAACAATTTATTTCAGCATTGAATGAATCTAGATTCCTTCTTTAGCCCAGCAGAGAAACTACTCTACTGATCTACTACTTCTTTAGAGAGACTGGGAGCAGAAATGAATACTCTTTACTGACACTTTCAGCCCAATATCTGGGACTAAAATGTAAATCTGCTCAGCAGTTATCTCACTTACAGTCTTTTTTTTGGGGGGTAGGACCATGAAGATGAGCCTGCAAAGACTCTAGATTTCTCTACGAAGGCAATCACATAATTGCTTTGCTGTCCTTTTGACTAAAACAGAAACCACTTCAGCAGTGAAAATGGAGTTTGACCTGTCTTGTATCTGCGAAAAACAACTCCTGGAAATCAGAAACACTGTATTTTTTCTAATGAATCTTATTTGTGTAAAAGGTTGTAGACTTAGGATTTTCACTCCTGTGTGAGGTTGTCTTCTCAATCTAAGTTGTTATTTTATCATTTGCAGTGTATCCCTTTGATAACATGGATATTATATGATCATGAAATGACAGTATATGTAACGTTGATGTAGCATCTGTTTAAGGACTCTGGAAATTAGGTTTACCAGTGCATGGGACAGACCTGTGAATGGACATGTCACAGCAAATTAAGGATGTGAGCCAGCCTTGTGAATGGGACAGAAGAACTTCTCCTGCAGGCACTCAAACCCAGCCCTCAGAATGTGATTTTCCATCTACCTTCTCACCTTGTCACTGTGACTGAACTGTGGATAAATGCAACAGTGAAGTGTGAAGATGGTGGAGGGAATGAAATAATAGAACATTACATTGTTTGTTTGCATCATTCGCTGTAATTGCTGCTGAGCCAGAAGCAGCCCCTGTGTCTGAGATACTCAATTTCATACACCTCCCCTCCTGTGTCATTAAGTAATACCGAGCAGGACCAGCCTTTACCACCTTTTCTCCCACCAACAGATCAGACTGACGAGGAATAGGCAACAACTGAGAGAGGGGAATACAATTCCCAATCCCTACTCCAAGTAGTCCTCACCCAGGTGACACCTGATGAAGGTGTCCCTAGCTCTGCCTTTCCAGAGTTCAGTGAGGATGGTGATGGTGGGCTTCCCACTCAGCACAAACTTAACCCGAGGGCAGCTTCAAGATGAACCAGGATTTTAGGATTTTCTCCATGACAGTGGGAAGCCATATCAGCTCCTCCACTTCCAGTTTTTATCTTCAGCACTCTTTCCCCTGTTTCTCCACTGTTTAATGCATTTCCTGCAGTGTGACCCACAGGGACACAGCATTGTGGGATTGAGAGCCCTAAATTCTCCCCAGGGTAAATCCACCCCAGTAGCACAGCTGAAGAGGTCCCAAGTCAGGGAAAACAGGGAGCAGGCACTACAGGAAGAAGGATTTTCTGCCTCTTGAATGCAGCTATAGAACCCAGTACTTATGCGATTTCTGAAGCAGGTTGCTATTACTGAATTTCCATAGCTTGTACTGCTCCAAGGGCTGTGGGTAATGCTGTGTTCACACCCATATTTTCCTAAAACATCAGCCTGAAAAGCTTCATCATTTCCTTGAAAACGAGTGGGATAGAAATTAGCCACCACTGTGAGTATCAGGTTTTGGGCAGCTGGCATGCAGGCAGTGCTTCCCTCAGCCTCGCCTGGGTAATGGTAACCAGAGACCCAGGGGAAAAAAGGGAGCAAGAAACCGCTAATCCATTTATGCTCTCACCTACCCAGACCAAAGCTGTGATTATTCACTCCACACTCTGCATTTCATTTGTATTTAACAACACACATTCTCTCCTCAGCCTGCACGTAAGCACAAAGCACACTGCTGGTAGCAATGGAAGCACAAAAAGTTAAATGACCTTGAAAAAAACCCAACCAAACAGAAGAAACACACCAGCAAAATAACAAATGGTTATATTTGTGAAGGTTTAATAAGTTAAATCCAGGAGCTTACCTTTGCAATAGCACAGCCCTGAAGCAAAATGATTTATTTGGTATTTATAATTTTTTTTTTTTTTTCAAAACAAGTTTCTATGAAACCATAGCAACAACTCCTCAAGTGAAGATTTGGAATGATGATGAAATCATTCACAAGCAAAAAAACCCAGATAGTCTCTGGTTTGGGTTGGCGGAATGTAAGATTAACTCTTAATATTAGGAAATATTTCAAAATATTTTAGGTAATTTAATCACCCTAATCCCTGTGAAAGGTAGACATTTAAAACTCCTTTTTTTTTTTGCCAGAAAATTGCATCTTTGATTTTCAAAACAATTTGTCTTCTAACTTTCTGATGGTAATGTTGTGTGCATAAATGTCCAAGTTTATTACTCTTCTCTTACAAGACAAGATACATAAATAGATTTCACAGAGACCTTACCACAGTCTATTTCTAACAGAATCACATATATTCCAGCAAAAATACGCATTTTTTTCTGAAAGGTCTCTCTATTGCTTCCCCTTCTCCAAATGCATTTCAGAGAAGTCAGTTCAGGAAAGTAGAATCAGTTACAACTTACCCTCACACTCGAGTAGATGACATCGGATTTTTCAGGGAAAGCAACGTGCTCCGTTTGAGTAGTGTAAGAGTTGTAAATTCAAGCCAACGGGTAATTTTTGGTAATTCAAAAGCCTTTACAACAAATTTAAATGCTGCGATGACAAATAGGGTACTTTGTGAAAAGGTATCTGAAGCTTGATGCTCTCGCATGGAGTTTTGTAACTGTCTGTCTCAGCTGAATAAGCTCTCGCTTCTTTCCTCGGCCATTTGCCAACTTTTCTAATTTAAAGCAACTGTGAGCTTGCTGTAAAACCCTTTCTGGAAGGAGCTCAGTGTGTACCATGGAGCAAGGAGCAAGCATGTGCTCCAGACTGACGTGGTATGACAGTCCTAACAGGACATGGGGCATATCCTCCCCGAGGTAACGTTATACGCACAGAGAAGAGGAAAAAATCATGCTGATTCTGGCATGTTGTCCCCTCAGCATGGGATTTGGGAGGAGCAGCATCTGCCTCAAAGTGCAGGAAGAAGCCTCAAATACATAAAGTGCTTAGAGCTCCCAAAGGAACCTGGACACCAAATTGTCCAAAAGACACTAGTCCTTGTCTGAGGCTTTGGGGACAGGGCCAGGGGATTCCTCCAGGGCGTCCTCTGGAGTGTAATATGAGATGCCTCTATCCTGGGGTGGCTGAGGTTCATGGTTGAGCACAACCACAAATATCTTGATTTTGGAGAGTTTCAAACTTGCGGTTTTGGATAGTTTCAAAATATGCTCATGGCAATGAACCTACTTTCTGAGACACTGACAAGCTTTGAATAACAGAGGCATGGTTTTCAAAGGCATCCACTTACTGGGCATGGCTCTGCTCTGCTTTGCTCAAATTAAGATAGTGAAGCACGTGAAACGTTGTTCATACAGAAGAGTTGTATAGGCCCATGTCAAATCCCTCCTTTTTGCAAGGAACTTATTTCCACCAGTTATGGTTGACATATGTGGTGTGCATTTATGGACCTACGAAAATGGTCCCCTTTTGCAAACATGAGTTTTCTCTGCACAGGAGCTAAGAGCAAACAAACAAAAAGCTAAATGATAAAATATTGTGATTTGGGAAATTTCAGTCTCTGAGCTTCCTTGTGGGTACCATAAAAAGCCTTTTTCTTTTTATTTTTTTTTTAATGAGGGTTCTGAAAAAGCCCACCTCAGACTGTATCCCAAATCACTCAGCACTTTTGTAAATGCATCCAACTGACCTGCTGATGTTAAGGTGACATAAGGTTTACTGTGGTTGTTACTAAGTGACTTTGGTTTTGTCAGCCGTATTTTATTGTAAAACTAAAGAAAGTGAAGATGGAATCAATAGACTCAAAATTTCAAAGGTGTTTGGTGGCCCTAAAAGAGGAATGAATCTTCTGTGAAAATACAAGTCAATGTCAGGATGCCATTTGTGGCGTGGCTAAGAATGATCTTGTTTGTTTGAATGTTCTAATTTCCATGACTCTGAAATATTAAGTATTTAATATTTTAGACTGAGAATTAAAACCCAGACTCCTGTGCATTCCAAAATAAAGTACTGACCAATATTGGAAGAAAGGGTTTAAGGAAAACCTTTTTTCTAATGGAGTTTCATTTCAGTGCTAAATGGTAATAACCAGGATATAGAAAACTGTTACAAAACCACATGATGCTGTGAAAACTTCAGTGTATGATTTTACAAGTCTCAATTTCCCCCCAAAGTATTTCTATCAGAATATTTTCATTTTGCTCTGTGGATCTGCTGGTAAGCTTAGTTGCTGGTGGGCAACAGTGAAAGTAGAAATACCATCCTGTCATGCCACTTAAATGTACTTAAGTGATTTCTGTATCTTAATTTTTACTTAGTGATCGGGCATTAGGCACATCTTTCTAGGTACTGGCACCTCTGAAAACTTTAAACCTGTGTGCTTATGGGAGTTAAACAGAAGTTTTGAAGACTACCCAGAGAGGGTTGTCTTCATTCTCTCAGTTGATCTCTTTCTGCTTCTGTTTAGGGAAGCATGAGATGATCCTTCCCCTTCCTGTTAAGTCTTTCTTGGGGAAGCAAAGGATGTTACCCATCATATGGGAAAAAACCCCATGTTTTTAGCAGTCTGTGGAGAAGACTGGCAGGAATTATGAACCTGAGCTCTGCCACTGATTCATACCTAGCTCTGGGCTAGGAATCTTCCTGGCTGCCATTTATTTACCTGCCTTATAGGAATGTGACTGAGGCTAAACAGCCACTGGTGAAGTAGTAAATAAGATTAATCACACTAATTTTATAGCAGTAATAATTAAAATCAAATATTCCTTCTAAGCTGTTAAAATTTTATACCCTCTGAGATTACCTGAGTAGTTTTCTATGGTCCACAACACAAAGTTAAACAACCAGCTGTCAGTTCCGCTCTTAGGTTATAGGGAAGGAGGCTTAAGGGGGAAGATGCAGCTAAAGCTTTGTCAAAGGGGCAGAGATAGGAGGGTCAGCATAGCAAAACTCTTACAAGGGAGAAATTGAATCTATTTCATTTGCTTACCAGGCTTTTCAGATTGGAGGCAGGAGACAAGGGTAAAAGTGAAGGAAAAATTGGGAAGTGTTGAGCAAACCTTGGAGGGTTAAGTGTTCAACAGAAAAGAAGAATCTTTTGGATGAAAGATTTTATGTTTATAGGGTAGTTTACTGGTGGTCATGATAGGCCCAGTTTTAATCTCTCTAAAGTTACAATTCTAGGCAACTATTTCATATTTTAGCACTTCACCAGAACATTGATTTTCTTGCTTTTTGCTTCAGGTGGCAAGCAGCTGAGACTTTTTCCTGGTGACATCTTTAAGTCTTGTCTGTGACCGAAATCTTTAAAAAGTTGTCATGGTTTTGCTTGTTCTTGGAAACTAAGAATTTTCCCTTCCCCCTGCCCACTGTGTGAAGGGGATGTTGAATGTGCAGACTGGCTGTGGCTCAGGCAATTGACTAACACAAAAGAAGTGGCTGCTAAAACCACATTCCAAGTTGATGGCCCTTAAGATCTTGTCTGTGGGGAGGGGTGAGGAATTCTTTTTTACTTTTTTTTTCTTCTCTCACGGGAAACAGGAGGGAGATCTTTGTTGCCTGAGTTGGGACCGGGTCCAGGTGGCAGGAGCTTCAAGGTGGCTTTGTTCTCAGCCTGGCTGAGAGCTGGGAATTTTGCTTGGATTTTCATCGGCGAGGAACTGTTCGGGAGGTCTCTCCTCCTCCATTTTTTTGGCAGCAGTTCTTGTGCACATCAAAGGAGAGGGGAAGCCACGCCACAAGACTCAACCTGCAGGACAGCGTGAGCTCCTGTTGGGAAGGACCTTTTTTTCTTTCCCTACTTTCTCCCTTTTTTTCTGGTGAGGGGGAGGGAAGACCTCCATTAACAGCTTCTCCAGTGCACCCAGGGGGCCCCCCCAATGTGGTGACCACCAGTGATCCAACAGCGCCCCCTGCTGACTGACTCAAAACACTACAAGCTCTGCATCTCCAGTGATCCAACAGTGCCCCCTGCTAACTGTGATTAGAATTGCACCAAAGGGCGCAAACTGAACTGGTTACTTTTTGTTTTGGTTTGTTAATTTCTTTGTTTGTTCTGAAGGGGATTATTTTGGGGTGTAGAATTATTGTTTGGTTGTTTTATTTGTGTTCTTTCATTGTTCTGCCAATACACATGTATCTTTTAATAAAGGGCTGTTATTTTCCTTTTTCCACATTTTTCTCAATTGGAACCTTTTAATTTTGGATTTACAATTGCTTAGAGGGAGGAGTTTGGGTCTTCCTCATAACTCATCCTCAGTAATACACTTGTATCTCATTAAACTGAGACATAAGTACCAAGGAGGTTTCCAACACAAGTATCTGAACCAAGAATCAAACAAAATCCTTCATCTTCAGTGAATCACTAAGAATTTGTTTTGTTAGCAGGAAGGAATTATGATTCTGTGGCATTAAAAAGAGAAGTATCATTTGATGCTGGGATTTGGGATTTTCCTGTGTTATGGCTGAATGCACTGAAGTCCATATAGTAGTCAGTTCAATTACCAAGATGTGGATGTAAATGCTCAGGATTCCTCTTGCCTGGATATTGAGAGAATTAGCAGGTTTATAAAGCCCAGTGAACTCTAGGAGGTCACAAAGCTGCTAAAAGCCAGAAGCCTAATTCTCCCCTCGTACAGGAAACTGGCTTCATCCTGGTAAACAAAAATATGTCAATGTCCAGTAGCCCTAAATGAGAAGAAAAATCAGTTGGTACAAAGAAATAAGATGTCAAAACAATGGAATTTTTTGCTTAGTTTGATGGGGTGGAGGTGTGTGGATTGGCTGTTGGTGTTTCATTTTTTTAATTATTATTATTTGGTTTGATGGGTGGTTTTTTATCACTAGCTTCTGCCATTTGCAGCTCAACAGAAGAGGAAGGGGTGGGAGGTCTGCTTTTAAGGGGTCCTGCTTTCACGACAAGTCACGACCCATTTTATGGTGTGCTGCTTTTTGATTGATAAGAAGCTCCTATGGCCTGGCAATGTGTGCTTGCAGCCCAGAAAGCCAGTGTGACCAGCAGGTCTAGTGAGGTGATTCTGCCCTTCTCTCTGCTCTGCTTTTGTGAGACCCTACCTGCAGCACTGCATCCAGCTCTAGGGCCCACAACATAGGAAGGAGGTGGAGCTGCTGGAGTGAGTCCAAAGGAGGGCTACAAAGCTGTTTAGACAGCAGGGGCACCTCTGCTATGAAGGCAGGCTGAGAGAGTTGGGATTCTTCAGCCTGGAGAAGAGAAGGTTCCAGGGAGACCTTTTAGTACCTTCCAGTACTTAAAGGAGCTACAAGAGAGCTGGAGAGGGACTTTTTACAAGGTGCATGATAATAGGACAAGGGGGAATGGCCTTAAACTGACAGAGAGTAGGTTTAGATCAGATATTAAGAAGAAATTCTTTACTGTGAGGGTTTTGAAGCACTGCAGCAGGCTGCCTCATCCCTGGAAGTGTTCAAGGCCAGGCTGGAGTAGGTGGCATCCCTGCCCATGGTGGGTGATTTGAACTAGATGATCTTTAAGGTCCCTTCTAACCCAGACCATTCTATGAATATATGATTCCTAGTTGGCTCACCCATCTGGAGATGTCCAGCAAGTGAATGGCTGAAGACTGGGGACACATCGATGAAAAACAGCTCATGTCCAAATGACTGTGCAGGTGCTGGGGCTGCACACCTCAGGGAGGCACCTAGGTGCTAATGGATTAGCTCCACATGCATTTTTTATCTATATGAGACGCAAAGGGCATCTCCAGCAGGGCCTGTGACTTTTCAAACAAGTATAATTTATTCTAAGCGTAAATTTGCTGGAAAACACAGTCCAAATCTCATTTACCCAATGAGATTACCTGCCTAAAGACACCTCTGCTTTGCACCTCCATTCAATCATTAGTCACCAGTGTAAAGCTAGCATGCTGGGTTTAAATCTTATCTGCTTGGAACAGCTTGGAACAATTCTGGTGTACTCACTGTTTTGAAATCAAATGTTATTTGTGGCAAGCAGTACAGCATATTACATTTCTCACCCTCCAGTGAGTCAGATCACTCCAGTGTAAGGGCTTGGAGTCTTAATGGGGCAGAGCATTGCAGCTCCATTGCCTCCACTACATATTTGCAATTAAAATTTTAGTTGGAGTTTCATTTCATATGCCTACACTTCCACATGACGAGGGTTTTCCAGCACCATTCCCCACTTCCTGCTCCCTTTGCCTTCAGCAGCACACTTTTCCAGCAGCAGAACACTTTCCAGCTCTAAATACCAGAGCCCAGGCTTGCAAAGATGTTTTGATGTCTCAGTCCATCACTGGAACCCAGTGAAGTTTACAGGGCTCCTGAAATGAGTGGGGGCTGTTGTAAGAGAACAGTATCTGCCAAAAGCAATGTTTTGTATAGTTCTAGGTCATTTTCTCTCAGTCTGTTTTCCCAAAGCAGAGAGAGTATCAAAAGCAGACCAAAGCATTTCTTCTCCAAAAGCTGGACTTCCGTGTTTCCCAGAAAGTGTCAGGTAATCACTGAGTACAGGCCCTTCCTCAACATTAAAACAAGGTCTACCTCCACATTACCTTGAGTGGCAGCTAGGATCTCATATGGGCTAAGGTGAAGCCCCTTCATAGGGATGGAGACATTTCACTAAACACCCAGGTTTTTATTTCTTCCGAATCCACATAAACTGTTCATGATGGAAATGGAAATAAAATTCACATCTGTCAGTTCATTTCCCTTTCAGAGCAGTATTATTGTCTTCATCTCATATGTGGTTGTAGAGATGTACCCTCCAGAGCCATCACAGCTTCCTCTGCATGAGGTCTCCACTTATCACGCTCCTTTATTTTGGTAAATAGAGAGGAAATAAGCCTCCACTTTATCTTCTACTCATATTAGCTAGATGGAACGAAAACATGCTTGGTATTCAAGATAGCGTAGCAATAATGGCTTATATTTATTTCTCTTCTGCCAAGTGCAGTAGAGCAGTAACTAAAGATAAGCCTGAAAGTAACAGAGACCCATTAAAAATTAGCACACATACTGATTAGGGAGGATTGGGCAACCAAATACTTCCTCTGAGCGTTCTGAACAGTTTTTCCTGCACTGCGTTTGTACAAGTGAGAAAGCAAGATCTGCTGGCCCTGGGGTGCAGCACACAGAGCTCTCACTGGTGCTCTGCTGGCACTGGTGAAGCTCCCACAGCCCTGCTGCCACTGGCATGCTGCAGGCAGGAATCCCCCAGCACTACCCACCAAAACATTAAGTCCTTGGCTTTAATTCAGTTATTACAATGAAGACTTGTTGACACTGGAGACCACGAAGAGAGACCATGGCAGCAGCAGTACCCAAGCACTCCTGTGCTCCCTCAGCTTTGCTGTGTCCATTGCCCAGGACTAAAGAGTACCTTACAGAGGTCGTGCTTCCACAAGCCTCTCATTTAAAGCCCTTTGAAAAAGAAAGCTGTAACCATACACAAGAGTTAACATTTCTTTGCTTGCACACATCAGTATTTATTTACTTTAAATATTGACACAAATCTATTCAGCATTACAAATGCAAACTACTTATTTTTGTTCTCTTCTATTTCAACACAATAGGCCGAGAAAAGACTTTTACTCTGTTTCATACTTCACACAGTTATGCATGGTGCTCTTTGACTCAAAAAGAAAACATTATCAGCTTGAACTACTTTCTACTTTCCTTATTTTGTTTGTTCAAAGAGAAAGTTACCCGATTCATTGTGCTTGGGTTATCTGGAAGCAGTCTGCAATGTGCTAGCTGAGTGCTTTGACCTTTTGCATATTCTGGAGTTGATTGGTTTGGTCATCCATCTTCTTCACTTGTTGAAACCCTCACTTAGCAAAGAAAGGCCAACAGCCAAGTCTGTGTGAAAAATGTGGTGCAAAAGGAATCAATTAAGAACAGGGCATATTTCACTGTGTTTCCCATAGACATTGTAACACTGAAGATTATGTAGAATTTGAAAAGTTGCCTGAGTTGCCTGGACTTCACAATTGCTGACAAATTATGACTATATTACAATATTTTGATAAATCTTTTGGGGAAAAATAATAATCTTATGTGATCCCATCACCCCTCTACAAAGCAGTTAATATTCCTGTTTCTCACAAAGATCTAACTTCTACTGTTGGTCTCTCCAGTTTCTTTCTGACTACCTTGCCAACTCCTCTAATTTAACACACCTAAAACCAAACTCCGTATTGTCCTTGTCTAATCTCCTGTAACCTATCACTTTTCTCCAGGAGTATTCCCAGAAGGATAAAAAAAAGATGGAGATGAACAGGCTGATACGGAGTTAGGAATTTAATCACAGCTTTCAGGCAAGGTTCTCCAGAGTATGCCCATTCTGCTGCGCTACATACATGTTCAGATTTGCCACATTCCCAGCTCCTAACTCCTGAACAAATGCAGGGGTCAGTGCTATGTTTATTTTAGCACTAACACTGCTAGTGCTAGGCATGGGTACCAGAGCAGCCCTAGGCTTCTAGATATGCCCTTTCCAAACAAGGACACTAAGCACAGGGCTAAAGAGCAACTAAACTCCCATTTGCCCAGTGACCTTTGAATCCACAACTTCTCCACTGCAGTGTGACACAGAGGGGTAGAGAATGTTCTTTGAGCAGAGGAGCATCATCCTGAGCAACAGGAGGTCTAGACTTGAATTCCCTCAGGCTCAGGGAAGTCTTAAACTGCATATAAAACTCCCCTGGACAAATACTATTTGTAAAAGATTTATAACATATAATATATTTTATATATTTATAAAATGCTATCAAGTCCATGGATATGAAGGTCTGCATCTATTCCAGCCATGTTTTACAAGGAGAGAGTCCTTCAAATATAAAGGAGGTGCAGAGAATATCACAAACCTCTCAAAAATGGGGTTTATGAGTGTTTCAAGCTCTATTGGCCTTGAATACAGGTGAAAAAACTCACCGTAAAAGAAATTCAAACACCAAAAAAAGTGAATTTTTAAGTGTATACACATAACAATTTGTGCTGAAATGCTGGCTGTCCTGTCCAGACAGAAATATGGCATTTGGATGAGTTTCAGCACATTTACCCAGTCTCAAAACTCATTATTAAGTTCCAACAGTTGGTCACTACATTAGAAAAATCACTGTATAAGAAAAGGCTGTATACCTCCAAGAAGGACAGGAATTGCGCAGAATTCATGCAATGCATAACCAGGAGGACAAACGCATTAAAAAATACGCATTTTTACTTTATCTGCTGAGAGTGGTTTGTGTGAACGGTGAAAGTCCCTTACCTGAAGAGGGGCAACTCTTCCACATAGATCAGGAAATACCCTTACCTTCCAACCCATCCAATGTGACATTTGATCTGTGCATCTCTCGGGCAGAAAGGGCAGCTGCCAAGTGCAGCTCGGGGATCATGCCATGAGACAGTCAGCCAGACAGTCTGCAGTGCTATCTCCAGGACCCAGTAAATATCAGCCTTGCACACGAGGCACCATATGGTTCTCCCTGACTGCACATACAGCTGGCTTGGGTTTGAAGAAAGCATTATCTGACACCCTCCTGCAAATGATTCAAGGGTTACTCCAGGATAAAATGGCAATTGCTCAAGAAAACCAAACAGTACATATGGATACGCATGTATATTCATCTCTGCTGTTCCTTCTCTGGCTGGCTGATAGACTATCCTTCCGGCTGCTAAACTGCTAACAGAGGGTGGCATTTCTTTTTTTAAATGCTCTTTAATTTAATGGAAAGAGGATTCTTTTAATTTTTAATTGACACCATCCCCCAAAGCTAAGACAAAACTAATGCAGGGAGGCTGAAGCTCAATTAATTACAGATGGCCCCATTGTACTGCAGTGGAGCAGGATGCAGCTTGCTCTACCAGCAGTTACCTAACTAAGAGGATTCAGCACAAAAAAAAAAAAAAAAAATTATGCTCAGGCTTTTTGAAAAGTCTGGAAAGATCCATGCCATTAAATTTCTGTTAATAAAACTTTATTGTCTGCGGATGCCTTTCCAAGTGAGTAGACTGCTGGCCCTATGCATTTCCTGACCTGTACAAGTTCTCTGGCACTAATGGTAACAAAATGTAGCCGGTAACTTTCTGAAATGAAACTTCTGATTAAGAACAAACAAATCACTGCTATCACAATTAGCTGAACTACTTAAACCTGATGAGGTAGCATAAGAGCAGTGACCAGAATGAGCAATTTATCTCAAAAAGCTGGAACACTTTTTTTTGTTAGCAGAAAAATCTGTCTTTCATGCATTCAGAGATATACCAGAAAGACCAGAAGTTTAAGTTAGCAACTTCAGCAGGCACAGATGAAGGTTTTAATGCTTTTCCTCAGTCTCCAAACGGTGTTGCTGCCATGGAGACCTACTGCTACCTTGGTGCAGCCTAGTATTATTGCTAACAGAAAACTGGGGATCAGGTCATGGTGGCCCATGAAGGTATGGTTTTTAAATACACAGGCATTGGGGAACCAGCTATCACGGGGTGCAATCTGACCTTATCTAGCAGTTCCCTGCTGCCAAAATGGGGTGTCTGCCCCCCAGTACCCTGCCCTACTAAGCCGTGTGCTTGTGCTGCTGGTTCTACCACTCGCTGGATACCTCTGTGGGAAAATCAGGATGTTAATCTGGCACAAACTCACCCAGCAAGAAGTTACATTTTATTTCTGTCAAATTAGGATGGAGAAAGAGTCACTGAAGGACCCAGAGTGCATCAAAGGTTGTGCAAAGGGCCGTGACAGGGAGCAGAGATGGGAGGCTCCCTGCTGCAGGATGTGTAGGCCACCAGCCTTGTAGGTGCCCACCCACATCAGGAAGACCTGAATGGATGAATATGTTGCCACCTGCTGTCACCACCCTCCTCTCTGCAGGCTGCTTACCCCAGAGCGAGTGGCAGTGGCCTATGTTATGGACTGTACAAGATGCTGCAGTTCATGGTACAGTCCAGTTTTCAGAAATGTGGCTGGACACAGTGATACTGCAACCACTTACTGAGACAGGGAGTACACAAACTTGCCTGGATGGTGGGATTTGATTTAGGTTGCAGTATGTCTTTCATTTAATTAAAGAAACAGAGACCAGAATCTATGAGTCTTCATTCTAGGTTCTTACTGGAGTGCCTCAAGCAGAGTGTGCTTCAACTTTACAGCCTCCTCCCATGGTGCTGTAACTCTCAGCATCCCTTTCTGTGGGACAGATGGAGGCTGCCCAGCCTGGCTGCAGGGGCATCACACTCTCATAGCAAAACTTGGTGCCTGGGTAAAGCAAAGCCTGGTGCAGATGGAGGGAAGGTGCTGGAGCAGTCCAGGACTGGTTGGTGGGATGATGTGGTTTCAGCCAGGCCATGGGAACATGTGTGGCCAAATGGTGTTAGAGGAAAAAGCAACAGAAAGAGGAGCATAGGAGTGTTAACATTCTCCTTGCTGTTGCCAGGAACAAGTGCCTTCACTGCCCAGGGGTGGGAGACAGACAGAGGCTGGAACCTCCCTTCTCTGTCCTTATGCAGCTCCCCTGCTTAGCCTTCACTGCTTTGAAATGAAGGCACAACTGTAATATGAAGAGCAGCAAGGAATCTGGAAAATCATGGAACACAGCAGAAGCTGGAGTGGTAACAAGCCCAGAAAGCTGCAAAGCCCATCACGGCCATGCTCTGTATCCGTCTAAGGCAGGGGGCTGTTTAATGAGCTCACTGCAGCAAAGAGAACATGCAGTCTTAGATGAAAAAACTTATCTGTCTTTGGATATGGAAGTCTAAAAGGAAAAATCCAGTCTTATGTACCCTTATTTTTTTATCCTTGTGTGTGTCTGTTTCCTAACCCATTGCTAATTCAGTTCATCTATAATGAATAAACAGATCAGTATTCTGGAATGTGTTTTTAATTACAGTGTTGTTTCTTTTAAATGATGAATAATGAGGATATCCTTTCGCTGTCCCATGTGATCTGTTTTCTATAGGGTTTCTATTTTAAAAGTTTCCAACTATCTTTCTTTTCTTGTTCCAAAATGTCTCCGTTCTCCACCCCTTATATTTCCTGGACAGCATTTTAACTCCGCAACAGCTAAGTGTGCTGTGAATATATTATCCTCACAGATATGAGAGAGACCTCTAATTTCCATAGTGCTCTTTTCCAAAGTTTCTTGAAGTTTCCCAAGTGACTCCAGCCAAACAACACAGGACTAATAGTGCTGCAAATCAAAAGAATTACATCATTAGGAATTGCTAAGAAATCACGGACTCGATCTCTTTTTGCACGGATGTATCTTTGTGCCTCTTTGCAGAATTTAAACGGGCTCATTAAGGGTTGCTCTGCTAGTGCAGAAGTACCTGAGTGGACTCACACATAGAAGGCTCATCTTTGAGAGACACAATTACTTCGGTTCCCAAATGGTCCCAAACGCAGAGAGCACAACCATGGCTTTAATGATCATTCTTTGACACCTTCTCTGCTGCTAAAAGCCTGTCCTTAGAGTTAGAATGGAGCACCTGAAAACTGCAATGATTTTCATAGGGTATTTTGATATTTTTAAGCATCATTGGACAGGATGTTCCCTTGCCCATATCTGGCTGCTGATGAAGTCAGCAGGGAGGATCCCACGAGCACCAGGAGCATGTGAGCTGGGAGGGGAGGGAGAGGGCATCCCACTGTGCACAAGCGTATACTCCCCCCAGACTTGTGCAGCCATCCAGAGCCAGGACCACAGCATGTGCCACCTGCCAGCACTTTCCCAAAGTCAAAGGCCATCACAGGGAAGGACAGGCTACTCCCATCCCCAGGTACCCCCGATGCCACTGTTGAGTGCAAGGAGTAATGGTAACTTTCGGAGGGGCTGAGGTATCAAATGGGTTTGAATATCACTTGCTAAGAAAGAGGTGAGTTTTTTCTCATAACTTCTTAGTTAAAATTAATATTTTTTCCCCTCCAGCATGACACAAGGCCATGATTACAGCTCAGTGCATCAAGGAACTCTATGCATAGTCACACCAAAAGCAAGAGTGTTGCTTGACCTTTATGCTTGTATACCAGCACCTACACAAGGAGATAACTCTCGATCTTACCACTTCCCTCAGTTTACCACATGAGCTAAAATATTCTTTCCATGTCTATGCTAGAATTTGTGTGTGTGTATGCTTTTTACTCACAAACAAGGAATCTGCTCTGTTCAAACATTCCCATTTGACACCTTTCATTACTGGGTTAAAAAGTTTAGATAATGGTTTTGCAGCTCACGGATTGTTTTGATTTGGCTGCCAAGCAGGAGAACAATTGGGCTAAGCTGCTTTGAAATACTTAATTTTCTTTTCTCTTTTTCAAAGCAAAAACAAAATTAAAAATGGAGGAGGATGGAGGAGCTGCATGGAGCTCAAAAGATGTATTAATTTTTGAATACTGATATAGAAAGACAGAGAAACAAAAAAAAATTACTGTCATGAAGCATAGGAGACAACTCCTTCCTCTGCTTCAGAGTTTCTGAATCCATCCCTCCCTCCAGCAAAATATCCTGATACTCAGCTGTGAGAATATTCTTGGGTGGATCCTCTGAATCTTGCTGATGTAAGTATAGCTTTACAGACGAGGTGAAGATTATTTTATCATTGAGAGGATGAGGACACTCCCCAGTGATGGGGAAGGCTCCAGATCCCAGTGACTCTCTCTGTGATTCAAAGAAAAATCTCAGCATGAGTTCACGGATTCACATCTGCTGCTTCAAAATTATTTTATTTCAAGAATAAGTGATTTGTTCCTCCACCTCTTCCTCAAAGAGAAGGGATAGGAAATAAAATACTCTGCTTATCTGTATTCCAGATAATCTGTCTCTTAGTTTACTGGTTACTTTTAAACTTTAAAAAAAACCCAACCAACCAACCAACCAACCAGAAAAAAACCCCACAATATAAAAAAAAAAAAAAAAAAAGTTAAAGTAAGATTTGCTGTTGTCACAGTTGGACTTCATGGTGAGAAATGATTGAATCAGTGCTCCCAAGTCACTCACTGAGGAGTGTCTGCTGCTGAGCAATGGGGGGAAGTCCCTCTCCAGCAGATGTGTTGCATCAGGGAGGGAAGGATCTGGGCTTCTGTGCTCAGGAGAGGGGAGTGTGGGGATATGAAGATGTGGGGGATACAGGGATATGAGGAGGTGATAGCCTTCTTTCTGAGGTGTAGAATCCTCACAGCTCTGCAGCTGCACTGACACATTTGCCCTGTGTGCCTGAGGTTGATTCTGGTTCCCTCTGCAGCTTCAGCCCCCTCAACAGCCATCCAACCAAGTTTTCCTAAGAATGAATTAAACCCAACCCCATTAGAAAAAGAACACAAACAACAACAGACTAACGAAGAAACAAACAAACAAACAAACACAACCGGCAGAAAACTGCTTTTGCTTGTAGCAGCTTGTTTGCTGCCCCAGACGAGCAGGATTTAGGAGCTCGCCTGGGCTCCGTCCTTAAGGAAGCTGATGGAGAGGTGCCCGCGCCAGGCATGGGCACAGCCGTGGCTGCGGGACCCGAGGGGCCGCTGCGGGCTCTGGGCTGCGTGTGCGCTCCCTTTAGTGCCCAGACAAAACAGGTATTTACAAAGGGTTGAAATGTAAGGTCCTCCCGCACTCCCATCCACGGTGAGCATGGCAAATCAGAGGGAATATTTTTTTCCCTAAGGCGAGTCAAAAGCCCTTCCACCCCCGAAGGCGAGTGGCGCTCAGCCCCAGCAAAGCCCAAGGCTCTCTCGTTTTCTGCCTATTATTGCCCTCTGGTGGCAGTTGTGAAAATGGTTGTTTTTGTCTCTGGGACTGCCGTTCACTCTCCCCTTCCTTCTGTTCTTTACGCTCTTCTTTTACGATTTCCCTCTAGTGTGTTTCACTGCGTCGCCAGCTTGAGCAGCCTCGGACTGGTGATGCTAAAAAATAATTACTTGGTTACTAAGCTCTTTTAAGAGCTCCTCCTTTGTCAGTAGGGTGTTTGGTACTGATGTTTCACCACCTAACCTGCTCAGAGTTGACACTCCTGCAAATACATGAAATTGTGTCAGCTCAGGATATGCCCTTCTTGGTTTAACACACCCTTTAGGACACTCTTCGAGCAGAAGATCCTGAGGGACATGCTTCGGTGTTACCCTCACCCTGTGTATGTGCTGAAAGCACCAGTTGGTTTATATTCCAATGGCATGGTTTTGCCCAAGAAAGATTTTGTTTTGTTTTGGTTTGTTTTGTTTTTTTGTTTTCTGAAGCCTGGACAATAGTGAACTGTTTTCTCCAGTGCATCAGTGAAAACGGATGGAGCTGATCTGCCCTAACAAGCTTAGCATTACAGTTTCTTGGCATAACCTTTATGCATTTGAAAGGACCAAGATTAGGAGTCAGCTTCGTCAAAAAAAGAGCATCTTTTATTAGGGGTGTAACTTAAAGCTTAAAGATCTTTCATATAAAATAAAAGAACAAACTCTCCTCAAGTGCACTTCGTCTGGATTTGGAAAACATCCACTTTTTTTTAAATGAACTTTGACTAACTTTGGGAAATACTCCCCAAAACCAGACTGCCCACACAGCTGGCCTGAGGGTTTGCTGTAGGAGGGAGGGATGCAGGGTGTCAGAGTGAGGCTGCAGACCCACCATGCGGGATGGAGATGGCTGGCTGTGAAAGAGGAGGGCTAAAGCCTCCCAGTCTCATAGCCTACCTCCATGCCACATGGAACATGAGCTCTTTTGCCTCCTATTACAAAGAGTATCTTGGCTGTCTAATATTCATCTCACCAGTTGTCCTCTGAGGCTGTGACTTGGCCAGGTGAAATCTGAGCATGGTGCTGCCTTTGATCCCATAGCATTGCTCCTGCTGGAGAGGGTGAAAAGCCTCCAGCAAGTCGTTTTGATGAGACCTTGTCTCTACAGCAGAGGAAACTTCAGTGTTAACTGTGCTAAAGATGGTGAAAAGCAGTGACCCAAGAAAACCCGCTGGCATGGGGTCCCTTCTTTTGGCAACCAGACAGCAGCTGGCAGCCAAACCACTTTGATTCACCAATGCTATCTTCTGCTTTCATAGCTGAGTAGCAGATTTGGTCTGTAAATAACACAAGATGGAAGAGCATGGAAAGAACAATTTACACCTTGGTTTCCAGACTGAACTATTCTACCCAGCTGTTCCAAAACTTAGAGAATCTCTTTCAGAGAGGTTTAAAAAGCACTGCTGCATTCTCTGAATGAGAGACCAGAACTAACAACAAACAAACTAACTAAAAAATAAACCCAAGGGAAAAGCAGAGCTCAGATCTGAGCCCTGCTTTATGCCAGCCCAGAAGTGAGACGAGCAAAGCCAAGTTGGCATTCCAGAGTCTCCTGCTGCTTTGGGACTGCCTCAGGTCAGACTGAGAAAAGCACATTACTGTGCCCTTCTGATGGAAAGCCTTCAACCCTTGGGGCTGTGTGGAAAAGAGGGAAAGGACCAGGGAGCTCACAAATGCCTGCAAGGATCAAGAGGCATCTGGTGGGCTGAGAGAAGGAAGCAAGTCAAAGTTGCAGAGGAAGGAAAAGAGACATGTTAAAAGGCATTTAATGTGCAGGGAGAGCAGCAGAAAATGTGCAGGGAAACCTAAATTCAGGTACTGAATCCTCTGATGCAGTAAAAAAGAAAGGGAAAGTACATCCATCCATAGTCCTTAACATTGAAAACTAGTTTGGGAAATTAATTCCTAATTATGGAAGTGGATATGACAACAGAATGAGCTTTGACTAATAATTAAAAATTGGTCTTAGTGAGAATGCTCTGGCTGATGGGTGGTGTTGAGCATGTCTTGGATGCTCAGGAAGTGGATGGTGCCTTTAACTTGGGTAAAAGGACAGGGCCTTTATCTTTTGGGAATCTGCCTGGGACTCTGATGGCAGTTTTATCTGATGAACCACATGGCTGAGTTTGAAGTTGGGAACAGGGAAATTTTGTACAGTGTTGTTTAGAAGATGCTTTTTTTAAAAAAAACAAGGTAGGAAGAAAGCCAGCGTCTTCCCTTTGTTTTCAAGGCCCTTGCACTCAAAGAAGTACATTCTTCTCTCATTTTGTTAGCATCTCCATTTGTTTTTTTTTCAGATCTAAGATGTTAATGCCCCCTGGTATTTTCAATAGCAGCTGTGTGGCACACCTCTCTCCTGCTGATGAAGGCTAAGACATAATTTGGCTTGTCATTTCACTTCAAGAATGTGCCGCAGTCCGTGGTGTAATGAGGACACGCAGCACCAAAAGGGGTTCTCTGTCTGTGCTAAAGTTTATTAAACAGATAACGTCGCTGCAAGAGGGGAGCTACCTCTTTGCACAGAGTCAAAGATGGTGCTGTCCTATAACAAGGTTAGGACAGGGTTTTTATACCCTCGGGGATAGAAGGGACTAGAACTTGGGAGGAGCATGGGATTGACATA
>JAYRBT010000139.1:58889643-58899643 GCA_036023395.1 Myiotriccus ornatus
ACACAAAAAAATGCTGCTGCTCACTTTTTCCTACCAGCTAACTCCCATTCGTGTTCATTGCTGCAGGCTAGACAGAGTCTACCCATCCACGCCAGGACGTTGTTCCCTTGGACTTTTTTCCAGATCACAGCTGCTGCAGGGCCGCACCACCTGGGCACGTGTCTGCGTGGCTGTGCTGGGACCGCGCACTGGCAGGAGCAGCGGACAGAAGCCCGCAGCCCGCAGCTGCTGACATTGCTGCACCGCTCAAGTGTGTCCACCCTGGCATGTTTTGCTGATGGCTGTGTGTTGGCTGAAGTTATGCTGTGTTTTTTCCAGGGGTTGATTTCATTTCAGGCAGCAGAGATGCACATGCTGTTCCCCCGACAGCAGGTCTGGGCGTAGGGCTGCACAAATCTGTGTGTCCCTCAGAAGGGATTTCTCAGACAAGTGCCAGTTGACTGCCACGGCAGTTTTTCCAGGTGAAAAAGCCCAGGGTAAAGATTCAGTTTAATCTGTGTGGCTCTGTACTGCTGGTGCAGGCTGACCTTGGGCTGCAAGGGGTAACTGAATTCTCCCAAAGTTTTCTTGAGCAGGGAGAGTGTGTTATACCCTTTTGCTGAGCCACTGGAATCTACCTCGACACATAATCCCCTCCACAGTCTATCCCCAGCCCTCCTCTCCTATTCCACATGCGCATGAATGAGGAAATAAAACGGAAACAGCAATGCCATAAACCAAGTCTTAATATTTTACCCTGGTGATTGCATTCTTCAGGGAAACATGTATCCAAATACAGTCATGGCCTGTAGTCAACCAATATTTTAAAATAAAGGAGAACTGAGTTGTTCACATAGCTTATACACCTTGATAACGTCTGGTCAGTCATGATGGAGTAAAACTTCTCCCTTGGCTTCCCTATCTGTGAATAGGGTACGGGAACATACAGATAATATCTATGTAGAATTTTTCTTACTCACAAAGATAAAAATAAGAACTATCCAGTCTTACAACTACAATTTCAGCATCTTATATTCTCACATCAGCAGAAGCCTGAGTGGTAAAAATACGATAGTGTTCTTATTTCAGATGAGAGCGTTTTCTGATTAAAATTTTTATCAGGTGAATGGAAAATTAAATGTCTATGGGATAGGACATTACATAAGATTTGTTCTTTTTTTCTCTGTCTTACTCTTAATAAAAGCTGTATTGAACTGCTTTTTCAAGATTTTTTGTTAGAAGCTGTGCTAGGAAGACACTTCCCCATACACTGAGTTGATACTTGATTTCACAAATGAGGTCAGTACCATCTTGATCAAACAGAGCCACTCCTCTGACAGGGAAAGCATCCTGTAGTGAATCAGGACATATGGAACAGACCCAATTCTATTGCAACTAAAATAAGCATGGAAAGGTCTCAAAAGAGATAATTTAAATGCCTCTCATGGCTCTCACCACGTATCACATGCCTGGCCTATGAAAGGTTAGACTGGAAAAGTCTACTATTTCACCTACCTTGCAAAAAGAAAAAAACCCACCAAAACCAAACACCTCTGTAACATTCTTAATTAAAAGATAAGGAAATGTTTCTCCTAAATACTCACACCTTGCACTTATCTATGACATTTTTGCTAAGGAGCTGAAAAAAGCAGATGAGGACTGTTATCTACACTGGTTCAGCCTGTGCCAGATGAGGAACGTAGCCCAGTTGTTTCTGTAAAGCCTCTAAACCACCCGAGGCACCCAGCCTGGCATGCTGGGACTGGCTGCTCCGGCACTCCCGGCTCGTGTGGCAGCGTAGCCTCTGCCTGCGAGTGCTGTCTGCCCTCCTGGCTATTTTCATGATTGCAGAGAAATGCTAGATACTAAAAATCCTCCCATCACCCTTTATTTTCCATAGCTCTTCCGCGTAAAAAACACAGCCATTGGAATCTGGATTTCATGGTTAGCTTAGAAAATATCAGCAGTGAGTATTTAAAGACTTGGACATGTCTGTCCCTTCATGTCGATTCTGTAGCACTGCTTTCCAGCACGACTGATTAACCTTGTGATATAAATACAGGTTCTCACAGGCAAATACTTAGTGGAGTGCGAATGACAAAATCTCAAGTGCCAAATATAACCCATGCATCACCACGGAGATGGGAACAGGTAGACAATTTTTCTGACAAACTGTCTAAGATCTGCCCTTTCCCAATCAGCTTTCCTTCTATTTTCTACTTCAGCTTCAGTAGACTCATCTTCTAATTTTTCCCTGATGATGCCCTTTGCAGCATTTGTGCCTTCCCTGTGCTGGCAGCCATCCCTTTATAGAGCTCTCTGTGCTCATTCACAAAACTCAGCTGGGTAGAGAGGACCCATTTCCTGTTTTAGGGCACATTCTGGTTCTAATATTTTTGGTGAGGCTTGTGCTTTCATCCAAAATGAGACACGATTGCTTTACAGTTTTTTTAATTTTAGTTATCCTGCATTGATCTGTTGAAAGGGAAAAGCAGGCTCCAAGACCTTCTACTGGTCTTGATGATGTCTTTAATATGTGGTCATTTGTTGCCTCCTTCCAGGTGATTCTCTCCTTTTATAGACAGGGTATTCTGATACTTCATTCTGCTCAAGGGAAGAAGACTAAACAAATAATATTACTGCATTTGGTCTACTTCCTTTTTCTTACAAGATAGTTGATTTTCTCCAAACTGAACTGAATTATTTTCAGTGAAGGTTGAAATTAATAGTGAATGATAGCTTCTTTTTTTATATCACTCTGAGATTATTTTCTCCCATAACTTCTCACTTACTTTTCTGCTTTTGAAGTGCTCCATACAGGAGAACCATAACACAGAGCAGCACAAGAGTGAAAAAACAGCATCATGTTTTTCCCCAGGGATGTCAAGGCCATGCCATAATAAAACAGGCTGCTGGGCTATGGGGCTGACCTCCTGTGCTGGTTGCACCATCAACAACTTGGAGATGTTTTCAGGCGAAAGTGATCTGCTTCCTGAAACATTAAGCGTGACCTGCACCTCAGCAGCTATAACTTTGGTGTGTGTGGCTGCAGTGGGAAGGATATAACATAGGAACTGCAGCCAGAGGAAAGGCTGCAGGTGTCACCCATGGCACCAGAGATCATGGCAAGTGATTAGCAATGGGCCCTGCAACAGCAGAGAAAAACCCCTCTTAAAATGTTGTATAAAAGTGTCTGTGTTATGCAGAAGAACAATAGAAATTTAGACAGGGGATCAAAACGTGTTTGATCATATGCAGAAAAATAAAAGTAACTTCCAAGAGGATTAATGTTTCTATACAGAGTCATTGAAATCAATATCCTCAAAGCTCTTTGCAATCTCTGAAGTCCAAGTCTTCAAACTGTTTTGACACACTTTGTCAGAGAGCGAAAAACCCCAGCAAACCACAGAAACCCCAAATCGCTGAGCCCACTATTCGGAGTAGTTTGTCAGCACTTCACACAAGCACTACTGAAATGAGGTTCAGCAGTCTTGAGCTTTGCAATCTTTTTAAAAAATATGTTTTTATTGCACTTGAAATAAAAAGGCATTGGTATATGAAAATCAAAGTACTGCACGCCTCAAAAGATAACAGAAGTTTATTACACTATAAAGACTTTCTGCATATGTGAATGCTTATTTTATCTGCACACATTAGCATAGTTATTAGTCATTCTAAATGATTAAATTTCTTTCTCATCCACCTAATCTGCATTATAAATGAATATACTAAAGAACAATGCACTTTGTTGATAAAGCATTGACTTGGCAGTCAGGAGACAGGGTTTGTTTCTGGGCCTGACTTACAACCTCTCAAGTTGTCCCAAGCTGGTCACTTTGCCTTGAAATGCCTCAGTATCTCAGACTGACCAGTAATATTGACCTATCTGAACAAACACATCAATATGCAATCAATATCAATATCCAATCAACATCCATCAATATCCAATCAATATTTTAAACTGTTTCAGTATTTATTGTTATAGGAAATCCTGTTAATGATGTTTTATGAAAAAGAGGAAACTATCAGACTGTGGATATTTATGTTCTTTAGTATGCATGGAGTGACAATAAATCATTGCATCTTAAAAACTGCTACTGTCAAACTTGTATTAACATGCCTTTTTTTCTTTTTCTTCTGGGTTAAAAAGGGCAAAGATCCCCTTTATAGTAGTGATAGCTCCTGTGACTTAGGGCACTGTCTCCACCTGGCTGGCTATCCATTTCTCTTCAGCAGCAACTGCTAGGAAGGAATTAACTCATAGTATGTTCGAATGGAAACCAAACAGAAATTAGTTTTGAACTCTTCAAAGTTTATTTGGTTATACTCTTGAACACAGACCACATTCTGCTCCTCAGTCCTCTCCTTCCTACCTGTTAAGTGTTGTGTCCTGCTGCTTTGGCAATCTGTGGGGGCCTGGAGGTGAGTGTGGCTCCGCAAAGGTAATGCTATTGTCCTTTTCCCAGAAGTGATGAGATGGTCTCCAGATCTGCCTGTACTCCTCAAGAAGTCCGTAAGCCTTGGTTATGAACCACATGTGAAGGAAAAAGGAGTAGTCAAGTGCCCCACAGCTCCTTGTGCGGAGGGGCTGGCGCTGGGAGCTCTGCATGCCCTTCCCTGCCTGCTCATCACATGCCCGCTTTAGGGTAACTCTTCACTTTTTTTTTGGTTTTGCTGAGCCTCAGAAAGTTGATTCTTGGTCTCTTTTGCCTGTTATTTACCACTCAGAACCATGTGACTCATTTTTGTTACAGCCCAACCAAACCTTTGCTAGTATGTTCAATAGCAAATGAAGTCCTTTCTGACCTTGATGTGAAGGGCTGAAAAAGAACTGTGGTAGTTTGCTCAGCAGGGTGGGGCTGGTACCATTAAATAGTTGAATTCTCCTGCGGGGCAATAGCATAGAGAATGAAAAAAATCTCACTGGATGATTGTGTAAGGATCACCTCTGATTTAGTCATATTTCCATGGAGCCTTGCTCCAGTGTAGTAATGCTCCAGGACTTCTTCAGGCATTGAACAGAGATTTGTGTTTTACTGAGATAAAGCAGGATGTCATCTGTGAAAAGAGCAATTTATGTCCTTTGTCATGGATTGTGATGCCTCAAATCTCTGGAGACCTTCTGATAGCTATTGCTAGCGGTTCAGTGGACAGAGTAATCAGAGGAGGTGACAAAGGACACACTTGCCTTCTGCCTCTCTAAGGAAAAAGTCATTCAAATAAAGGAGTCTCCTAGAGTCATTCAAACAAATGAATGCACACCCTCTGGCTTTCTGTGGGCTTAATGAACCCTATTGACCAGAAGCACAGCCTTGTTGTCAAGCCTCTGACTTCCGAGGCAGAAGGAGAATGTCAAAGGAAAGTCCATCAGATTTGTTTCTTCTGAAGGAGTGGAGAGACAATTTTCTGCCCTTGCTTGGGACTGTGGGAGCTGAACAATCCTGGGTGTGCAGCGACCTACTTGCTCTGCCGTCTCAGGCTTTGCTTTTCTTCCTGGGATTCTGCTCTGATTTCAAACAAACATTTGCTTCTCTGCTGAAAAATGGGTTTCACATTGTCCTGAGGCAATCATGATTTTAGAAGAGTTTGTTTGCTTCTTCCTCTGCCTTGTATATGAGGACAGCAATTTTGTGCACAAAATTATTTAAAGAGCTGGCAAGTTCCAGAAGTGTCTCAATTGTTATGTGCATATAAAGCCATATCACACAACTGTGTTGAGTTTTGCTTGGTTGGTTGGTTGGGTTTTTTTAAGTTTACATTGCCCTCCCTAAGATAAAAGACAGGGAAGCAAAGCAGCTACTCAGCTTCAGGCACTAAGTTGCCTGCAGTGCCTTTGATATACAGCCCCCTTGCCTGTACGTGCAGTCACGCGCTTGTATAACTCTCCCTAATTGTGGGAAATAAAAAGGAAAATGTTAAATTTTGTAATATTTATCACAATCATTTTTCAAGGGCAAGAGAGAAACTACTGGTCTATTGATAAATGCGGCCTTTTAATAGTCAACTAGGATTATCCATTTATGTGAATAATAAAAATCTTTTAGGCAGATAGAGAAAGTAGGGTAAAACTTTATAATGGGGTATATATAATCTCCAGCACAGATGATGAAGGCCTTGGAGTCTGAAGAAATGACAATTCATCAAAGTTTTGTCTTTTTTTTTTTTTTTAGCTCTCCATTTTGGGGATTTCATGGAAATAATTGAGTTTTCTACTGTTGGGCCAAGACTCTGTTATATGCATGACTTAAAAGAAAGAGATTATTAAGTATCTCACCATTTAATATTAGATAATTTTGTCCTATAAAATCCTGTGCAGCGAGTAATTTAAATTGGTACCCTATTTATGGCAGACAAAACTGCTCACAACCATCTGCTTCGTGGTTTTAATAGATGAAGTGTTAACTGCATGTTGCATAAAATTCATTGCGACTAGGTTAATTAAATGGCTGTGCTTCACTTCCTGCACTCTGGTAATAAGATGACAACCTCATCTGAATTTATTAACCCTCCCCACTTTCAGTACTGTTATCACCCATTCAATCACCTTTGGTCAACAATAACAAAATAAATCACAATAACAGGAGACATAACCATATTGGCTAACAAAATAGATATTGATTAGCATCTTCTAAACCAAATATGTCAATCTAGTCTGATGTTATTTTTGCAAAGGTCATCAAGATCTGCTGGACTATTAGTAACGTGAGTAAATGATGATGCAGTAGGTTATTGGAAAACACCCCAAATCTAATCTTTGGTGCTAAACAGCCTAAATGATGGCTTCACCATGGGAAGCTAGAGAGGCCTTTGAAGTCTTCAGATTTCTATTCTAGCACGCAGAACTTAGATACCCTTCTGCAGCAAAGGCCCTTGCAGAGGGCTCAAAGCCAAACCTCTGAGTGTCTCTCCAGTCAGAGGCATTTCTGTCCTCTCCAAAGAGGGGGCACGGCGTAAAATTGCTGCATCCACGCCCGGCCAACCCGACATTGGGTCAAGCCTTAGTGATAGCAGGTACAAAGACACTTCTTAGCTATGGTCATGGCAATAGAAACTAATTGCAGGTGGGACTGGGCTGGTTCATGATGAGGAAGGACCTGACAGAACTATCTCCAAGTGCCAGTTCCTGGATCCAGTCTCTTCTCCATCACTTACACTCTTCAGATATTTAGAGAAGTTGATTTGAGGCAAGTACACACAAAGCACTCTTGCTGGCTCTACTGAGATTTGCCAGGAGGGATCAATACTATGCATCAAAGCCATAGTTATTTACCCCCCTCTTGTCCTTCAGATATAGGCACTGAAGACTTCCTGGACTACTTCCAGTAGTTCCCACTGATCCCATAGTTGTACATGGCTGTAGATTTTCCTCTCTGGCTTGTCACCTAGCTACTGCTTCTGGAAACATCTCCTCTGTCATGTTCAGCCCCCCAGCTCTAAGCAGGCTCCAGACACTGTCTCTGGGGGTGTTTTTATGTGGTCTAGTGAGGGAAGTCATGTGGCTACATCCTTCTATGCATCAAAGTGTAGGATGTGATCCAGCTCTGGTTCAGAAGTTCAGCTGTGCTGAACTGGTTCAACCTGCCTTGCGTGTTACTGTGCCAGCATTGGGCTTTGCCTTCCAGCAATGTAGATATGATTTGTTTTATAAACACAAGAGGGAAGTTTTCATTTATACTGAGGGTTGTAGGTAGAAATAAGTTCATAGGATAAATCTGAATTTTTAACTGTATACAAAAGAAAAAAAATATCTTTCTCAACTTACTCCAGTAGTAAAGATGCTGCCAAATTTCTCCCCTTCTGCCCCCCACTCACCCAGCTCCCAAACTTTGTCTCTGCCCCATCCATGAAGCAAAACAGCAGAATTAAAACAACTTGCCCTGTACGGTGTCACCTGTGCTGGGGACCAGAAGACCAGCAGATCAACTGATTCTTTTCCCAGATGCTGTACGTCTGAGCTTGATGTCAGCAGGCAGTGCTACCAGATTTACCAAAACGTCCCTGCCCAGACTGCGGTGCATTCAGTTCCCAGAGCAGACTGGAAGAAGAGCCATGGCAAAGCTCCAGCAGGCAGAGGGCAGGATGGATGGCACACCTGGAATTTAATGAAACTGTTACTGCAGCCATGATCTACCTGTGACTAGGAAAGGAGGTGACAGAGTTAATCACTGGATACTATCTCTGAATTTTCAGACTTCCAAACACTTTTTTTCCTGATTATTCTTATCACTGAATAAGTTACTCAAAAATAGTGAATATAAATCTTTTTCTTTCAGTATTCATTTAAACTCCAATTTTTACCAAATTACCTTTATTAACCTGAAGTTTCCTGAAAGTATTTATTGAAATAAATGTTATTTGAATTCTGCTTAAAGAAACTTCTATCTTGTACAAGGAAGTAACATTTCAGGCAACTATTATTCATGTGCTTTAAAGAACTCAGTATAAAACTCCTGTAGTTCCCAGAAGCACTTTTCTCTCATGGTCTCCCTATACAGTCGCTCTACACAGCACTCAAAACGTTAGGCAAGTGCATTATGTTCTCAAGCAAAATGAGTAAGTTAGACAGATGGTGTCATGCTAACGCAGATTTAACCTTCAAGGTGGAAATTCAGTTCTTGGTGGAAGGCCCACACATGAACTGAGGCTTTTGTAAGCCTTATTCCAAGAGCATATGTAAGAAATGGCCTCTGTGGGGTTTGTGTGATTCTCCTGTATGAGAGGTGGACAGTGTTCACTGTGACTGTTTCCTCACACAGCTGTGAAGCACAGATAAAATGTCCCATTTGACTCCTCTGTGGGTGCACTTTGTTGATTAGGGCAGATAATGCAACCCTCCCCAGCTAAACATTAACATTTCTGCACATTTTCAACACAAAGTATTGAAACATTTTCCATCCCAGAGGCTACGAGTTGGATGACTGGGGCACAGCCTCACATCTTCACTAGGGTGTGGACAAGGGGCTTCTTTTGATAGTTTCACACACCACAACAGTCAAATTATAATACCTCATTATCATTTTCTTTTTCTTCTCAGACCAGACACAACATTCTAGATGATCTGTGTTTTGCATCTCCCAACACTGCTGGCAAGTTCAGTACAGCAGGATGAAAGTTTTTCATGGAAAGAAGGCAGGAAATGAGATGCCTGATTTGAAGCCAGAACCTGGACCTTGAGTGTTCCTGCTCTATAAACTACAGACACGGGGTGTGAACTGCTCCAGGAGCACATGGAAGCTGTGTGTACCCTAGTAATGTCTTGTTCCTATAACTTCATGTCTTGGACACTGCGGGGCATTTACCAAACTCTCCCCTTTGTGGATTCATGTCCACAGGAGGGTATCCAGGGCAGGGAGATAAGACTGCAGCCAGGCCCACTGGCTGCGTGAGTAGAAGGCAGCTTCCCCCTTTGCTGTGCTGCACATTTGCCATAGAGACAACAAATTGAGTGAACCAAGCAGTCCTAATTCAGATAGAAAGGAGTGACTAAGGATTTTTTATCTCTGGAGCGCAAACAGTGGGTGATCAACACATTCATCAAAATCTCACTAGACTGACTGAAGTCCCTGGTCTGCACCAGGCTAGCAGAAAATGCACTTAAGACAAAATTCCCCTTAAGTCTTCATCTGTCCATAAGCTCCGGGGAAATTACAACACCAGGGTGCCATGAACCTGAAGGTAAAGCAGATGGAAAGAAAATGAAAATGAGAGACATCTGAACCTGCTAAAAGGAAAGATGTGGAGAGACTATCAAGCCAGTCCCCTCTTCCCTGCATTACCCAGCCAGCCAGCCCCAATGCCCCCCTTCTGCAGCAATGCAGCAGCACTCAGCTGAATGAAGCCCTTTAGGTATGGAGGGTAAAATCTCAGGCAATGTAAACACAGAGCTTCTGGTGAAAGAGCAGTGTGAGCACCATGAGAGATCGGTGTGCCATGGCAGAAGCGAGTTGTGGCCAGAACATTGACCTAGACCTCATCTCTATGACACTCTCTATTTAAAGAAAACAGAACAGCTTTATGCACC
>JAYRBT010000139.1:58904643-58922649 GCA_036023395.1 Myiotriccus ornatus
TTTGTTTTTTGTAAGAAATTTTGTAAATTTGCTCATGCTACCTAGTTTCAAGAGAGCCTTTTTTGAACATTTGCAATAAATCACCTCTTGTTAATTAATAGTACTAGTGCATGCATATGGTGTATACAGGTAAGTAAACATGCAATTTTTTCACATTCTAAAACTATGGCAGTTTAGGCCATATTGTGCTGCCTGCATTTAATCTGTAATGCAGTGTGTCTTAAACGTTTCAATCCCGTATTAATAGGTGGCATTACACATAACACCTATATAGCAGCAAAGCTAATACAGCTTGTGATTAAAAATGTTTAAAAATAGCTAATAAATCAGATTATCTTGAGGTATTATTTCTTGCAAGTCAAAATGGAGAGCAAAAAATCAACCCTAATTTTTAGTTCATGTATACACTGAAAATAGCAACAACAATAAAAATAAGCTTTTTGTAGCAGACATATTCCATCTTCACTATTTTGCTACCTTTGGTAAATTACTGGGGCAGATCTTGAAGTTAAAAACCCATGTTTAGAAATAAGTGCACGCTTCACCCACTAAATATAGCAGCAGACTGTGTGCCCCTACGCAAAAACATTCTCATATCTAGTTTTAACTTTACATATAAAAATAACTTGGAGAAAATACAAAAAAACATTTTATTTTAACATGAAAATATCACAAAAATTAGTAAGCCTGAGATGTAGGGTTTTGGTGAAAAACAAGAGGCTTGTAGTGTTTTGGCTGCTGATAAAGATGCATGTATTGATAGCTGGGGTGAAAAGCAGAAGAATGCACTTATTTCTTCTGCATGTCAGTATCTTCAAACACAGTAAGCCACATGCACCCTTCTCTCCTTATGTAGATGCTGGTTCACCATGTTTAATTCCAGCGGAAGTGGATCTGACGTGGGCGGTCAGCCCCCTCCTTTACCAATGGCTTATGGAATTCACGTCCTGCACGAGAGTGGATATTTGCCCAACAAAACTCACAGTAATACTGCAGGCAAGTGACATTGGCACAAAAGAAAGGAGCAAACTTCCCACCGCACCGCGCGCCCTGGCACTCGTCACACATCTGGTCATCCAACACGTATGGCTTTACCTCCACCTGTTGGAGTGAAACGGGAACAATTCCAGTCAATAACTGGATCTACTTGAAGTTTTATAAGGCCATTCATATTTATCTGGTTTAAAAAAACCCCAAACCCAAGCCAGAAGTCTGAAATCAGTCACATTAAAGCCATCATCTAACTAATCAGTTATTACTCATTATCATTTATTAGCTACAGACTAACTGTACTGCAGAACACTTCAAGGCAGATTTTTAGAAGTACACATCATATGTAATAAAAAGCTACTTCAGAAACATCCTTTAGTTTATTTTTGGAGAGTGTTCTTTGCAAATGATAATATGGAAGTATGTGTAGAAAAAACCCCAAACCAGCGGAAAGGTCTCCCAACTAATCTCATCAGCTCCCAAGTGCACCTCAACAGGACATCCAGTTCTACACTGGATTTTTTAGCAAAAAAATAACTGAACATTTGAGACTGTAGCCCTTTAATGTAGAACCTTTCTTTAAAAAAAATAAATGTCTCTGCATGTACTACTTCTGTGTGCAAATTAGAAGTACTTCCTTCAAGATGTAATACTGATCTTTTAGCAGTGCTCTTTTCTGCAAATTGACTCCCTATTTTGGTAATCTACTACTTTCCCTTTTTGTGGTTTTGAGCCATACAGAAATTTGTATTCAATATATTTCTGAAAGTATTTGTTAAAAGACCACTTTACAAGTCTACAGACTGCTAAAAACACCTGTCTTACACAGCTTCTCTCTCCCAAACTCATCTGACCGACAGTGGAAAAGTGGCAGGAGTCCAGTGGTAAATTTGCATTTTGTCTTTGCATAACTGAGATGTTACAGGCTGCGATCAGACAGGAAGACGAACTTCATAATAAAACACAAAATGAGTTGACTCGATCATTAAGGAATGTATCGTTGTCTTCCACATTTTGCTCACTGATGCAAGAGATTTTTTTCCTTAGATACTAATACCTAAGAAGAACACTACATTTAGACATCAACTGCATGTCTGAAAAACTAAGAACTTTAAAATGCTACTTTTTTTCATTTTATCTCCAGAGAAAAAATCTACACATACAGCTACCCACCCTGAAGTCTGACAGCCAAATAGTCTGCATGGTCTTCACTTAAGAAGTAGAGGCCACACTACAAACGTCAAACAGAGTATGCTTCTTCCAGTAATCTATATTCAGTATGAGCTCTACTTCTTATTTCACTAAAACGACCTGCCTTATCACAAATTACACTCAAACTTTCCAATAAACAGGTACCTTATGCAGTAACTGTGTTCGTGGTTCAGAATTACTGAAAGCATGAAGCAGCATATATTTCAAGCTTCAGTGCACTAATGCACCAAGATTGGTATGAAGATGATTTAGAATATATTAGAGAAACACTTTGGGGAATGGAAGTATTACATGAAGTGGATGCAGACTGCTGGCATATGAAAGTTAACAATATTTTAAGGAATTGCTTGGACTTGAAACTCCAAACGAGTTTCAAAGAAATATTTGGAGCTGAGCTTTCATATATGATAAAACAGGATGAGGAGCACTTTACTGAAGAAAAATATCTGTTAGAGAAACTAAATATATCTACACATCAAAAGAAGTGGAGAGAAGCTACAGAGTACTTAGGTAAGGAAGAAGTTCAAGATCACAGACCATGTTAGTCAAGTGACTGCGACACTAAGATTTCCAATTAAGGTAGGAAAAGGTATGTGCAAAAAAAAAAAAAAAAAAAAAAAGCTATACATTCTTTGAACTGAAGTTCAGAAGGATAAACAGGTGACCCACAAAATTTAGTAATGAAAAAAGACTTTTACACAGACAAAACTGGTTATGAAAACAATGTGGAAGAACAGCAGATCCGTGAAAACTGGATATAACTGGTGTAGAAAGGCTATGCTGAGGTAAAGTGTAGAACAGCCTGCCTTCTAGGACTTAAATGAAATATATACTGACTGTATTACCTTCCTGGCCAGCATACATATACATCTCGGGCAAAGGGAGTACCCAAAGCAGGACTGTCTTCTTCATTTACAAAATCAGTCTTACAGATTTATACAAAGTGCTTGCTCATCTATAAATCAGCAGCAATACTGATTTCAGAATATTTTCAGAGCCTGAAAAGACGTTAGTGTAAAAACTCCATGGAGGAAAAACCTATTTCTGAAAAAAGCTTCTTTTGTACTTTCAGAAACAGCTAAGATTCAAAGTGTTCCCTAAAAAGAGGCTCTTCTCTATTGCTCCTCAGTAACACAAATAATTTCGTGATAATTAATATATATAATTATATAAATAAGGTCTGACTGTATGATTTAGTTAGATGATTAAAAAATAAAGATCAAAACACCTCTTAAACAAACAAAGAAGTTAATAAACCCTCCCCATCACGGTGTTTAAAGAGAAATTTATTAAAATTCTTAAAATTTGGCACTGCTGTATTTTGTAATACACCTCAAAAGTAGCACACAATTTTAAAATAAGAAAAAACAAGGACACTAATAAAAATGCAGGAATTCAAGATTTAAAAGAACACATGGGTCAAAAAATTAATTTTTAAGTATTAGAAAAGAACTAAAGAAAGAAAATAAATTATATCAGAAAAGGAAACTGAGAATTTTGATTTTTAAAGAGAAAGCCTACATATTCCTTACTTTTCCCCCCAGTCTCTCGAGCCCATGAACAGGTATCTACAGATACTAACTATACTTGGTGTTTTTTGATTTGGAGGTGGTTTGTTTGTTTGTTTGTTTTGTAATAGTGATTGAAGAAATCATTTGAGTACTGTTTTTATAAATTAAGTCTCAATGGATGTAAGTCAAATGCTGCGCCTTTCATATCGTGTATTTGGGGTAGGTTTTCTATGTTTTTTTTTCCCCCTTCACTCCAGGTTCCAAGAGGCCTGTAGTCCATCTCCCCCTTAAGAACTGCAATGTTATATCACGGATTAACAAGCTACATCCCTTTCTCTGCAAACAGCAAGCACTGCCATTTCAGATGCCTCTTTGGCATTCAAAGAGCCCTTAAGATCTCGGCTGACCTATCATAAGAAAGCCAAAACAACAAAAAAACATATGTGGAAGTGCAGCCTTCAGAGTCAGGTTCATGCCTTGCTTTCTCCTATGAGATGTCAGTGCCAGTCTACTTCTCTACTACAAACAACACTCCTATGGGAAGAGGAACACCAAGATAAAAGTGTCCCCCTAGTTTACACAGTTCAAGTCCATGCCTCCCACTTTGGAGGGCGAATTAGTTTGAATGGGAACCAACCGTCCACATCTCAGTTTCAAAATTAGGTGACTGCACAGCCAAATGCCCTTCAGATAGTTCCTGAAACGCACTAAAAACTACCCCATTCTGAAGCTAAATGACCCAATTAGACAGAATGAGTTCTTGATTCTGTTCCTTATTCCCATTTTTTCCAAATACTCAAATGCAAGGTAAGTAACAGTTTTATTTCCCCTCACACAGCCAGAGTATAAAGGCCATTTTTTCTGTTACATAACTATCCAAAAGGTAAAGCCATTAGTCAATGTCAGCTGCAAGTCAGAAGGACAGCAATCCCACAACCAAAACACAGCCATCACATCTTTATGTGAAGCCTACTTCACTACCCATATCCAGACCCACTCATCCTCTGGGAATGAGCGTGTTTGGAGACTTCAGCTCACAAGGCAAGCAATATTTGAAACGCATATGTAAAAGCTGTATTACTCTGCCTATTTGAAAGGAAAGAAGCACATGCTGCATCCCTAGAGCAGACTTCAATTAATTGCACTACTTTCTTTTTCCCATGTATTTGATCTGTAGAGGAGACTGGACCTTGAACTACTTTACTTAGTCAACACCTCCCCTTGTAAGACCTTATTTTTTTTAAGAACACCTATTAATGCCAGACTACCTCTGCAGTTCTTGACATCAAAACTAGTGACCCTTAAAACTGACATAATTTAGATGCCAATTTTCTTTCGTACTCTTATAGTTTTAATTAGGAGTAATGAAGTTGACTAGTCTTCTTAATGTCAGTTAGTTTTGCTTCAGCTAGCAATAAGCATCTGTTGCAAACAGAAATGTGCATTGGTAAATACTAAGGAGACTCTCAGAAAGAACAAGACATTTTGTATTTTAGGTGTTGAACTTAATGAACTTTCTGAGGACTGACAATTATGGCTGTAATTAAGGGAAGCTGCAAATATAAAGCTAATTTGAAACCGATGAATACTGGCGTTTCTTACGAATGACAGAGGAATTATCACAGTATTTGGTTTCATTAGAACAAGGGAGAGAAAGAGTCTTTCAAACCCTTTGCCCATACACAACAAAACCAGGAACTCCAGAATGGGAAGAACATATGGCCCAACATATGTCAAAGGAACAAGCTGCTGCTCATGGAAAGTATGTTGTTCATTTGGGACATTCACAGCATACTCTTGAAAGAAGTGGAGTTACGTGAATGCTACGAGAAATGTAGAAGCTGGCATGAAAGCCAAATTCAACATTACCATACTCTGAGAAATTTCTTTATAGGTCTTAAGTCTTTTTTTTTTTTTTTTTTTTTAATTTTTGTATAACTTACTCGTTTATCAATATCGCCATGCTGAAGTTGAACAAACCGAGCACTGATGGCAGCAATGTAACTCTGCTGATTGGAAAAAGCAACACGTCCAGCACCTTTTGGGTATTTCAGCTCAGGGTCAGTGTCAATTCCTGCATAACAAACTCCACCATAGAGACGGTCCATGATCATGGCCAATTCCACTGTTAAGAAATGGAAGAATGTTAATTTAAACTATTCTTACAGTACAAAATTAATATGCTCATGTTTAAACATACCAGAAAAGTTAATTTTAATTATTAATTTTGCAACAGCCAATGTAACAGTAATAAGATAAAAAATATTAAATAAGCTACTGAATACTCAGCAGACAGATCTTTCATGCTGTGGGTATATACATCCAAGGAACAATGGAATTGTAAGTCCTTGACAACCTGGAACTGGAATTCCAGGGCAGTTTTCTTCAGGGGATTACAGCAAAAGATTTTCTGGGGAGGCAGGGAATGTAAATTGTATAAAATAGATCCACATGCCACAAATTCCTTGGTACATATTCTCTGGGTGTCCTAATGCTCTATGTCCTACTTCAATTTAAAGATGTAGTCAGTGTCTTTTCATCAGCCAATAGGGCTTGGCTTGATTATCTCTGCAGTACTACACTTACTAAAAATACTGAAGTTCAGAGAAACAAAAAAATTAACTTTATAATCTGATTGCCAGATTATACTGAAATCAGTTTGGCAATTCATTCAGGTGGAAAATACTGTTTTTTCAGAATTAGTATCCTCTGTATTAAAGGTGTCAGCAGTAACTGATGTTCAATATTTGAAGAGTCTTCTAAAGTTTTACTGCTTTTGTGAAGTCATCATTCCTATTTCACAATGCCATAAAAGTTTCATTTTCACATATACATGGCATTCAAAAGCTAAGCATAAGAATGCACCCATTAAACTTATCACAGACATTCAGCACAGTTATCTGGAGCACTGAACTGAATTTAAAGAAGAATTAATCTGCAGTTGGAACATACTGTGTTTATGCTCATTTACAGAGTTTGTACTACAGTTGAAAGTAGAGTCCTAGAAGTAAAATAACAGAAAAGCTTGAGCATTGCAGGTCCAAGATGGAAAATTTTAAGATTCTTCATATCCAAAATCTGCACTATTGCTTCTTAGGTTTCCTGCGTCTTCCATCTAAAAGCTCACCCTTCTCTAAGAATAAAATGCATTACAAACTACGAAAGACTAATGAAATCCATGAGTCATTCTAATAAGATATGGGATTGGAACCACTGCTTGTTATGCTTCTACTTCCAACATTCCCTGCAACCTACTCACTAGAAAGCCACCTAAGCACTGTAAAAGGCTACTGCAGCCAATCTCAAAAATACAGACTGTCCAGGCTGTAGATGAACCATTCCATTACTACAGAAACATTTATTTTCTCCTTCACGCCTCCAGCAAGAGTCTAGAAAGAGCCCTGCAGTCTCATACAGTGTTGTGCCACACAGATTGTGCTAGCTCTCTGAATTTCTTCCCTTTTTCCTCTATTCCTACTTGTTCAAGTACTCCATCACCTGTGGTCTTGAGTGCACTAAGAGCAATGGCAACCTGACAGCAGTAAAAGAGTAGCTAATGCACAATGACAAGCAGGTACAAATACAGCTCCAAAGAGTAATGGAGCAGGGCACAGATGTTTCTGTAGCATCATTTTAAAAACAAACTCTTTGTTTTATGTCTTTCATGACACAGTTTGCATTACAGTTTTGCTAATATCATGAAATCTTTTTCTACAGCTTTAGACAGGTAACAGTTTCCAGTAAATCTCAATGACGAACTATGATTTATGGCCAAAGCCAGACGAAAACAGTTAGTAGAGAAATGTAAGAATACACAAACATTGTAGTGTGGTTATAGCCATCATGTCAGTGTTTAATTTCTATATGTACATCTATCCATACATAAAGCATGCATGTTTCAAATTATTTCCAATGATTTCCTACTTATAAAAACTGTCACAGATTATACTCACCAGCTCTCAATGGTCTAGGGACTCCCCCAACAAAAATTGTTTTTCGAGGATCAAGTGGCTGTGAACCATCCATCACAAAGTCACTATCACTTAGATTCCAGGGACGTATCTGAACCTATTAAATTCAGAAAGAAAATAGTATTCTACTTTAAATTTCATTGCAACATGCATATATGTTCATCAGCCTATGCAACTGTCAAGCAATCATAACCTAATTAGTTTACCATGTCTGGGTGTTCTGTTTTAATCTTAATAATTCAAAACACTACAATTTCAATAATCCAAGTGTTCCAGATGTTGAGCTCTGCCAACAGTAGTTTGCTTTTGATTGTTTTCTTCGTCATGATTTCCAATGCAGCTTTAGACAGATGGCAGCTACAGCCTTCAGGCCATCCACTGTGTACTCACTGGCTTGTCCTTGATAGTAGGGCTGGAAACACACAGATAGAGCTTTCCATCTTCTTCAATGCAGGCGTCAATCAAGGCCTGAACTGAACTCTCTTCTTGGAACAGGAGAAATGCATAACCTGGAAAAAAAGCCAAACCAACTGATATATTTTCTCTTATCTTTATTTTACATCATCATCTCTACCAGTGACTTCTCCATACAAAAGTAAAAGTCAAAACAAGTCTTCCTTATCAGTCATCTTAACTGTGTACTAACCTGCCATAATTAAACAGAACTTCTATCTGTAAATAATTGTCAGAAGAGACTAATAACCAAATCAAAGCAAACATGTCTGCTCTATCATGTACTGAAGTCTAGGCTGAACATATTCATTGGCTGCAATGAACATTATACAATGAAAATCCGACTTGGCACAAAGGACTAATCTCTATTCTAGAGATTAGATCAAAGTACTTTATTACGTAAGTGACCCAGCAAGCCTTCCAAACACTACAAAAATAGGCATTAAAAGGCTTGTTTAATGCTACAGTAAAAACAAACTGTCAGACACGCGAAGAACCTCACATGTTGGAATACTTTAACATTACAGTATGATATATACTAAATCTGTTATTTTACAAATACCCAATAGCACAATTAGGGTTGTATTCTAAAACAAACTTTTAAAGGAACATAAATCACATTTCTTTCTAAGATTGCCATCCAAGCAGTAAAACATAACCTTGTGTGAAAATTCTGTACTTGGTAGTAAAATAAATGCTGAAGCAACTGGGCTTGAGAAAACACAACATGGGTACATTAGGAAGCCTTATGGAAATGACGCTCTATTTCTGAGAGAAGGTAGTTAACCACCAGCCATTTCTTACTGCAACCAGACACTGCAGGTCACCAAGGTAAAAATGGTAGGGTGCATCTCGGAGACCACTAATGAATGAGTGCCTTACCAACATAAGATTTGAGAAACAAATGCACAAGTGAATTTTAAATGTATGGGAAAAAAAGTAGGATTTAAAGAAAAAACCTAAGGCCTATTCTGGTCTTTCCAAAAAC
The DNA here is from genome assembly GCA_036023395.1 of Myiotriccus ornatus. Classification (NCBI taxonomy): domain Eukaryota; kingdom Metazoa; phylum Chordata; class Aves; order Passeriformes; family Tyrannidae; genus Myiotriccus; species Myiotriccus ornatus. The sequence continues at coordinate 58,913,769 of JAYRBT010000139.1, forward strand.
TTGTACCTCATTTCTTACCCCTCTTAACAGTCCCACTGGAGCTACCTGCAAGGGACACACGACAAGGTTTTATGTATTCTATAATTTTATGTAAATCTTAATTATTTTCTTAAAAAATATGTCATAGGGAATCTTTGGGCTTGGGCTGAAGCATTTCCTAGTAAAGTCTATTCTTCATTGTGTAACAATTTTTTTTAGTGACAACCTCTTTAGTTTAATTAGTAATTACTTAGATTTAAAATCCATTTAATGAGGATATCTTTCCCCACATTATCTTAAAATTTTAAATCCACATATTACCCATGCAAAAGTCACTCACTGAATGAGGGCACGTGCAGACTGGCACGGGCACACACATTCCTGTTTGAATGCAGAGCTCAGTACAAGAATGATGGGAGCGCAAAAACGGGATTAACCAAAGGGAGTGTTAATTGTACATGGTGCTGACTAAGGGATCAGACATACAAAGTAAGATTTTGCCAGATGCTGATTTTCCATCAGTTCTTATCCTAAAGCAAATCAAAGGTTCTGCCACGTAGTTCCTGATACACAAGGGTGGTCAGTGCCTCTACCACCTGTATGTCTTCAGCTTAATACGCTTAACTGTGGCAGTTTGTAAAAAGACAGAAAGTACAAGAATTCAATAAGGAACAAGTACGATTACTAAAGATTTCACAGAATATTCTGAGTTGGAAGGGACCCACAAAGATCATCAAGACGAACTCTTAAGTTAATGGCCCATACAGGCATCAAACTCACAACCCTGGTGTTATTAGCACCCTGCTCTAACCAACTGAGCTAATCTCAGGGTCATTACACACCACCACACTTGAAATATAAAGGAAAGCAGCAGCAAGGCCATATATTAATACTGCTTTCTCAACCTCATCTGCAAAACATGTACTCATGTCTGGATTTAGCCCACTTAATTTAAAACCTCAGATGGGCTTGTGTCATGAGCTCAGCTGTACTACTCCACCTTCAAAGACATAGAGTACAGCCTGCACTATCAAACTGGCCTGTCTGTAGTTTTGCTCCACAGCCCTAGGCTTTCAATAATTTACAATACATTTTATCTTGCTGTCTATGTAGCCTGGAGTAAAATAACCACTTATTTAAGAAAACTGGTCTGAGAATATGATTTTCTCAGGTCCCACATAGAGCCTGGATCAACAGGCCAAGGCCAAAGGTAAGAAGGTCAAAAAGGCATAGTACTGGCACGTGGGTCACAACAACCCCAGGCAGCACTACAGACGGGGGGAAGAGTGGCTGGAAAGCTGCCTGGTGGAAAAGGACCTGGTGGTGCTGTTTGAGAGTCAGCTAAACATGAGCCAGCAGTGTGCCCAGGGGGCCAAGAAGGCCAGTGGCATCCTGGCTTGTATCAGAAATAATGTTGCCAGAAGGACCAGGGCAGTGATTATCCCTCTACTTGACACTGATAAGGCCAAACCTCAAGCCCTGTGTCCAGTTCTGGGCCCCTCACTACAGGAAGGACATTGAGGTGCTGGAGTGTGTCCAGAGAAAAACAACGGAGCTGGTGAAGGGTCCGGAGCACAAGTTTGATGACGAGCAGCTGAGGGAGCTGGGGGTGTTTAGCCTGGAGAAATGGAGGCTTGGGGAGGACCTTACTGCTCTACAACTACCTGAGACTGTAATGAGGGGAGAGAGTCATCTTTTTTTCCAGGTAACAAATGTTAAGACAAGAGGAAACACCCTCAAGTTGTGCCAGGGGAGATTCAGACTGAGCATTCGGAAAAATTTCTTCACTGGATGGACAAGCATTGGAACACGCTTTCCAGGGAAGTGATGGAAATGTCCCTGGAAGTGTTCAAAATACAGGTAATGTGGTGTTTAGGGTCCATGACATGGGACCTGGCAGTGTCATGTTACTGGTTGGACTTGATGATCTCAGGGGCCTTTTCCAACTTTTATGATTCTATTGCCATATACAGAGACAGACAATCCCTTCCAAAGAACCCTAGACTTGCCCAGTCTGCATACAGGCTACTCTCCATCACTCGCCTAATGATAAATTAAACATCGATTTCTCTGAAGAACACTGGTTATGCAGGACACCACATGTGTTAGCTAGAAACGTTAGCTAGAAAGTGCTTGCAAAGGGAAATTACACTCTTATCTTCTGTATTTCATTTAGAAACCATAAATTACGACTATTCTTGTTACTACGGCTACCACATGCCAACATCTGCATGTCACACACATCATTCTTACCCATTTTTGCTTGTCAATATATGCTTTTATTGGATTTTTTTTTTCACCTCAGCTTCCCTAACTCATGAAGTATTGGGGATGTTTAATGTCTGAAAAGGCCACATGTGATGAAAAGGTACTTATCTAGTCTTTTTGTGAACTATAACTACCATGTGTGATAGAAAGTACATGTCACATGCTGAGGAGGTAGTGTGAAGAGTATGAGGTGTTCTACTGTACTATAAAACACTTTAACTCCCTAGTTTCTTGCTTTTTTGGGTTAACACAGTCATTTAACTTGAACAGCTTCACACTCCATAGGCATTTGAGCTGTTTACAATGGAAAAGCAAAGCTACTCTAATAGTTTTCTTCAAAGGAATCTGCTTCATACCTTTGGGTGACATGTACATTTCAGGTATTACATATTGAGAAACAAAGATTTTATGTTTCGTCCATGTTTCACGAGGTGAAAAGTATTAAATGAAACAGTTCTATAAAAATCTGTTGTTCATGTGCATCTCTACCAGAATTTGTACCTCCTGTGGGAGCAGAGGTTTAGGTAACCCTGTTAGTGTTTAGCACTTGACTAAATTCCTCTGCATAACACTGAAACTATTACTACCACTCCTATTTTCAAAGGCAATCAGTGTGGGTAACTGTGGTAATATACTCATCCTTAGAAAATTACCTCAAATAATAAACAAATCTTTCTGCAGATAACTAGCTTTAGAGCTATGTTCCCTGATATTTAAAGATACTGCACTGGTTATAGTCATGAGCTGACATTTCTCTTAGTAAAACATGACCAAGAAATTATGTATTTTTTTAATGTATTTGGTCCATCAGGTACGTTCGAAGAGTCCTAGCTCTACTACCAAATTAGCCCTTTCTTTTTTTTGTATTTATTATATTCAGAACAAATAAAATGTGAAGCATTGTAGACTAGATTCACACTATTTTCTGAGCAAGGAAAAAAATTTCTTTATTTCACAGTAATATGGAAATTTACCAGAAGGAGAAAGGACTCTTCTGCTATGAACACTCTGTAGAAATCAGAGACCAGCTTTAAGTTCTATCAACCTCCAGCTAACTCCTGTCACTAGTGGCTTAGAGGAGATGTCAAGAAAATTAGGGCAAGCCAGCATGGTGCTGCCCATGCCAGTCACTACAGCAGTGTTTTGTTTTGGGGTTGGCTCCTCTACTGTCCTGACAGACTGTTCCCAGAGAAGACTAAATGGCCTCAGTGCAGTGCAATTCTTGCCTAGAGAATGCTGCACCTTAGCTTAAATCAAAAAGAATCAGTGCAAACTGCAGAAGACGGATCCACATATGACAATGGGAATAGTTCAATTTGTGAAGGGCAAATTTCACCTACTCCTCCTTAAAGAGGTCTCATCACCACATTAATAAAATCTTTAAAAAAAAAAAATCTTACATTTTTCAATTTAGTCACCTTTGATGGGGAATTAACTCTAAAATACACTTAAAGTGAAAAAATGTGGTGCTGCAGTCACATTTGAGACCTGTGTATTTAGTCAGTTTGGGTAAATGAATCAAGCTCAATGTGCTTATGTTACACTGACCTGAACAGCCCTCTGTACTCCACTGGCTGTACTGGCCGGATTCCCATTGATTAAAGGAAGCTTAGACACTAATCACACATGAAGACACCTATAGTTACGTGCCTGAATCCAGAGTTTGATCCTACCCAGTGTGATCAAATTAGCTGGTAACAAGTTTAACAGAACTCGTACAGACTGGGGCTTTGCTTCTTAAACTAGAAACAAACATTTTCAACCTGATTTTTTCAGTCAGCTCTGAATTGCAAGTTAAAAACCTTGAAAAAAGCTACCGCACAACTGCTGTGATACAAGGCAGCAGAAACAACCAATTAGAAAGGGCTGGGGACACTGTCCTGTTTAAATCAGATTATCCTCTGTTTGATACAGACTAAAATAGTACAGAGGATACAAACAACGGGTCATATTTTGAAAGGCCTTCTTCAGATTTGCATATCCTCATGGCACCATTTCTTTGAGAGCTTCATAAGGAGCAGTCCTCAGTCCAGTAAGTTACTCTGGACACGTGTATTGTTTCATAAATAAGTGTATTTGCCAACTACGTAATAACATGAGTTATGATAAACAGTTGCAAGTCAGAAAGGAAGGAATTCTCCATTACAGTTGGCAGATCACAGACTTTGTACTTCGAACTCAACAGATTTTTTTTTTTTTTTCGGAACAGAGTCTGCTTGTAAGATCAGTGTGAAATTCTAAAAATTCCTGTTTTCTTTGGGTCTAATTTTGTGGTGAACCAATACAAAATGTAATTATTTAAGAACAAGCAGTTTGTGTTTCTCAGGAGGCAGCCTTGATGGATTAAGACACTACTTGCATTTCTTTCAGCAAGGAAACACTTATTATGAACTTGGCCTTCCCTTGGGACCTTCTGTAAGCAGAGAGCCTGGAAGGAACTGCAGACTGGAAAACTGAACAACAGTAAAAAAACCCAAAAAACAAACAGGCTGTAACTCTTCACTGCAGAAAAGACTTCTGTGAATCTGTCCAGAACGGGATAATTCTGAGATGTCTTTGGAAAGTAATACTGTGGCAAATCTCTAACAAGACTGAACAAAGAAAAATATATACATTGAATTGATCCACTCTGGAGTGACAAATTAGAAAACGGAGATTGCAAATAATAAAAACTAACAGAATATATTTCTCAACTGGCAATTATTGATCTCAAAGCTTTATTTTGCCTATCCATAGCAGTTTCAGACATCTTATTAAATATATATATACATGGTTCTTGTCTGTACACACAAGTACTAGTAAAGAAAGACAAATTTTTAAGAGATTCTTCTACAAAATAATCACGGGTCCTATGTATTGCACTGAAGACAACCAACAGATATATACACAGTAATAGTCAGCAGTTAAATGTTCCCAGAGTATTTACAAAGAGAAAATTACACTGTATTTTAAATGTGTTACATTTAAAAAAAAAATAAATTGAGTAATGCAGCAAACTGAAAATTAGGCTAAAGTTTAAGACTGAAGAACAGTAAACGCTATTAAATTTCAAATAAGTCAGTTAATCACGGGAAATCAACTTAGCACTTAGTTGCAAGTGTTTCCTGAATTAATTAGATCAACACATTGAAGTTCTTCCATTTGTATTTTCTGCCTTTAAGAAGCTCTGCTTACAATATAGATTTATTTTAATTTTTTTCTTATGGTGGTAACTAACTATATAAAAAAGCTTTATTAAATGAGGAAGTCTATAAATACATCCTTAAGATGTTCAGATGCTGAGACAGGACTATCTCCTTGGAAACAAATGCCAAAATCCATTCCTTTCAGGTAAGAATATATTACATCTTCCATTTCTATATATTCATCACAGACTCCGTGAGATGCATCTTCCTTAAAGAGTTCCTTGGGAATTTCTCTTGGTAATTTATGAAGAAAAATGCACTCCATAAGATAATCAAATTTAACTTGACAGCCGTTTCGTGTGTCAGGCTTACAATCAAAAAAACCAAAGTCTCTTTGTTTCTCTTAGAATTTCCATGTAGAATTGAAATTACATTTATGAATGCTATTTTCCATTCTTTAGAGGACCCACTGGGGATAAGAATCCTGTCCTTCCCCCAGTATAGATGCTCAGATTAATGAAGAATCAGTTTACAAAGGAACTATACCTATACTTCTGTCACTTCCACAGAAGCAAAGAACTGCTACAGTCTCTACAAAAAAATAATAATCTCTGCATTGCTTTCATATCTGCATCAGACCTTTGCATTTATATGCAACAATACGTGATTGGACATGTACAGAGATATGCTATATAATTTAATTACTTAACCTACATAACTGTTTTTCCAACACTCTGTGGTACTAAAAAGTCTAGTCTAACAGCAACACTAGAAATGGTTGAATTACAATATTTAATCACTTATCAAGAAAGACTAGTCCTTCAATAGGATTTCACATCCTAGAAGTGAAAGAAGCATAGGATTTGATTATCTTGATCGGTTATCAAAATGCATCATCCTGAATCCTGTCCTTAACTTCCTAGGAAAATTTTAATCTAAAATTTAGTCTTACAAAAATAGACCAAATTTCAGTTTTGGAAACTAGATAGAAATGCAAATACAGAGCTGTGGATTAATGACACATACAACTACTTAATGCTGATCTGATCAGGCACAATACCAAAACAATAGGTTTTAGATTTAGTATGTAAAGGAATCATGTCTGAACCTGCACTGAAATGACAGATTAGCCGTTCACAGGGACTGGAAAAAGATAAGACAGTTACCCAGAGTACGATTTGCACTCAGTGTCAGGTCAAAACCTTCCAACTCTCTTACCTTTTGGTGGAAAATAGGACTTGCTCTCTGCTTTGTGAGGCCAGTCGACTACCAAAGGCCCAAATCGTCTGAAGCTAGCAGTGATTTCATCTAAAAACAGGTACAATAGTTGCAATTAAAATAAATTACAGAACTTAATGAAAAAGCACTATCAAGCAAAGACCTTTGTTTCTAGCAAAGGTTGACATTTCAAGGAAAAGAAGGAACAAAATTTACAGCTTTCATGAACAAAAAACTTAGACACATCTTCCAAAGAGTTGATATTCACACAATGTATTTCTAGTGATTTTAAGATTACATTTGTTTTTTATTACTTAATAACAGTAGCACTTCAGAATCATATGAGCAACTGAAGGCAGTGGTGAAAACTTGTGTGGTACTTCCCTAAACTCAGAATCTGGTTTGAATACAATCAAATCAATTTACTGTTTAGTGATTTAGTATAGTCAGAGCTTTGTAAGTAGATATTAATATACCAAGCACTACCACAATTAATGCATTAGCAGTTTCCAGACTACGCATGTATCAGACACAGAAACTTAAAACTGTCTATTTAAACATGAATGAAAGAGTCTTGTTATGAGATCTACTATGGCCCCTGCACAACTTTGTGATGTCTTTCTATCCTTCCTGTTATTGACTGGAAGAACCTTGGCTATGAGGAAAAAATACCTTAAATTATACACAAAAGCAGTAACCCAAAAACAAACACGCTCCATCATTTCTCTGAGTCGTATCTACCATCAGTATATAAACAGGCAGGAAAGAAAGAAAATGTATTTCCACGTGTTTTTATTTAGCATTTCTATTAAAGGCAACTTTGCTGAAGTGTATTAAAATAAACCCCTTAGTACACTGTAACAGAGCATTTCAATAATGATGGAACCAAAATATGATCCTTCCATGTCTGAAAGTTAATTAAACACAGTCAGCTTATTTGGTTTGCAAGTTACTCTAGGATTACAATGAACTTTGTAAAGGGACTTCTGTTTACATTACAAAGCTAGCATGCAATTTACATTTACCCGCACAGGAGAACCCGAATGTTAAACAGCACAATTACTTCAAATCAGCACTATGATACAAAGCAATTCCAACTGCACTGCTGAACAGTCTGAGCTTCTGTGGTAACACCCTCGTGTTCAACACATCAGAGAGCTCTGCCACTTGACCTTTCTCTGCCTTAGTTTCTCTGTTTCTGAAGAGGAATAATATTAACCTTTCTATACCACTGTTGAGATCTTCAGGTAGTAGTAAAATAGAATATAAAATCCATTTACCAACGGAAACTTTCTATGAATACAGAATAAAGCAGGCACAGAGGATGGCTAAGATGTATTTGAAAGGAGTATGCAAGATAAGCAGGAACACAAATTCCATGCATCACACAGACCTCTACAATCTGCAAGTGCAGAATCAGAAACAACTGAACCATCTCAAAGCCACAGGAGATGATATTAAGCTCAACACACCCATTAACTTTCAAAGAACATATAGGTGTAGCCTTTCACACCGTAACATTATTTTGCTGAATGGATTATTTCTACTACTACATTCGCGTTTTTCCAGATCTCTTTGTCTCTCCCTCCAAACTTAGTCTGCTCAGTTTTCAGGCAGCTCACCTTCATCGATATCTGGTGGAAGACCTCCAACAAACACTTTCCGAGAAAAACGCTCAATCCGTTCTCCATTCTGATGAGCTGAATAGCAGGTAGGTGAATTCAAGACTCCAACTTGATCACTGTGACCGTCGTCCAGCAAACCATCATCTATTGGGAAGAGGGAAGAACGGCCTTAAAAAGAAAAGAAAATAATATACATTAACATAATTTTTTGGCAGTACATGGTTATGTAATTTTAGGGAATGGGGAAACAGCAGTCTGGAAAGTCAAAATGAAAATACCGAGATATTAGTTTAAAGAAAAATTAAGGAAAAAAAAAAATGTATTAAACTTCAAAAAGGAACTTCAAGATTGCAGGCTGACATCCCTCTAAGTGTAATACTTCATACTACATTATATTCTAGTTACTCTACTGCATCCAGTAGGAGTGGTAATTTGGTTTTAAATAAAGACTCTTATGAAGACAAAAATACTACTGGCTGCTTAAGTCAGTTTCATTAGTCTGCCTTTGGTTTAGCTTTAAGTTAAGTGGTAATTTCCTCCACCTGAATGACTACTGCATGCCTAAAAATCTTACATTTTAATTGAACAAGGGGAAACAGAAAAATCATAGTCACAGTAAAAGGTTTCAAACAGGTGTGTCTTCTCTTCTAAAGGTATTTGATGCTG
>JAYRBT010000139.1:58929615-59078524 GCA_036023395.1 Myiotriccus ornatus
GAAAATATAAAAGGAGGAAAACCTCTGTAATGCAGAAAACACCCTACACCCCAGTAAATTGGACTCTTGCAGTATTACTTGCTTCAGAAAGGTTCTCTCTAAGCTGACAATATGTGTTCAGGTAAACCCATTTTAAAGTACCTTTTTTTGACTTTTGAGAGATAGTCATTAAAAATGCATTGCTTTTTTTACAGCTTAAGCTGAAAGAGAGATATAATTATAATATATATATTATTAAAACACAAATCAGATTTTCTTTGGTTCATTTCATTAATTTAAATAATGAAAACTGTAAATATTAATATTAGGTACAGTTCAGTTGGTACACTTTAAATGAGTAGGAAGAGATCTATGATTTAAGAAGAGGAAAAACTACCTAAAAGTAAGTTTTATCTAGAAGTGCTTAGTCTTAAAAGGGCTGAGGAATTTCAGCATGGCTCATGTCAGAACCTTACTGGGATCCAGAGATATCAGTTCACTAAAATCAATCCAACTAAATCCCACGAGGATCATGATCTAGTGTTATGTGTTAGGGCACGCATAGATGGGCCCATGATCCTTAAATATATTTGTGCTTTGCTTTCATGAAGGTCTGGTATTCCTGCTCTTCCTTGTAGCTACTACAGTACTTACTAAGAAAGTAAGGGACAAATACGAATCTTTGGATTACCAAATCTCCTTTTCCCTTTTCTCCCTCCAAGGCACCAGGTACAGGAATAGAGGGAAATGTTAACTTGAATCCACCTCAGCAGAGAAGGAAGCCAAAGTCTCCAAGTTCATTGACAAGTGCTCAAGCTGTAATTCTCACTACTGCACATTTGAAGAAGCCCCTCAATTCCTGCTAAGAAAGAAAGGTTGTGCAGAGTCTGAGCAGCTGGGGCTTCCCAGAAGCTGTTCTCAGTGCTGCTGTTCTTGAGCTGTAAAGGAGCTGCAGTTCAGATACTCCAACCTGAAGGACCTCTGAACCATTTACGTGATTGCACTGGCCTGCACTGACGGCTATATCAGAGTCCAGATACATGGTAAAGAGTTTAGGTGTCTAAACCAAGGCTCTGAATTAAATTCTAAATGGCACACATAAAAATTAGGTATAGCAGTACCTTTTAGATACTCAAACTGTTATTTTTATCTCACCTGTTGAACGCTGAAAATAATACTGCAGCTTTTAAAGAGGGGAGCAGTCACCCTAAGTCCTACCTTCCAAAGTACAATAGAAACCACAACAGCATTAATAGCAAGATATTCTTCAGTGCATATTCTAGCTCTGTGGTAAGATTTTAGGATAGACTTGTACCACTGAGATGCATTCTTCCAATGTTCATGATAATAACAAACCCCTTTTTTCCTAGATATTCCACAGAGTAACAATGCTTCCCATGTGCTTTATTAGCATGCAAAACTCTAAAAAGCAAAGCTCACCATTCTAAGCATTAATAAAATGAATTAAAAATTATATTAATTTCTCACACCCATTGTATTGAAATATTTCAGTTTCTCTTAATACCTTCCTATCTAACACTTCATTACAAACCAGCAGATAATGACAATTGCACATATATTGCCTGAACGAGCCAGTTTGCAGAATAAGTCTTAAAGCTGCAGTTAAATACAGAAAGTTAATTTTTCTAAATGTTGTAACATCAAGCACATTGATATACAGGGTAGATGAATCAGGATTATAGCCAGCGTGGGCTAAACACTGATTTTATTTCAGTAGTTAAGTAGCTATTTTTTCTTTTCAAGATACACCATTACCTTAAGTTAACTATTCAACAGCAAAGGACTTAAAGTGTCAGTTGTGCACTATTTTTCTTTATTGGGTATGATGTTAAACCTGAATTTCCTTAAAATTTAAAACATTTACTCAGTGTTACACAAAGGAAAAACACATTTTTATTTTACATTTTATATCCACTTGTACAAGTGTAAATGACTGCGCAGAAGGGTTAAGGCAATTTAAATGGAGGCTTTTTGCTTGTTTTAATCTCAAACCTAAAAAACAGCATTCTGACTGCATTTTTTAATACTGAGGTCTTTACCAGTAATGTTTAGACTCATTAAGTCAATGACAAAAGTCTACTTCCTTTGTGCACAACAACTTCCATGTTTTCTAATCTAGAGAAGCTGTGGCACTAGAGCTCTAATTTTCCCAGTGTAGAAAACATTTGTGTGCAAACCCCCTGATTTATTATTGACTTAGATGGATTACCAAGCTCTGCTTCCTTCTTTAGCCTTGAACAAAGGCTAAAGTTCATGCCTTCACTGAGTAGCATATGTTCATGAAGTTTGACCTACTGGGAGAGGAACGTGAACGTGAACTCTAACTTCAGCATATTTCACAGTTAGACACGTACTTGACAAAGCCACTTCCAAAACCCCCCCAAAAAATAAAATGTTATTTCACAGGAGTCTAACACAGTGTCTTGTTCACTCTTTATTTACCCAAGACAGAAAAAACGCGCATTTCTGGCCTTCTTATTTTTCTAACTCCTGTTTCAGTAAAATAGAATTTCTAACAGCTCTTCAGGGAACGTATCACTGGTTTGCTTGACAACAAAAAAGAATAGTGCAGCATTACGAGCATTTCAGATTTCCAGTAAGCTAGAAATAATGAAAGGCTGCTGCAAGATTAGCTCTTGCCATTCAACTCCGAAAAATGGCAACAGTCCCATCAGTGTTGAAGACTAGAGGCAAGTAATTCAATAACAGAATATAATAGTATAATTTTATACCAACACGTCAGATTTAAGCTAAGCTAGAGATAATTAGAAACTGTTATAAGATTAGCACTTACCATTTAACATCAGAAGATTGTCAGTCCCCGGATGCGGATAACTCAAGCGACCTTAAAAGAAAACAAAAACCAAAGGACACAACAAATGCAGAGGTTTTAGCTATTATGCTAGAAAAAATAATGAAAAAAAATCACTGCCTAGAATTTAAATCTAAACACTATTTCCAGTTTGCCTAAGGGAAATAAAGAGCTAATATTTAACTCCAAGCACATTAACCAACAATACCCTTGACCCAAGTTAAAGCTGACAAGAACAGACTTCTTAACCTTAATTCTCTGGTCATAAGATCTGCAGTGTGCTTTGGGATCAGCTCCAATAGGATAAAGCCACTTTTTGTTTCACGACACCCAGAAATAGTGCTGACTGCTTTAGTCTTCTCTTTCACAGTGACTGTGAATAACTGTACTATGCACATTGCTTAACAGAGTGGCATTTCTACACTTCAGTGCTTCTCTACTGAATCAATTTAAGAAAAGTCATGTTAATAGCAATTAGGGCATTAAAATTTTACTGGTTTATGACTGCATCTTGGTGTATTTTGTATAACCCTTGTATGTAGTATTTTTCAGTAAATCTAGCAAAACCAGAGTACTCCTCTGTCTACTGAATCAAAAAATAAAGAATATGATAAATGACATTTCTAGCATTTTAAACTGAATAAAAATTACATGAAAACCTTATATCCTGACATCAGAATTTTTCAACAACTGCATTTTACTACATTGGTGGCATGCTATACTTCAGTAGTTAAATGAATGATTTAAAATGCACAGCTGAGATGTCTGTTCACTACAAATTCCTTTTTATTAAAGAAGACTTTCTGTTTACAGGAAGTAGCAAACATACCAGTAGCGCACACTGACCTAGAGAGACATTTACAATAGCTGCTGTGTTTGGAAGAAGTGTGTTTTAACATGCAAAAAACTATATTGCCATCTATCTCGCTATTCAAACATACTTGTGTGCTTATAATCTGAAGCATATATATAAGAATACTGTGACTTAAACACTTAAATATTTTGGAGGCAATGGGAATGGTTTTGGAGGCATAAAGAAGAATCCAGTCGGGAAGCAATGGGTGTTTAGAACTCACACAGGTTTCAAAGGTAATATATATGCGGATGGCTTGCAAGAAAAAGAACCCAGAGTGGAAAGAAAAGAAAGAAAACCAAATCAGCAATGTATATATTAAGGCTGTCTAGCAATTTCTATCATACACTGTTTTTCCCCTACTGTTGGTAAACCCATGAGCTTGGCAGCAAAACTAGAAATTTCTTGAAATAGTAGTTCAAAGTCCCAGGGGACACCTTTAGGGCTAAATAAAAACCATATTTTGTTGAAAATTTGCAAATAATAGGGCTTAAGTTTTGCTATTCGCTTTAAAAAACCAACATGGTAATTTTTTGGTAAAAAAAATCAATTTGAAAAAATACACATTGTGAACTCTTAAAAATAATTAGACTAAAATGATTTTGGAAATTTTGGTCAGCCTCCTTATTTACAGGCATTGTGGTAAAAAACTCTTTATACAGCTATGTACTATTTCTCTTCCCAGATTTCATTGCTGTAAGAATGGATGGTATCAGAACACTTGAAGATTAGGTACAAACTATTTGCTGTGGAATTTGGAAGTGCAGAGAAAGCACTGAAATGCTAGGGCATGCTCCTGGCAAAGGGCAGATGCATGCAACCCAAAAGTACTCTGCTGCCTTCCTGAACATCTACAGAATCTTCGAGCAGGCTCAGGCAAGACAGTAAAGAAAAATCTTTGTAGGAACCCCTGTTTTCACATTCCTTGTCTTCAAGATGTCCAATTTTAATACACAAGCCATTTTTTCTGTCATATTGTACATTTACAGCTGTATCGAATGTGTCTTGGAACTACCAAAAATTCTGCCCTTCTAGCAATGTATGTTGTTAAAACAGGAACGAAATGGGAACAAGGCATCCTTAAATTACAATCTCGGAGCTGCCACTGGTTTGCCCAGTCTGGTTTACAACAAGTCACTTTGCTATACTCCTTAGTTCTTTGGTCTACACAGGCTCATACTCTTTTGTCTAACAGCAAGGATTTCACAAGATCAATGTCACTGTCATGTTCATATACGGTGCTGTAGAAATACTTGCAACACTAAGAGCTCTTTCTTGCAAATCAGAATGCTGCATCGAAAATAAAAGAAATTGTGAGACATTATCTTAAATCTTCTCTAGCCTGTAGTAACAGTCTTCCTCCCTGTCTGTACACAATTATCTTCTTTTCCTATTCAGCAAGAGACAAAACAATTTTTTTCTTCTGTAATTACCACATAAAGGGAGGTCGGATTCAAGGCCTAGCAGGAGAGCGAAGCCCACTAATGTCAATACCTGGAGAGGAAAGCTTCTAAAAATATGGAAAAATCTAGGTTTACAACTCCAGTTTTGCATTCTGTTGGTTTTTGTACCCCCTTATAGCTTCACAAATAAACTGCATCTGAAACATAGATGCCAAGCTGAAATAATGAAGCACTTCTCTGTAAGTGGCAGGGAGAGAGTGTACGAGGGAGCTGGGCCTACCACTGCAGCATAAAACCCATTCTTGCTGTGAGGGAGATGAATTGCTAACTCAGATAATGAATGACTGGAAGGCTAGAAAGGAAAATTAGTAATACAGTATTCAGTATATGTACTGCTGTACTGACACATCTAAGTCGTATTTATGCGGTTATTTCAATGAAATCACACTTTATATTATTGCATTCTGATGAACTTAACATCTGGTCTAGTACTCGAACTTAAAACTTTAAAGACATTTTTAACATAGAATGTTTTCTTACTTTTTTAAAATACAATAACTGCTGTTTCTTAAGTTAACTTAGGTTCTCATCCCTCAGATAAATCTGCTGAAGCAAAAGGCAGATGTACATAAATTCAGAACACTTCACGCATGCCACTGTGTTCAAGGTCAGTTTTACACAGAGCTCAATCACACTATTTTTTAACAGACTATTCTAGTTAAATGGACATTTACTATATTAAATATCACTTAAAATATCAGTGTATGAAATACAGAAGATGGGAGCACCATCTTACAACAGTTTGCTTTGCTTCCATCACATACATCTATGTAGCTGGCTATTTTCATTGTATGGTTTTTTGTTCCATTAAAAAAGAGATACCATTTTAAGAACAAGGCACAAATCCTATCTAATCCCATTCTACTTCAATGTCAGTAATCTAGATTCAACGATATTCCAGAAGTTTCAGAGGCCTCCACTTGCTTTAAAAAAGTTTTAATAATAAAGACAATTTGCTAGTTTAAAATTAACTACGAATTAGAGAACATTTAATATTTAAAGAAGACTTATTCAACTTATTCCATTTCTGAGAAATGAAAAGTAATCAATTCACTGTCTACAGAATCCGTCTACAGCATCCAAAATTTGTAATGTGCTTATCTAGAACAAATACAATGCCTAATATTACCATTCTGTATCATAAAGATCATCACGTTACTAAAATTTTCTTTGTGCAAACCTCAACTCGCAACTTCATCATGTTAATGCTAATTAATAATTCTCATATATCATGTCTAAATTCAAACTAGTATTGGTAAGGAGAAGGTATGTTTGACATTCTTCTGCAACCAGTGTTCTATTAAATTTAGTACCCACTTCCTTATCTAAATGTAATTAATGTTAACAGAACTGCCTGTTGTGTATTTCTCACAATGCATTCTTCTGTAAGGATAGGAAAAAATAAGATGCTTGCAAATAAATTTTGGTGGGCCAGTTTATCCACTAAATCCAATTAGAAGTCTTGCTAATCCAAACCATGAGGAAAGAGCAACAAACTTAGTTTTAGCTATATTTCTGTAATCTCATTTTACTAATACAGGCAATGAAAATTTAAATTTTTGTAAACTTCTCCGCATACAGATGTAGTTGCGCTTACTCAATTTCCATTTTAAAGCAAATTCACATATTTTAGAAATGCATATTTTTTTGCATTTTTTTGCAATTGCTGGAGGAATCCCCTATATATTAAAATAATTGGAACAGATTTAAGTAGGATGACTGCACTGAACATTGCTGACTCACAGATTCACAAGTGCCATGTCTACTCCCTTCCCTTTTTAAAAAAAAAGTCTTAACTGGTTGTATGAAGAGACTGGGAATCACAAATTCCTTCCCTGATTTCTTTTTTCTTCCAGAGATCCCCTGACTAGAAGAGAGAAAGCTTCCAAGTTAAGCTTTTCCCAGTAACAATGAATGGCTGAGGACCACAGCAGTTTCAGAGAGCACAGTTTTTGGAATCAGCGTAGTTAAGACAACAGCACAAAGCCGTGTTTGGACAACACCTAGTTACAGAAAGTCTAGCTGCTACATTTTCCAATGACTGTGTATGAATTATGCAAGTCATTATGAGGTCAAACGGGTTGTCTTTGATAGTCCATCTATTTAGACAATTCAGTCTGTCACTCTTAAATATATTCCAAGTAAAGGTTTCTATGGCAGAAAGAGAAAACAATCTCTATGTACAATTTCAAAGCCTGTTATATGACTGAGATTTTTCCTCCATGCTTTTTTTATCCTCAGAAACTCTTTTCTGAGCAGTTTGAATTAGCGTAGGAATAAACTGCACAGCTTTAAACCTTAGACCTCCATAAGGTAAAATATAAAACAGATGTCTTTGAAAACAAAGGTTTCCATATGCAAAAAAAGAGAATGCTCTCTACTGTGTTGCTGAGTCACCAATGTCTGGTTTTTTTTTTCACTTCAGTGAGCATGCACCAGTAGGTTGCTTTTGCAAGAAAGATGTCTAACAGCTGAAAAACTCAACTAAACAAGTTTAAAGGGAAAATAAATGCAGGAAAGTGCAAGACAGACTTCTAAATGCAGCAAATTATTTTTTCCCATAGATATGCAAAATAATACTGTTCTACTTTATTAACAGCTATACGAAACATATGTTTGTGTAACTCTGCTAAAATTTTTTTTTGCCCTTCATGAAGATACAAAAGAAAATTCAACAAAAATAATATTCCTTCTTGGTACTCCTGCTAGTACAGCTATGGCTAATTCAAATTCAGTATTATCTTACATCTAGCTTGCAGAAATGTACAAATCACAGAATACTCTGAACTGGAAGGGACCCACCAGATCGACTCCAACTCATAAGTGAACGGCCCAAACAGGACTGAAGCCACAACCTTGGTGTGCTTAGCACCATGCTCTGACCAACTGAGCTAATCCCAGGGTCAGTCGGTCAGGACACAGAAATTAACTGTAAATTAAGTACAGTATGGATACTCTTGCATTCCAAAACATAAGCCCTTAAATTGCATGGAAAATGCCATAGTCTTTACCAGAAAGACGTTTAAAACAGTAAGTAAAAAACTCCACTAAATCAACTCAATGCTGTTAGATACTGCATATAAAATATAACCACCACTTCTAAGCTTTCTTCATAACCTGTTTTAGCCCAAATGCATTGACTGTCTTGACATCAAGATGTACCGGTACTTGGTGGAGGAGAAGGGGAAAAAAATGCAAGTACACAAGTGGTATGTCTAAAGAGTTATACTAGCAATAATGTATTTCAGGCTATCAGTACTCAAAATTGTTTTCAGGACTATCAGAAAAATAGGAAGGGTATTTAAGAACAACACTATAAAAATGAATTAATTTAACTTCAGTTTATATTCCACTGGAATGGAATGGATGGGATATTCTTAAACATTACTTAAGGTCTTGTTATGGAAATGCGTTTCAAGAAAGCTGCATGGGAAAGATTAGTTTTAATATGATCAGTATTTCTGCTGCAATGATTAGTTAAGTCAAACATCTACTCTCTATTACCCTACCTTGAAAATATCTTACTGAAAGTGAAAAATTACATTTCTTTTGATCACGTCTGTTGTAGTGACTAAACTTCGTCTAAGTGAAGCCAAAACTATGCATCTATAAATAATTTTTTGGCAGGAATAAACTTAGTTTTCAGTGAATCATATTTGAGATAAAGTTTTTTCAAGTTCATGAAAGCAAAAGGGGTGAAATTTGACTTCCTTCTAAAATGGATCTTGACATGCAAAACTGTAGCTAGTACACAGGGTGTCTGTTCTGCATTGTGCAAAATCTGAGACAAGATGCTTAGTCATACTCCAGATATTGTAAGCAGCTAAATCTGAAACACGTGCTTAAAATTCCAGGGACTTTCACTTTACTTCTGTGATCAAATATAAAAGATGCATTGTTTTAGTGTGCTTCAATTTACTTGAAAACTTGCCATAAAAATATTCTCTACTTACAAAATACTCTCCAGCAACAACAAAGTATGTTATATATTAATAAATACAACAAATAAATAATAATATTCCTAATCCCATGCATTATGGAAGCAAATATGCTGGGTTCTTAAGTAAATGTTGGTTTTTCTGTGGTGAAAAGAAAAACCACAGAGACCGATACAACCAAATTAGTGTTTTATGGTTGACAGGAAAAAAAAAAGTTAAAAGTTGCTCAGAAATTACAGAAATGCCAACTAATGGTGACTAAACAGAGGGTACAGAAGAACTAAAAGGCTGTTCTAGCATGAGATCTCTTCTTCCCATTTTCAGTCCATGAGGAACATTTCTCATGCCTTACTGTTAATAACATAGCTGTTTCAGCTGAAATTACTTCCACAGAGAAAAAATATCTTATTCAATCAATTTCAATAACAGCACACAATTACTCTAAATTCAGTTGGCGTGTGCATTGTTCTCTGGCACTCAAACAGAAAAATGGGTTTCCTTTGAATTCATCACTATCTATGGCTTCCATCTGTTCTAGCTGAAACATAAAACATAGCAGAATTTTCACTGCAAGAGGATGATGGTGAAACTGGTAAAAAAACCAAACCTCTTAACTGTAGACTGACACCATATACTCATGTCCCCAGAAAGCACAGACAGAAACTACAGTTTTTCAAAGTGCCTGTGTATGAACCAAATTCTCTTTAAAATCTTAAAGCTTTGTCTTATCTTACTCACCACAGAAAATTATTATTGGAAATACATAATTTTCATCCATTGTATCATAATGAAATATGAAGAGATGAATAAAAATAGAAGTTGTTTTTTTTCTGTGCTCACTGTGCCTCTGAAAGCCCTTCTGCATTATAAAGCCAAAATGAGAACAGCAAGATGAGAGGGGAACAGAGCCACTATTTCCATTTGTCATGTCAGCATGCACAGAAAGAAGAAATAACAGACTGGTTTCCAGGACTGTGAGAAGTGCCAATGACAGTTCACTGCGATAGAAGATCTGCATTCTCTAACTTTATTCCTAACAGTAGCTCTCAGACAACCAAAGAAATATTAGTCACCACCACCTGAGTGTGGCAAATAGAAGCAAAAATGCTTTGGAACAGGAATAGCACAGCAGTCACCTCATCTTTGATGAGATACGCATGCTTTTAGTTCACAGCAATTACCACTGGGCCAGCTGTTCAGCTGTTTTAAACCCTTTGTGTTAATGATGTTTTGCAAACATGTAGAACAGACAGAAACTGAATTTAATAATGGACTTAAATGACAAATTTGCTAAAACTGCAATTACTTCTTTGTAGGCAGTAAGAAACACGACATCAGATTTCAGCTTCCACTTTAGGGTTGAGGAAAATTAATAGCCCAGGTAAATGCTACATCCTTACAGATGCTTTGTAGAGATTTTCAGCTTGGGAAAAAACCCTAAAATTTTGGCTGAATATTATAAATATTTAGATACTATTACATGGTATCTGAATGCTACAGGTCTTACAACTGATTACACAGACCTTAATAGAGCCATGAGCATATTCTGGCAAGGTGTCCTTCAAAGTAGCAACCACAGGCCCTTATGTACTAATGCAATATATACTAAGTCCAGAAGCCTCTAGTGAAAAGAGAATGGATGGGAGTAAATAATCATGCCAAAAAGAAATAAATAATTTTTGTTTGTTTTATTTTTTCAATTGCTTCAATATGGACATTTAATTTCTACAAAGCATGACTGAAGTCCTGGATAATTCTTAAGTCAGACAGTGTTAAGTCTAATTAGAACACTACAAATGAAGTAACATTTGATCAGGCCAAATAAAATGGCTTGGGTTCCCTGCCTCGACATTCAACAATAAACACCACCTGAGAAAGTGGGGAAAAACAGAATTCACCAGAGTGAGTAAATGTACAGGGAATACAGGAGTTAAAATCTAAGCCCACATATGCTAGCTGCTTGCTTACTGCTGTGACCAAGTGACTTAACAGAGCCCAAAGCAGTAAGAAGGACCAGCATTCTAAAGCCAAGTGTATTTCTAGAGTTCAGATTAGATGCATTATCCTCCAGAAGCTTTGAAAAAAATATTTGAAAGGACAAAACCTGATTTTATCAATGGACTTAATTTTCTTTCCAGATTCCACTGCAGGGAAATGGAAAATTAACTGGCTAACACTGGTAGTGGTTTGATTCCCCTCCCATGCTCTTTCAGCTACCTCTAACAGAATAGTATGTCTCCACAAATTGAGGCAGAATTTTCTACAGCAATCAAGAAAATTTCAAATAAAACAAACTAGAAATTTCTTGGAGAAAGGAGGGAAGGATGGAGTGGGAAAGGAGAAAAAGCTATAAAAACACTAAAACTTGTTTTAAATAACTGTAAACGAATGTTTTCATTAAAATACAGCAAAAGATTGGCTTTTCATGTGTGAGAAAATAATTAATTTGCTATTTTAATATGAACGTAGAATCTAAATTAGCAATCAATATTTATTCAAATATGCAGAATGGATGACCCTTTTTTCTTTATTTAGCATAATAACGTACCTTTAAGTGGATCATGCTCTGCTCTCATAATGTCGATAAGGGAGTTTTCCAAAGAGTGCATATTGAGACTGTCATACATTCTATTTCGATCCTAAAAAAAAAGGACAACAACCAACAAAATCATTAGTATTGGAATACAAATTCTATAGTTTTTAACAAGAAACTTGAAAGGAAAACAAAGGTTCCTTCCAAAGGCTCAGACACTCGGGATAAGGACAATGATACCAAGTAAAATCTCGTATTATTAACAGAGTTTAACAGCATCCAAGTACAACACTAGAGATGCAGCGTGGAGACCTCTGCCGCGTATGCACTCTGACAGCCTGTGGCTGCCTGTTTCCTTCCAACTGCTTGAATCAGTTCTAGTGAGGCACAGCAGTTATGCATTAGGCTGATTAATGAAGGAGACTAAGGTCTTTAAGAGCTCAATTTCATTTCATGCACACGTTAAATAGTGAGTAAGGTAGGGAACTACAGGACAAGAAGGACAGTCACCTCTCATAAAAGAAAGCACTTTCCTGGTGCTTGGTTAAGTGCCTGGCATGGGCCCACAGCCCCTGCTGAGACCGCACTTCAGGGTGATTTAGCACTTTGCATACAAAGTCTTGAGTTACAAATGGTCAGAACTAAAGGGTTTAAAAAAATTAAAGCTAAACTACAAAAAAGAAATATCACAAAGCCTACTAACAGATATTCAGTCTTATAGGGGACAATTTTCTTTGCACATAAACATTAAGTCACCATACTGTCTTACAAATATTTTCACTGAAGGTAATAAAATTTATTGTAATGAACCATAAATGTTTTCCATGATTTCATTTACCTATGACATATTCTCCCATATTTTCCAATAAACAGAAACAGAAGAAAGGTGACTAAGTCTTTTAGTATTTCTCAGCTATCTTCAGAAACTGAAAATACTTTGTGTAAAACCATAATCTCTTCTACTTGCAAGGCTTCTAGCTAGACTGTATGCACTAAAGACCTTAAGGACTATAATCATGCCTTAGTTTTACTGTTGTCTGCACCATAATAATCCCACAGAACACCACACACATCCCATGAATGTAAAAACTCTCTAAATATGCAGCCATCCACTTAGTATGTATATAATGAATACAGAAGGTATCTGATCCACATTCAGTGACTTTCCGTGACAGTTCAGCAGAACATAGACTAATTTCCAACTACGTCCCTCAGAAAGCAGGTGTTCTTCACACTGGAAGAGTAGAAATGCAAGCTCTGAAATAGAGGTCTTCTATGAGTCAGAAACTGATCAGCTTAGCAAGACAAGCCATGATGAAATTTAGATTTTACTTTCATCTTTCTAAGAGAGTTCAACATTGGCATGAAGAGGAAGAAGCCTTTTTTTCCAGCTCTCTCTCCCTCCAACAACTACGAAGACTAATGGCTACCTGTTGGGTAAGCAATCCATTACATTCATTTGATCAGATCCTTTATTTTCTTTCTGGAAGCCCTTAGACAATTTTAACAATAAATTTAAAAAGTAGGTTTCTGTTGTCTCCTGCCACATCCCAGATCAAATCCCAGTGACATTTTGTTAGGCGATCTTCAAACCGTTTTGAGTGCCAGCAAGTCACCCAGCACTATTTTAGTTCATGGCAGCCTCTACTTTGGGACTGGTTGGCTTTCATTCAGTTCTCTAGCTGTCCTGAGAAGCATCAGAATGAAAATGAAGTGACTAATCTGCTTTCATGCCCTTACAGGTTTGTTTCTAGATAGGACAATGAAAAGAACCTGCTTACCACTGCAAACTTGCTTTCTACAGAAGGTGTAAGCAGTGGCAGAGTTGGATCTCTTCCCTACTGTCCCCTAACATTCAAGAGGTATCTCATCAGGATTTTCAACCAAGTCTTACATTTATCTTAAGGCAGTACTTGGTAGGTAGTAAGTGCTCTTGCAAAACACAATGCTGAATAAACAGAAAACATGCTTTGCTGCGTCTGTACCCGAGACGTGAAAAGAACCAGTATTGATAAAAACTGGACTGAGCTGTATGTGAGACATTTTATCTTTGTTACAGGCTCACTACAGATTTTTTTTTTTTTAGTAATTGTTACATACATATATGTTGAGATAACATATGACTATCTGGAAAACGTATGAGATAACGTATGATTATCAGCATTACAGACTTAAAAATGCTCTGGAGAGCAGAAGTCTGTAAGAAAAAGCTCCACCATGGTTAGTTCCTAAAACTGGCCCACTTGGGCCCTAGATCTTACAGAGGAATGGAAAAATAAAACATAGAACATGTGTTTGCAATTAATTTGTAAACTGTTCCACTGGGTGACATAGTGAAATGAGTCTAACTTCACCCTTGCATCGTTCTATTTTGCAAGTTCTGTGTATCTCAAGTGAAAGGTCTTGCACTGCTAGAAGCAAAGAAATAATAAACTTTTCCCATCCTCTTTATACCTTCGAAAGTTCATGTCTACAAAGCTAAAAAAAATAAAGAGGTCTGTTTCCTTGAATTGTATTGCATATTTTCTGGCAGTGGAAACATACAATAGGTAGGCACCTCACGCTATTAAAATGTCTGGAATACACTAAAGCAGGATTTAAGTACAGGAATTGCATTCTGCTATCCCACTACTCACATATCACACTATTCACTTGTGAGTTTTGATAATATCTTGGCATTCACTGCTTCAAAATTTTAATCTCTATTTCAATTCACACTACATGCTATAAATCAACATTACCTGAAATTTAACTATCTCAAAAGCAGTAAGTCATTCTTTGGGTACAAGGGTCATTTAAAATCTTTGTGCAACTAGGCTTTATAATGCTAAAACTGCTTTGAGCTCCCCAAATATGTACATCATACCTTTAAAGAGAACAGTTATCATCTATGCAAATATGGAGCTTTCATTTCAAAGGAGAACTTAAAAGTATTTCAGTAATGTAGGTCATACATCAGCAAATATTTTCTAGAAAGCTCTTGTGAAAGGGGATGATTCTACTATAGTATGCTCTGCTACATCAGAAAACTTCCATTATGATTCTGGTCAATTCTTGGAACCAGCACAAAAAGTACCACCTCTGAACATGATTGTTCTACATAGTTCTCAATGCATGTGGAAATAGTCCCAAGAATTAGGACTACCTTTAATTCCATTATTTCAACACAGCTGAGAAGCAGTTATCTTCTAAAACAATCTGGAACTATCTTTAAAACAACATGGAAATAGTTCTAATTCTTGGGACTTTTTCCTTGTTGTTTTAAAAGTAGTTCCAGCTTGTTTCAGAAGATAACTGCTTCTCAGCTGTGTTGAAAGAATGAAACTGAAGAGAATCAGTGGTACAAAGGCATCGATACATGAGTGTGTATGTTAATACATGCTTTCTATCATCCTGACTCCAAAAGCACCTTTTGTGAAAGCTGAATTCCTGTAAAATATTTTGCACTTCCCTCAGCTCTGGGTCATCAGTTCTGAGCTAAGAAGCAAGTGACTCTTGCTGTGAGATACAGAAGGTCTGTATCTCAGTGGAATGTCACAACATAACACCAGCTTTTTTCCCCCCCAGAGCTCAGTTAACTTCCCCCAAGCACTAAAAATACTCAGACTAGCTTTTTACTTCCTTTTAATTGTATAAGCATTTAAATCCTGCTTGAGCCACCTTTCCAGTACCAGAATCACAACTGCGTGTATACACAGCAGAATTGAAAACGTGGGTTTGGTGTAACTGCCTCCAGACCCAGAGCTATGTGGCTAAGTGACAAGTTGTCAGCTCCACTTAAGACTGTGTAAGAAAATTTACAGGAAAGTGATAATTATTTTCTGAATTTTTACAAATTTAAACAATATAGGAGAAGCACAAAGTATCCTTCCCATGGAGGAGTGTCAGAAGGACCTTTTGACAACGTCATGTAAAACACAGCTACAGAGTGCACATTTCAGAAGTCCCCAAGCCATGCATCTGATGCAGGGATGGGAGGAGGGCAGCTTTCTCTGAAGAACAAGTTTCAATGCTAAGCTGCTGAACAAATACATTTTCTTGGCAGACTATTTAGGACTTCTAAGTATACCCATGCAATTTATGCAAAGATTATCCTGTTTGAGCATTTGCAGAAACTCAGTGCAGTCACATCTCAAAACTTATATGCTGTCATTTATACATAAAGCAAACGCAACAACAGAAGCTATTTTGATGGATAGTTTTGCTACTCTTTAATTACGAGCATTAAAAATAGATGCTTATAGTTAGTAAGTTTGACAACTTTTAATTTTGGACACATGCTTTAAAATACTGATCTGCAGAACTAGTTCAAGTAAAGAATTAGACTTCTAACACAGGTATTAAAATAAGTAAGTGGCAGTGTCTTTTAAGATATGACCATTTACATGCCCCTTCATATTCTATAGAATTATAACATGCGATGGGGGCTGAAGACAAAAGTCATAAAGCTTGTAGTCAGGTTCAGATATGGCCTTAGCTGCGAAAAAGACTCTGTAGCTTTGATCTTGATGAATTAACTGAGTTTGTTGGAAGCTAAATTAAAGAAAAATTAAATTAAAACTGACCCCTGAAGAAAAATGTGTTCTAAGACTAGACAGCAACAAATGATTTTGTAATAAAGTATCCAGACTTTAAAAAGTACCTGAATATAGTATTCAGTATTAACCTTCCCAGTAATAACCTAACAATTAAGTACATTACGTATTCTAAACTACCTGCTAACAGCTGAACTTCAAGTCATTCTCATTTTAGTGAGGACATACTATAATCATAATCTCCTTGTTGAAACCATAACTAGTGTAAATGAGAAACTTAATATGAAAACCTATGACAATTACAATTTTAGCTCTATAAAAAAGGCAAGAAGGAAGGCTTAAAGTAGACACAAGAAATTGTTTGGTTACTTTTCACAGTGTCATTAGTGGTAAATTTGAACTAAAGATATCTGGTAGACATCTCTGAACAGTCAACCTGACAACAAAGTGTTTTTAAGTTAAAATGACACAATCAGCTATGTAAACTCACTAAACTGAGCCTAAAATGCACCAAGAACAGTCCTGTGGCAAAGACACACCTACTTCCCAACTACATAAGCATTTAAAAACGAACAAAAAAATTTCTAACAGCATGTACTGTATCCATACTGGAGTACTTCAGCTCAAGCATATATATTCATAAACTAGAAAAAAACAGACACATCATGGAGATGACTAAAGACTGGGCAATCTTGACTTACGGGGAAAATCTAGAAAATTTGTGTAGTGATATTTTCAATGAAATAACTACAGGGAGAATGAGACATCTGAATGGGAAGTTGTAATTCAAGTTTTGGATTCCTCATACCCCAACCTCTGCACTGAGAAATATCTATACTGCCTTCGGTACTTAAGTGCAAATACATCAGCACATATGGTAGATGTACTTTTGGATAAATCTCAGGTGAGAACGTATTCATTTTACCTCAGAAGAACCGTGCTTTGGCAGAAGGAGGTGAGATATCCTGCTCAGCGTACACATCATTGCTATGCTTCCACACTGTTAAATATTCTGCTGAATTTTCCTAATTCTGATTTTGTAATGCATTAATAGAATGAGCTGTATAACTGAAGCAAATTTAAATAGCAGGAAACAAGTCTTAGCTCATATGAAGTCACAAAAATATTTGTATAGTAAGCCCCACAAACTTCCCACTAATTAATTCCTTTGAATCGTTAATCTCTGAGGCTCCTAATACTATTTATTCAAAGGTTGTGATCCTGAAGTTAAAAGCATGGCAGCAGACTGCTTTCCCCAGTTAAGAGATATTCCCTGTATGGTCCTCGAACACAGATATCTGGGTTTGTGTTATTTAATCAGTCCCAGGTAATCTATATAGTGCATTAAAAATCCTGAAATTGTTCCCTGGCAGCACTGCCTTAGTAAAAATAAAGTGGTAAAGCCTGTCTTATAAATCACTGTTTGGACAATTACACTAGTCTGAAGACTAAGAGAACTTAGCAGCTGTACTCCCAATGCCTTCAAGTTTAACATCAGCTGCCAAACACTCAGCATTTCTGAAGAAACAGGCCACATATTTAGGAGTCTAAACATGGCATTAAGAATCCAACTTTAACAATATGCTCTTCACCTAATATTCACCGATATCTGTATCATCTAGATTAGCCATTTAAACTGTTAAGTTATATTAAATTGTACTAAAACTGTCATATTAAAAATCTGAAATTCTCTGAATGGAAGTCATTGTAAGGCAGAAGCAACATGACAGCAGCTTAAATTAAATATCTAAAACTAACATCTGTTGTGACATACAGTCTTATTTCAAGTGATTTGCTACCTTTGAAAACTTGAGTGTGTTTCAAAAATAAATAGCAAAAGAAAAATATGCATTTGTACAAGATGCTACCTCACCACACAAATCCCCAGCTGGAGAGCTAAATTCCAACAAAGAATAATAAAGCTCAGCTTTTAGGACCATGAACATTACACATACTGTTTGTTTGAACAAACAGGAAGGACAAATCAAGGTGAAAAACACCCAAACATGCAGTGTATTTCCGTAATTCAAACAAGACACAGAAACTAAATTCATATTCATAGAATGCAGTGTTTTTACTAGAATGAAAACAGTTGAACACTGCAGTGTATTATTAAACTGTTTTAACAGGTTTTAGTAAGCTCATTTGCAAGACAGTAATAAAAACTAAGCTTATAATCAAAATAAGGTTAGCAGACACTGCAATTCAAAAAAAAAATTTAAAAACTGTTAATTATTGTCCTCATCCAAGGAATGCAAATTAAGAAAAATGGATATACAAAACCCTGATTTCTGTGCTTGCATTCTGGCCTCATAAATGCCTGAAGCATTTTTAGGAAAAAGCAACAGTATCAGGTGTTAGAAAAATATATTTTTAGTTTTGTACCCTATATTTTATTTTGTACTTCAGGTCAGGGAATAAGAGGGAATATTCATATTATCTGACTTCTTGAAATGCAATGTAAGTGCCTAAACTGGAATCCCAAGGGCTGTGTAAGGTCAGTGGTGCCAGGTATGTTCTTCTAGAGAATTAGATTATCTAAATAAAGAACCCAGATTCTCTCTAAGGAGAGAGAAATAGGCTCCTCAGTTAAATACTTAAGTTGTATGGTGTCAACACCTGACAAGATTTCTGACTGTTCCTTTAATGATTCTGGTACAAGGTAATCCCCTCCCTTTATGAAATACCTGTAACGGTGCAAGCAGTACGGCAGAACTTAAAACTTGTAGATGTAATTTTGTCTGTGAAAGAACTTTATTTGATGCAGTTTGTATTATCTTAAAAACCTGAGGAAGGCAAAAATAGCTCCTTACAGTGAGTCCCATAAGAAAAACTTGGCTATAGGCTTAAGCTGCTCACATTTAAATCAGTGTTGCCATGATGTTTAATTACTTTTACTGAAAACTCAAAAAAAAAAAACCCTGTCAAACTTTTCA
Source organism: Myiotriccus ornatus (assembly GCA_036023395.1). Lineage (NCBI taxonomy): Eukaryota > Metazoa > Chordata > Aves > Passeriformes > Tyrannidae > Myiotriccus > Myiotriccus ornatus. The sequence continues at coordinate 58,948,686 of JAYRBT010000139.1, forward strand.
AAAATCCCAAGAGATGTCTTCATAATTTCTCTAAGCAAAAGCAACTTTGCTGCAACTAATGTGGCCACTGTGAGTTCAACTTCACATGGGACATAACTCAGTTTTAACTAGGAAGTACAGAAAATATGCTTTCATCCCTGTAAGTAATACACATAATTATTTATTCAGTTATCAGTAATGACATTCATTGTCACTGGTGTGTTAGTTTAATATTAAGAAACATTTTCATCAGAACTGATATCAGTTCTATACTAGGGACCACCATCAATGCAAAGACCAAAGAATAAAGAAGTCTGATGGAAGGGCAGAGCTTCAAATTTGCATACAATTCCTCCGTGGCTTATCTTGTTTGCATGAGATATGTGTTCTTCAGAAAATGGATGAGCAGCTGACACTGCTGAAGGCTATTTGGACTTAGAAAAAATATAAAGCATTTAAAAAAAAATGGTATCTGAACGTTAATGATCTACATAAAGTTAGTCACTGAGGGCACTGACTTTTCTAAGCTGTTTTTATTTGCTAAGTTTGAGCAAGCTAAAGTTCAGAGGAAAGGAGCTTTGTCCTCTGCCACACAAAATGATTCTGCAGTTAAAACAAAGAAAAAAGTACTCTGCAGAAGTGTGAGTGATGCAGTGTGTGTATCCAACGTGCATGGTAAGGTGTATTGGCTCTGTGGAAGCTTATAAGAAATAGGTAACTTCTACAAAAACTTGTGTTAGACTTTGCAGACAGCACAAAAGTGAATTAGTACTATTTTTTTAGTATCTTCTGAAATTGCTACTGTATCTTTAAGAATCTTCAATCTAAATACCACAACCTTTTATGGAAGGAGACAAGCACAGTACAAATTAGCAAGATGGGTGTTTGACAGCATTGCAATTGCCAACACAAGTCCTGATGAAAAGAAGCACGAGCTCCAAGCTCTATTTAACTTTTTCATTATAACTTCCAAAATGTAACAGTCATCACAAGGAATTAATCATATAACAATAGTGTACTAACTGAAAAATAAGAACATGATTTCAGTGTAGCAAAACAATTTATGGGAACATCTACTGTTTCCACAATAGCAGCAGATAACATTGCAACCCTTCAAAGAGGATTATTTTTACTGTGTTCTTCAACTATGACTTCATACGTGTCTGGGAGATTTAAGCATAGACAAATCTATGGCAGAAATACAGCCAAACAGGCGTATTTAATTGGTGGCTCTGGTGCTCACAGGTATGAATAACAATTAAGTGTCTAAAGTGTCACTTTGACACTGTTCCTTAAAAAAATCCTCTAACCTCTAAACAGAAACATTAATGTATTATAAACTGCAAGAATTTCTTTCCTATCCCACTACATAAAAGTTATATAGATTATAGTCTGAACACACAAGACAGTTGTTTAGACATAAAATGAGTTAATCTGTAGAAAACAACCACTGTAGAAGCTTCTGAAAGTTCAAGTAATGGTCATATGGACTTCAAGGTCTATTGAATGAGCAAATATATTCACAACTTATACGCTGGAATTCATGTGCAGCTAAGCACGTCACTGCACCTTAAACAGATGATGGCATTAATATTTTTAAACGTGTTCCTTAGCGTAACATCTTTGGGACACATTTCAGGGTTTACTTTCTACTATTCTCAGAGTCCCGTGCTGCAAAGCACTGTCTGCCTGTAACCTGTTTTCATTAACAGGACATAATACCCGAAGAGTGCCACATTTCCCTCCATCTTTCTACCCACACAAAAGATTATTCAACTATGATATTCCAGCTAGCAAGGCTACTTAAGGGAACCAGTATTCACACTACGGGTAAATCCTCTTGAGTTTTCAGATCAAAACATGTACACATGGAGCAGGACTTTGGCATGTCCAAAAGTCATATTAACTTCAGGAATACTGCCAGTAATAGAGCTCACCTGGATAGAGTTGGGACACGGCCTCCTGTCCCAAAATGACCTCTGCCAGCAAAACGTCAAGAAAAACAGGAACTCTAGTGGGACATCTGGTCCCAAGAAGCACCCTTTTGCCACTACTACAGCTACACAAGGATTAGATTGCTAATTTATACAAATACAAGTTTATCAACTCAAATGTGGTCAAGAATGAAAGGCCTCTGCTAACAACGAATAACTAAATCAATATAGATTATTTTTCCCATTCTTGCATTTTACCAAGAGGTTACTGAGGCTGCAGCTAAGTGATTTATCTAAAGTCACAGAAGATGTCGTGGCAAAATTCAGGAGCTGAACCCAGATCTTTAGTTCTAAGACGCATCCTCCTGTTTAATACTTTTAAGTCACAGGGCTTCCAGACAAAAGAAAGCATAAAAGGTGCTAAAATGTGGAGGAAAAAGATCTAACTTGCAAAGGTCAGCCTAGAATACCAGTAAAAGATGAACATGTCAAAGACTCAAGAGCCATCTACAGAAGTAAGAAAACCTATGTACAAGGACAAGTAAACAAAAAAAAACCCTGAGGTCTAAAGGGATTTCTAAAAATATGAACATTACTATAGACATGGATTCAACATATTTTGTTTTATTGCTTCATCAGTGCCTACAGTTTCTATCTTTCTTGACAGTCAATATTCTTATTTAAATGTGACAATCACACATTGCTGAATAAGCTGAAAATATGAGTATTAGTTGGAATTTAAGACTACAAATAATATAGACACATATAATTTTCAAACCAAGTATCAGGGCTGGAACCACTGTTTAATTCTCATTTAAAAGGAACCAAGCCAAAATGCTATGCAAGACTATGAACACACTGGGTACATACCATCCTTACCTGCAAAGGAAGGAGAGTGTTACTGTTGGTGTCAGTTCGGAAAACATTATCTTCAATCCACGATTTTGGTGTCAGTGATGGAGTGGAGCGAGTAAATTTAGGAGGAGCTATGACATTACCAGAAAAGGGCTTCTTCAAAGGAGAGATCTGGTTCATAGTTCCTGGAATTCCTATGTTTCCAGTTCTACGATGGTCTCTGCCATGCATTCCTCCCCAGGATATATTTCCTGTGCTCCAGCCACTGCTCTGATTGCTCCAAGGTGACTGCTTCAGAAGAGGCTAAAAAAAAGAAAAAAGATTAATTTACATTATTTTGAAAATACATGTTTTTCCACTAACAACCAAAAAAAAACCCAACAAACCCCTAAACAACCAACCACCAAGCAAGCAATGTGCATAGATTTCTATTAACCACTCTTTCTTAACAACATGTAAGTTAATTCCTGAGGCAAGGAAGAAAACACAGCTTCATTAAAGAAAAAAACCAAGTAATTCCTACTTCTCCATACATTCCCCCAATAAAATCCACAGTACTTGTGCAAGCAATTTAGATTATAATTTTAGTAACTGGCAGCATTCCTTAAAACTATGCAAAAGAACAATTCCAGCGTGTAAAACCATCTTACAAAAAACCCTGAGACCAATTTATCATACACTAAAATAACACAAGAAATTCAAAGGCATTAACTTAAAAAATTACTATTAAATTACTATTTATATTTCTACTAATAAGAATTATTTCTACTCAGTGAATAGTATTTCACTAGTTAGTAGAAATTTAAAAATTAGAATTCAAATGGCAGATTTAATCCCCCCCCAGTATTTTGAAATTCATTGTCTCAGTATTACCATATAAGAGCAAAAAGAGCACAGACTACTATACAGAGAATCTCCTTGAAGAAGCTATCTTAACATTTCCAAATTAAAATGCATTATTCTGAAGCCCCTGTTCTAATATTTCTGAAGTAATAAATGGAGTAATTTCTGGAGTAATGAATCTGTGGTATTCTGCAGGGTGTAGTCCAGGAATTTTTTTTTGAGGATTTTTTTTTCATGTCTACATGTGGTCTACCTTACACTTACCTAGATACACATGCATCTAACAAGTATCCTATATTCTCCAACATGAAAATGGAAGCAGTTTTTAGATGGAAGGTTTTTACATGATAATAACTTCTTATTCCTAAGTCACAACTTATGCTAAAAAGTGACCTATAGTGGTTGTCATACTACCAAGAGGTGGACCCACTGAGCCTGACTGACAGTGAAGAACTGTATTTATCTTTAGCATTCTCAAATCTGACTGTTCTTGGAAAGGCTTTTTCTCAAACATAGAAATGGAGTGGGGGTGTGCAATAACTCTAAATTCAGTTCTCTTAAGTGAAAATACAGTACTTTTATCTCTAAGCTTAGCTGTGAGCAACCCTTAGCTTGCACTTCTAATAACCTAAAAATTTAAAGCATATCAATACATTAAATAAAAACAGAACTTTATGAAGACAGAAATATGAAGTTATAACAACATCTCCCCTACCCCCACCCCCAGAAAACAAAGCAAAAAACCACTAATGCCATTCTTGGCCAAGTAATCAGGAAAACATCCCATTCTATATAATTATAGATAATTATGTTGTAAAACTTGAATACTTGGGTTGGAATTCTGGGAGAGGCAGGCACTCTATTGTGAAACAAACCTTAAGAGACAATGCCAAATGTTAACAAGCCTCTAATATTGCTAGCTATGCTGTCATGGCACTGTTTAAGTACACCTACAACTTGTGAGAGAAATTCCTGTACACCTCACTGCTGGACATGGCTGCGGAATTTGTTTGAAGAGGGTTATTATAGATTTTAAGGACAACTACCTTTTAATCATGATGCTTTGGAATCAGTTGTTGGACAGGCACACTTAATGTGATATTCCAGTTCTAATACAAATTGATCTCTAACGATTAAAATGGAAAGGATTTAACACTGGAATGAAAAAAAAAATTAAGAGGAGGCCTATACAACTTCAGCCTTTCATAACTGAGCAACTAATCGCACCAAGATGGGCTTATAAGGCAATAGATGGTGATATTAACATAGGTTTACTTCTCTCTGATTTCTTACAATATTTTTGTTCCAGAAAGAAACGTAAACTTCCATTTTTAACGCGGGATCGCTACACCACTTGATTAAAATCCGTCACAGAAGTACGGGAACCTGAAACACAGCGCTGTCCTCGGATACACATTCAAGCAACGTCAGCCAAAACCCCTGAAAGGGCAGCACGGCGACAGCTTTCGCATCCAACCCTCCTCCCGGCGAGCTGTGCCCGTCCGGCCCGGGGCCGGTGCGAGGCGGGGAAGGGGCTGCGCGGGGGCGGCGCCGCCCGGAGCTGTCAGGCTCATTGTTCGGGGACACGGCGCCCGCCGCGGGGGGACGAGGGGGCGTTTTCACGGCGAGACTCCCTGACACCAACAGGAGCGTTTGCGCTCTTTTAAAAGATCATTCTTCTCTCGTCACGAAAAAAACGGCGTCCCCGGACAGCTGACGGCGCAACGAGAAAGGCCGGCAGCGGCGCAGGGGACGGGGCCGAAGGGCCGTCCCAGCACCTGCCACCTGGAGCGGCCGGGGAGCGCGGCCGGGCGCGGAGCGGCCGCTGCCCGCACACCCCTCCGGCTCGACCCCTCCGGCCGCCCGGGCCCGCACCGGAGGGGGGGCGCAGGTGCCCTCCCGCCCTGCCTCCCGCTGGGCCGGCCCCGCCCTGCCGCCGCCGCCGCGGCCCCGCCGGGCTGTCACCGCCGCGCAGCCTCGCCCGGCGCCGGGAGTGAAGTCGCCCGGCCCCCGCGACCGGCGAAACGAGGGCAGCGGCGCCCCCGTCCTGTCCCCGCGTCCCCCTCCCCGCCCCGGGGCTCCCCATCGCCCTGCGCTCCCCACCCGATACCTGGTGATGGTTGTAGGAGTTTCTCTGCTGTAAGAAGGCGGCGGCCGCGGCCGCCGCCTGGTGTTGGTGCTGGAGCTGGGGGCTCACAGGAGATCTCCGGTTCTGCTGCTGCTGTTGCTGCTGCTGAGGTAAATTCATCTGCGGCGGCGGCGGGGGGGCGGCCGAGAACGGGCTGCTGAAGGGCCCGGCGCAGGGGTTGTGAGGAGACACCGGCGAGAAGCTCTGGAAGAAAGCGGGGTTGATCGATGACGGGATCCCCGGGTAGAAGCTGGTCTCGGACTCCGGGCTCGGGGGCGGCATCGCGCTGATCTGCCCGCCGCCGCCGCCGCCGCCGCTGGAGACCGGAGGCTGCTGCGTCTGCTGCGGAGGCGGCGACGAGGTCTGCACCGACCAGGGGGTGCCGAAGCCGGGCAGCGGCGGAGGAGGAGGGGAAGCCGCCGAGGAGGAGCCGCCCCCGCTCTGGTGATGGGGGCTGGGGATCTCCGGGCTCTGCAGGCTGCTGAAGCCAGAGCCGAGCCCGCCGGGCAGGAGGTTCCCGGGGCTGCCCAGTAAGTGGCTGTTCGGGGGGGACTCCATGGGGGGCAGCTTGGCTCTCGCCTGCAGATGAGGAGACGGAGGCGGATTCACGCAGGAGGCGGCGGCCACCCCCACATTGGGGTCCGCGGACGCCGATCCCCCCGGGCAGGAAGGGGCGAGCCGCTCCGAACCCCCCCTGTCCGCGCCGCCCTGGTGCTCGGCGGGGCCGAGGGGCCGGTGGTGCGGGTGATCCCCCGTCCGCGGTGGCTCCGGGGGGTGAGCGCTGAGGAGCTGGAGCTGCTGTTGTTGCTTGTGCTCCTGCTGCTGGTACTTGTCAGTGGGGTGGCTGAACTGCTGCGGCTGCTGAGGGGGGTGGTGATGATAGTCTGGGGGGTGGTGGTTATTCAGGGGGTGGCTGCTGCCGAGCTGGGCTGGGCTGCTGAGCTGCTGCTGCTGCTTAAACTCTTTCCTCTTCTGGCTCAGCTGAGGAGGCGGCGGCTGTGGCTGCTGCGCTTGCTGCTTGTTTAAATCCTGGTGGGGGCTGAGACAGGGTTTAAAGTCAGAGGAGGGGTGGCCGAAAGGGGGGTGTCCCGACGCGGGGCTGCTGCTCAGCCTCTCGCTGCCTGGCTGCTGCTGCTGTGTCACCCCCAGGAGCAGCTCATCCTGCATGTTTTGATGATGCGCAGCGGCGGCCGCTGAGGGGAAACAGAGAGGGCAGCGGCGACCCGGTGGACACGCTGCCAGAGGAACCGGCTATACAGAGGGCGGCGAGGGGCAGGACGAGGAGGAGGAATGAGGCGGCTGCGGCCGCTCCGGGGAGGGAAGGGCAGGGGCTGGGGGCGGCCGCCTGCGGCTCCCCTGACACCGGCTCAGCGCAGGGCTGAGCCCCCACCCCGGCACACCGAAGAGACAAAGATAATTAATAATCTTTGTGGGGAAATCGGACGGGGGGTGGTGGTGGTGGTGGGGTGTTTAAATACCCGCCTATCGCAAGCCACTATGTAAGTCCGAAAATAGCTAATGTATGGAATAAAGCACTCTCCTTTGCCATCAGCGCCAGTGTACTGCTTTAAAAATACCGGAGCTTTTCGATAACTAGCCTATTTTTATCAGATATTCTCTTTTTCGTTTTCATATCGGGACCCCCGGTAGGGCGGCCCTTCCCGCCTACAGTCGCACCCACAGGGAATCCGCTAGGTCAGGAATCCGCCCGGACAGGTCACTGTCCCCGGACACCAACTCCTCCGTCCGACCCCCCAGCCGCCACACCGCGACGCAGGGGGAGAGCGGGGCGTTCCCGGGCCTGACACTGGCGGGGAAGGAGGGAGGGAAGGCGGGGAGGCCGCCGGTACCTCCGCAGGGCAGGCGACCCGGTCTCCTCAGCGAGGCTCCTGCCCCGTCCCGGCCGCCGCCCCCGCCCCGCTGCCGGCCCGGGGCCGCCTCGGCGCCCTTAAGAGCGCCGGAACACCCGTCACAGTGACGTCACAGGCCCGGCCCCTGCCCGCCCGGCCTTGGAAATGAGCTTTGCGGGCCCGCCCCCTCATGAATAATGCATCGACTCCTGAGTTCGCCCCTCCCTCACCGCCGGCGGCGACGAGCCGTGTGGGCGCTACCACTGCAAGCGAGAGGGAGGTGGCAGCTCTGCGAGCCTCCTGGGCGAGCAAGGCAGTCACTGGGCTTCGACGACCTTTGCATCGCTAAGCGAGAGACACCTGAAACAAAGCGATTTTATTTCGTTTTGCGGCGGCGGGCGCCGTTGGCTTCCATCCCTACAGACAGTGCGGGGCGAAGCCCACACCCTGGTTTCTCCCGGCGCCTGCGATCCCGTCAGGCGCTCCTTCGGGACGAGCGCGCCGCTCATTTGCATTGACGCACGGCCGCGCGCCACGGGCGGGGCGGGGCGGGGCGGGGCGGGTGGAGCGCGAGCGCGGCGGCACGAGACGGGCCGGGTGTCGAGGCCCCGCCCCGGCCCCGCCCCCGCCCCCCCCCCGCCCCGCCCCGCCGGGTGCCCGTGTTGCCGGTGTCCCACGGCGGTCGGTCGGACACGCGGGTGGCGCAGTGAGGGGTGTGAGGGCTTCCGGGCACTTGAGTTGGTCACCCCTTCGTCTCCCCCCGCCCAGGGCCTGCCAGCAAACCTTGTTTCTCGGGCTCCTCAGTCATCCACGCGAGCTGGGACACAGCCCGTGCTGGGGTGTAGTGGCACGAGGTGCTGCCTCCTGAGGTATTCCAGTGTTAAAGGTGGGGTTTTAGCCTTTCTATCCACTGGAAGCACAAACGAATAAATAATTTGGCACACACAAATATACTGTTGATACAGATGAATATATCCCTAAAAAGACTAAAACAAATGAGCTCCCTTTTGCTCTGGAGAAGCTGTAGCTCAGTAGTGAAAGAATTAGTACACAGCTGTTGAATGTGTGAGTTCACGGGGGAAGTGTCGTTATGTGCTTGACCTGCTGTACTTTTCTCTAGGCATCCATCCATGCCCAATGTCAGTGACTGGATGGCTGCGTTCTTGCCTGCCCCATGGACCTTTGGTCTGACCCAGTGTAACAATTCGTATTTGTTAAATCTGTGTGTGTTTGGTATACACATGCAAAATATAAAGGGGAAAAGAATCTCTTCGTCATTGCAGTCATCTCTGATGTGATTGTGAACCTGTGTGGGTGTATGTATTGGGGTATTCGTGCCATCTTAAAGAGTTAGGATGAAAATACATTTGCAGCATAGAAGAATAATTGATACATGTTTATCTTTGTTGTATTATGGCTTAGCACTCCAGAATTATTCATTAGATTGGCATCTGTTTCAGGAACTCTGCTGCCGTCTGTTTTACAAGGGCTAAAAAAAATCCAGAGTGCAGACCAAGGCCCTGCAGATGATCACATGCTGAGTAAATGTTGCCAGCGAAGTAATGGTTCCTCTCTGGGTAGTGAGTTGCTTCATAGCACAGCCCTCATAAACATTAGTTCGGTGAACTGCAGAACTGGTAGCATCTGGCTTCCCTTTGTGTCCGTATCATTCCCTTTGTGACCTGACATTCGGTTGTGTGCAAGCCTGAACAGAAGCTGTCCTCTACCTGGGGCGTTCTCAGACATCTTAGCAACGGTGGAAGCAATGCTGCTCTGTGTCTCTCCTATAACCAGCTGCCTATTTCTACAAAGTGCATAGGAACTCATTCATTTGAGGTTTTTTTTATAAGTGGTCAGCTTCTCCGTCCTTCACCCTTAAATCAAGCCCAAATTCTAGTAATTCTTGCTTTAAAACAGCCGTCTTGGAGTATGTGAGTGGTCTTTTTAAATTGACTGAAAGACAGGAGTGCTCACATCCTTCATGCCAGCTTATCACTACCATGGTAGCCAGCTACCCCAATCAGTGTGTTTGTTAAAACAACCTTCATGGGGTGAATCTCATCTATTTTTAACCATGTGAAAAGGAAGTGTGCGCTCTGCATTAGCTACCTAATCTTCTACAAACAAGGACAGGTGCTACCAAAGGATGATTCAGCCTACCCTGATGCAGGTACTTTTAGAGAGAGAAACCTGATCTCTCCCTCTGCTGATTATAAGGAAAGGTTCTGGGTATCTTGCTGCAGAATCCAGTAGGTTTTTGGTGCTCCTTGGTCTTGTGGCATACACTTCTTGACTTAGGATACAAGCAAGAATGATTCAAACCAAGAATCCTTCAGGCTCTTCTATCTCAGATATGAGGCCCCTTGGTGTATGCTGAGGCCACAGCTTCTGGCTTCTTCTCTACAAAATTAAGTCTCTTATCTGGAACATTGGTGCCATCAAAAAGTGCTGAGGCCTGTCTGTGGCAGTTTGCTTTCTCTCTCCACTCCCAAGTTTCTTGATTTTTGACCATTTTGCCTTCACACCCTCTTGCTTTAATGTTTTATTCTCTCTTGTAATCCCTTGATTCTTTCCTGCTTTCATTTATCTTAGCTGCCCCTTTCTAGGCAAAGCTTGAGAGCTTTTTTGGATTAGGTTAGTTGTAAGCTAACAGCGTCTGAAAACAGATGCCTAAACAAATATGTAAGAACAAGCTAAGTATCTATAATGCTTCCTTCAGGTATCTCAACCATTTACAACATAAGTACTCCCTAAATCTGCCTTTCCAGACCTTACGGTATACATGGATGATTGGACTTCATGTTCCCTGATTGTTACTGAAGAGAAGCTGCCTGAAGAAAAGAGTATGCTGGCAGAGCCCCACCTCATCTGAATGACTTGAAGAAGCCAGAGAGTTGTGGAACTGGGATGAGTTCCTTAAACTAGACAACAAACATTACGAATGCCAAGCCATATGCAATATCACTGTACATAATATGTAAATTGAAAAAAACAGATGTTGCTGTCAGTACGGTAGAACCAAATATACATAAGTTATGGTTTTTGCAGTCATTAATCAACCCGCTTCTGTGTATACATTCCAACAAACGTGCCAGACATCAACTTCACCTGGGAGGCCTCTACCTATGGCTGAGCTGGGGCTGATGGGGTTCCTGGCTTTGTTGGTGCCTGAAAGACAATGATCATCTGATTTGTCTGGTGTTCTGCATCATCCACTGGGTGTTAAATTTTGTGAACCAAATTGAACTTCTATAGCAGTGCTGTAGAAGAGAAAATATAAAGACAAATCAAAATAAACTATATAAAATAGCACTATATAAAAACAAAATAAACTGTAAGGATTACAGAGCAAGGTCCTCTGGCTGCCATTTGGGTGAGATGAAAGGGATCATCAAGGTAGTGGCTTCTAAGTTTTGCCCTTGATTGGTTATCATCTCTTCTAGAAATTACCATGCACAACTTAAGTTCTTTCATAAACCCAGAAGAATACCATATGCTACTGGCCAGTGTTAGCAACAGGACATTATTATATGAGAAAGGATTTTGGCCTACTGTTCTATTTTTCTGCTTGAACAAAAAAATCTTAAGTGGTTATAAGAGCTGAATGGGATTATACTGAGATGCTGTCCACTTCAGAGAGGTCTGTGGATTTAGCTTCCTTTAAAAGTGTTCTTGGGGGTAGGATCCACACTTTTTCCTCATCAGACACCACTTAACAAGTGTAACAGTTTTTTGTGAACACACAATAAATCATGAAACTGATAAAAATTTAGATATAGTATGTAGACTTTATGTGCATGCGAAATTACTTTAGCACTTCCTCATTTTGTAAATGAGCACCAGAATATCACGAGCCTAACATATACAAAAGAAAATAGCTCTGACTACTGCTAGAATCTGCTGTTTCCCTCCTATTAGCTCACTGGAAAATCACTGTGGCTGTGATTTTGAATATGGGCTGCAATTAAACATACACATGAAAAGTATCTTTGCTTTCATTCCAATAATAAAACAGGTTTTTTGATGATTTTTTCTTTTTTAATGTACAGTTAAAAGTAAATGTGGTTACAGATAGTACTGACTTCAGAAAAGCTTTTGTGGACAGGCTCAGCACAGAGACTCATTGGCTGCTTGTAATGCAACAAATTGCTCTTTCCACAACCCACAATATTTATAGACCTTTCACCATTTACAGTGATTTACTACTCTGTTTGACCTCTTTTCCAAAGCTCTACAGCTACAAAACAAAACAAAAAAACCCAAAACCAAAATCCAACAACAACCACCACCACCCCCCCCAAAAAAAAAAAAACACAAAACAACAAAAACAAACAACACCCAAACAAAAAATGAAATCAGGGGGTTTAAAATCAGTTTCTTGTTTTCTCTTTGCTGTTTTACCTCTCCTTCTCCCTTTCCGTATCTTCTCCTTTTCCTGGGCTCTTTGTCAGCCATCTGTGTTTAGGTAGCTGTGTCTGTCCTGCACTACTTGCAAGGACTCTGCTAAGAGATCTGCTCAGTCTTCCCTATTATCAGGCTGGTTAGGGAAGTACACAGTCTGCTGTCCTGTGGTCTGTGACATGTATCTACTTTGTTCCTCAGTTTTAACTTTGAAACGGGCTTGCCTATGCATTCCAGGAACAGCACATTGTTTAACTGTTAACTAAAATACATGATTCTCCTACTTCAGCTGGAGCTGCTTCCTCTTAACCTTAAAGCTGATTTTGTTAATGACTTTTTCCTCTGATGGAAACATGGTAAATAGTCTGGCACTACAGGTTACATAGAAAAGCAGATGATGAGGTTTGACATTTCACACAAAAAAGAGGTCTGTAGATTTATATCAATGTGCTTCATTCACTGTTTTTCTGTTCTTGATTTTTTTAAACTCTGAAAATAATAATTATGCATCCTTAGGAAGGAGGTAGGTAAGTTTTTCAGCAGTGAGCGGTTCATTGAATTGCAGTAGCTTATCCTTTCTCCTAGTGTTTTTTCTCATTAAAAGAAAAAATATTAATCATCCAAATATAGCAAAACTGGGTAAAAACCTCTTTTGTTAGATTACTGTGTGAAGAAATGAAATTAAAAGCAGAGGCGAAAATTAACACCAGGGATTGAGATGGTTTGCTTTGTTCTCTTATTCCCACTCCCACGTTATGTTTTTGTTTGTTTATTTTTAAGGATAAAAATCTTAAAATTCACAGGAGATGGGCAGCTTTCTTCCTTTATTCAAAGCCCGACTTCCATCGTGAGAGCTGTGCTGCCTGCTGGACTTGAAGGATATGGGTTCTGGTCACAAGAATGCAAAGCAGTAATTTACTCTGCTTTTTCTCCTTTGTGCCCTGGAGTTTAACCAGCACATTAGACTAATATTTTCTTGCTTGCTAGTGGCAGTTTCTGTTTCTTTTTGTTTTGGGGGTTTTTTGGTAGTGGAAGTCATTAGAGTTTCTCCCAAGAGAATCACTGCCAAAGTAAACAAACATCTTCATGGAAGGAAAATAATGTCTGTGGAGTATTCAGAATTCCATGTTTTACAGACGAGTATTTATGGCAACCAACTAGTGAATTAAAGTGAATGAAATCCTATTTCTAGTTTGCTGCTTCTGCTGTGCTAATTGAATGTGGCAATTTCTGCTAGCTTCTCAGCTATGCAGTGCAAGTGCTGAATGTTAGTTGTAATTTAGGATGAAGGAAATATGGACGAAACTGGGTTGAGAAAAAGGGTTTTCTTTTATTTTTTGTTGTCGGGAATTGAACAGTGCATGTAAACCTCCGAGGAATTGCTGTTGTCTCTAAAATGTTCTGCATGTGGTTGGCAAGAACAACAGGGACAGAAGAAAGTTCAGCTAAAAAATTCATAAAGGCTGTGTCTGGTGGAATGCATTACAGTCAGCTGTATACCTCTATGCTCTTATCCCTCTGAACTGATAATTTTTAACTGAGATGAAACATTCTGAGGAACAGGAGGCTGGCAGATTTGCAGCGTAGATTGTTTGAAGGTTTAAATACTGTGACTATCTCATCTATATCTGTAGCTATAATGTAAGCTGGAGTTGCTGAGAAGTGATAGAATGGCTCATGTGTACAGCCTAAAAAACTGTGAAGAGCTTATTTTCTGTGTGCCTCAGAATCCTGTACACTTCCCACCTACTGTCCAGGATAGCACTAATTCACCAGTGGAACAGAGACACTTCAAATTTGTTGAGGATGAGACCGTATCTAGTTCTCTGTTTAGGCAGTGGCTTTCACAAAGGGGACCAGTGCTAACTGGGAACTGCTGCCAACACCATCATATGTTTCATGACAAATGCAAAGTGTTCAAAAAGTTGGCACTACAAAACAGAGATACTGTCAATCTCTGTTTGATTCTCAAAATGGCTTATAAGGTTTTAAAGCTTGCATTGTTGCTGGTGTACTTGTATATCAGACAGTGTTTTTATCAGCCCTTATAACACGGCAGGTTAATGTGATTACATTACTAGAACATAACTAAAATTCTAAGGATAGAGGATTCTAATGTTTTTACTGCTGTTTTTCGTATGTATTGTGAGCAGAAGAGTTTGTGCAGCAGTTTGTGCAGCCATAACCAGAATGCAGTATTTTCTCATCTCCTTTTCTGTGCACTGTGCAGATGCAGCTGCTGCTATTTACCAAACATGAAGATGTTGTTCACAGCTCTGGGAGTAAGTTTGAGTTCTTCTTTAAAAAATGCATGAGACATGTCTACTAATTGCATGAATGTTCAGCATATATTTAAGTACCTGAATATTGTGGTGTAGGAAGCACACTGAAATTTTAAGGAATGATCTCAGTGATCATTGGATAGCTCTCCAGAAACCCGTACAACTGATTTGTGCTAAGAATAACTGTGTGATGCTTCCAGTGGTAGAATAATGTGTTCTGAAGGGTCGTATACTCTAGTCTGGCCGTATGCAGGAGACAAGGTAGGAGACCCAAGGAGACTCTGGAAATTTTTGAGCAAGGAGGCCTTGAAGTAGTATTCATTGAATCCTGTAGGTAGCCCTTATGGCAGATGCAGCAGGAGGAAGCAAATGTGTCTGCCCCTCTGCAGGACTGTACAGAGGAGTATATGTTTGTACCTTAGTAGTCTATTAAAAAAGTGCTTTAAATTGCTACAAGAAGGTTTATTAAGGTATGCTTTTTAAATTCTAAAAGGTAATAGAGGAACAGCTTCCCCTTCTGAGCCATAGCATGTGTGTTGTACGAAAAGCAAAGGCAACTTATCTGATTTATATGTGAAAATATATCCTCTTGTACTTGACCTTATTTTCTCTGTGACTATAAGATGGATTCTCACTAATTTTACACCACCACCCACTGTTTCAATAAAATTATTTTAAACAGATTCTGTAAGCAGTACAGGCTTCAGATTCAGCATAGAACTAAAATTAATCGGTCTAGAGTTGAAGAAATGCAGATTAAAATTTAAAAATCCATTAACCATATCATTGTGATTAATTAAGATGATATGTCTAGTAACCAAGGTGGGGTCAACAACTCTGGGCTGGCCATTGATATATCACTCCTAAGCTAGTCAGGGAGCAGGCAGCTTGCTTGAGGGTAGGATGCTCTCCTTCCCCTTTGATGGGAGTGTGTGGCATCTTTTAAGAAATGCTCCAGGATCCATGGCTGGAATGAGATTGGCCCAGCGATGAGGCTGTGCCTCTGGAGGGGAGAAGGGGCAGGCCTAGAGTTGAACTCACCTCTGCCGTACGACAAATTAAGGCTCTCTCAATACTTAGCTGTTTTTAGTAATGTCCCAGCTACCTTCCCACCCCTGACTTTTTGTTTGTTTTGGATTTTTTTAACCTACTAAATTATACTTCTGATCAGTGCAGAGTGACTGTACTGCAGCTTTCACATATTTTCCTGCTGGTCTCCCTCCTCCTAAATATTCCTAGCTATAGCTGGGACTCAGGAAAAAAAAGTCTTGAGTCCTCTCATAATAATTTACATCTCTGATCTAATGATCAATTGTAAATCAATGTTAAGCTTCATGACTTTTGACCGTGCATGCTATTATGATGATACAAAGACACTGAACAGCAATATGCTGATTTCACCCTGTATATTTTGGTTACTAAACCATATTATCCATGTAGTTCTTTCTTAATGTACATGTATAACATTTTTAATAATTTTAAAGAAAAGAAATCCAAGAAAAATCCCTGCCAAGAAACTACGTAAAAGTTAGATATATTAGAATATTAATGTTAAAATATTTTAGAAGTGCATTAGCTATAAAAAATAATAATTTGAAACCGAGAAAATGTAGTGAAAATATTGCACTTCAATAAAATAAAATACATTAAAAAAGAAAACACAGATTAAAAGCCATCCACACAACCGTAATTTACTTCTATAATGAGAACCTGAGGGAAATGTGGAGTTAAGTTTAGTTTATTTCAGCAGACTCTAATTTTTTTAACACTTTATGCACAGTTTTACTTAAAAGAATTATGGTTGTTTGGATGCCTTAACCATTAGCTCCTCTATCTTCATATGTTTAGGTTTTTTGTAAGTTAGATAAAACTTACAAAATCTAACTGAATTTTAGATCTCAACACTGGAAGTTGTGCTTTCTAATCGTATGGGTACAAGTTGAAGGAACTAGAGTAACAGCAGATCTATTATGTTCATCTTTTATACATTGAGTACAAAACCTACTGTAATTCTGTCATTTCCTCTCTCATGGCATTGAGAGCTCAGATCCCTTTTTATGCAGTGGCACAAACCAGTTTGCTGCTTAAGTGTAGCTTACAGAAGCTGCTTTGCAGAACTGATGAACACATGCCACAAATCAATTGTACCCATGATATTTAAAAGGGAAAATTACTCAGATCTTTAAAAATTCCCAAACCTTGGTAAATAACCTTGAATAATTGTGATATCATTTCAGGTCAGTGTTCTTTGACCACTGACCAGTCAAAATGAATCATCCAAGGAACCTTTGTTTTCATTGTTGTAATATTTTTTTTTGGTGTGTGCTTATATTATCTTGTAACTGAAGAGCAGAAAACCTCATAATACTTCTACATTAGGAAATTGAGGGACTTCTCCTTTATTTTTTTCCTCCCAAATAGCCTTTTTTTTTCAACATTGAAAGGTCTTTATATGACGAAATTTACCAGAGACTGTAGTGGTATAATTATACCTTTTGGATGCTTTTTAATCTTTCATGAATGCCTGTAGAATTCAAGTGTCCACATGGGGAGTTATCCCATCAGAACTATAGGGGTGTAATTATGCTGGTGAATTCTGTATGGAGACAAATGCTTTATGAAAGGGAATTTTATTTTGGCTCTTCACTTTTCAGCTTATTCATGTTCTGAACTAAAAGGATTTGATCAAATCAATGAAAATAATGAAAATTCATTGGTTGCCAAGGGTTGGGGAATTTAGAAAGTAATAAATATATACATTTCCTGATAACACTCATGTACATTTTTGTTCTTATTCTCTCGCCAGTGTTTGAGTTTGTGAGTTTAGTGAAAGGTTAAGAAGCGAGGTTTTTTCTTTGCAGAGCCACATAAACTGATATGCCCAACACTGGTAGAATATTAGAGATTCTTAGCTCCCATAAAAGTAGCTGGGGTTTTGGGCAAAGAGGACACTGGAGAGTTAGTTGAATACTTTTTAGTCTTGGTATGACTTCTGCAGCTACCACCAAGCAGATAAGCCACTGGATTTTCTGTATATGAATTTTCCTATAATCCAGTTAAATTGTAGTTCCTTACATATGCAAGTCCTAGGACAGTAGTCAAAATGTTCTCTACAAAAGTAGTCCATTTACATGAAAATAACTTTCAGTATGTCAGTAAGGGTGTAGTAACACTAATAATTATTTTCTAAATGTACTTGGAGTGAATTACAAGTTTGTCTCAATGTAATTGCTGCATAGACTTTAAGACAAAAAGAGCTCAATCATTTTGATGATGTAATCCAGTCCAGCCATAGCACTGACCACAGAGCATTGCTCTGTGTGTCTTGTTTGAAGACTAAGGTGAACTTCATTAGAAAGATGTCTCATTTATATTTAAAGAGTTCAGAGAACAAAGAGTCCACCACATCTATATCAACATCACTGTTCAGGTGAAGTGTTTTATTTGTGGTCTGAATTTAGCTTTGACTTAACTTGTTTAATCTTTGCTGAGTTAAAAAAGCCTTTAGCACTGGACAGTATTCAATGAAAATACTTAAAGGCTGGGATCAAGGTACTTCAGCCCTCTTTAGTTGTTAAGCAAATCTCATTGAGGTGCTTTAGTTTCTAACCGTAAGGCAGGATTTCTGTATCACCAGTTTTTCTTGTAGTTTCAAGTTTCCAAACATCCTTCATGAGTGAGAACATCAGGGCTGTCAGCAACGAGAGAATTACAGCATGAGCTGAACAAAAGCACGATCTCCCCTTGCTGCTTTTGAAGCATGGAGAAATTTTGGTTTTCCATATTTCTTGTCACAAGCCCTTTGTATAAATATATACCTTATAAAGGCCAGGGCCTTAATTGGATATCATGCTTCTTCAAGGCAGGCTTACTAGAGGGATGCAGCAAGGTGATACATTGCTGTGATACCCAGTATATTTGGGTTTATCCTGGGTAATGTTGCACGCAATGGTAGTGCTTTTCTCCTGCTTCATATTCTTTCTATCTGTGAAGATTTCTTTTATAGTTGAAAATACAGTCTCCATTCTTGTAAATATTGTTTGATTTTGTTTCAACATGCATAACCAATTTTTTTATCATTAATGAGGCATACATCAGTTATGTGAGCATGAATTAAAGTGGGTTATGAGGAAGCATGGCTGTGCCATTTTCCTAATTTCCTACTTTTCACCTGTAAAGTTTCCTGGTACTGATTTTTTGTTTTCATCAACGCATGGCCCTGTATGTTCACCCAATATATTAACCCAAGGAAATGAGTAGAATTAGTCCAAAAAGTCTTTCCTGTGAGCTCACTGCTGAAACATTGAAAATGGAAGAATGAGTCTGGTTTTGGCTACCAGTAGAATTCTGTAAGTGATCTATTTTGTAATTAATGCAGTCTTCGCATAGTGTTAGGTAAGTGTTTTAGAAGAGTACAAGCGTGTGGTTTTGCAGTTGTACCCCATCACTCTGAAACTGTTTCAGGCCTGCTGTGCAAGCACACTGAAACAAAATAATTGAAATTTCCTTTTAGTTAGAAATAGTTTTCCAGTTCTCAGCTGTTCTCTCCAGAGCAGGCAGTGCACTACTCATGGTAAAGCCTTAACTAGACTATCTGAGGAACTTTTTTGATGTCTAGAAAATAGTCAGATCAATTTTATTGTGGTTGGGTGGATGTGTGCAAGGGGCAGAACACTGTAGACATGCACAGAAAAGGGAGCAAGGAAGCCCATCAGCCTGAGGTCTACTTTAATGTGACCCTGAGAAAGAGGTGCTTGAAGCTGTGAGTAAGGAAACTGTCTCCTGCTGTTAGCTTCCTACTGTGCTGAAGGAAACAGCATATAATATATAGGGTTTGTATGTAAATAGGATTGCATTGAATAAATGCCTATCAACAATTCAAAGCATAACATACAAGACATCAAAAATCAGCAAATTGTTTGTATTTATGTTTACTGACAAAGTTTATATCTTAGAAAGATATCTAAAGTATCTTAGAAAGCCCTCAGTGAAGGTGAATGGAGACAGAGCACATTGATGAAACTAAACTAAAACTGTACAGCAAGTCTGATTTTCAGTCTGAAGTCCTAACTGAAAATTATGTATTTCTAGTAGCACTGAGTATTTTTTGTTTAGTTTGAGATTTTTAGTTGGAACAAATCTTTGATAGTTATGGAATCACAGAAAATCCTGAGTTGGAAGGGAGCTCTGGAGGTGATCTGCCCCAGGCTCCTGTTGAAAGCAGGACCTTAGATGAGCTGATCAGGGGCCCATCAAGCCTGGTGATTTCCAGGGAGTTTCCCCATTTCTCTGGGCAACCTCTTCAAGGTTTGGTTGCTCTCGTGATGGAGTTCTTCTTACACTCCAGTCCTCTGATCAGCTTGATGGCCGTCTGCTGGAATATCTCCAATTTTTTAATATCTCTTTTGCTAAGGGGACCAAGATGGGATATAATATTCCAGGTGTGGCCTAGTAAGCACTGAGAAGAGTGGAATTACCATGTCCTTTTTTTCTGCTGGCTGCAGACTTACTGAGGCAGCCCACAACACCCTCTGCTTTCGTTGCTACAGGAGCACTAGGCTGGCTTGTATTCAGTTTGTGATCCTTTTACCCCCAGTAATACAATTTCATTTTTTACTAATGAAAGGAAGGCAAAGAAGTTCAAAAAGCTTCTGGAAGAAAAGGGTTTTACCCTAAAGCCCAATGACTTCAGCCTTCACCCTCAGTATGGGAGACCTGGTTTCAGTTCTTTCTGTCTTTTGAGGAGTTGGACCTATGTTGCTCACAACCTTGAGCTGTGCTCTCAACAGGAGGCTGTAAGAAGCTACAACATATTCTGGGGCTCCTTCAAACTCCTATCTTGCCACAGTGATATTTTTGTTTAATATACTTCTGATGTTTCTTAGACTAGGGACTACAGGTGTCATACCTGCATAGGGTTCATCTGTCCTCTCCTCTCTTCTCCTCTCCTCTCATCTCCTCTCCTTGGTTCAGAAATGCAGAAGTTCACAGACGTTCCCCAAAACCTTTAAGAAGAAACTGTTTGTCCAACTCTAGTGTGATTCTTATGACGTACAAGGTCTTTATATTTGGTTTCTTTCCTTTGATGTGAATGAACTTGCCTGGAATTAAGTGATTAGTCATGACCTGAATGGCTCCACCTTGGCAGTGTTGGTGAGTAAGTAGGGCTACCTGAATTTAATTTTTTTTATAAAGGTACTTACTGTAATACTTTTTGCATTGAAAAGGCACTTGGGCCTCTTTATTCTTTTTGTACTTCATATAACTTTATCTATACAGTATAGTAACTTGTGGTAGGACAGTGAATCTATTTGTTTTGTTTTAGAGGAGCCAGGAAATATCTAAAAATATTTTAAAGTACCACAGTTTTTTAACAAAAGCAACTTGTGTATAATGTTTGATGTACTGGGTAATAAAAAGTGGATCAATAGTCGTTGCTACTCTTATTTGATTTTCAATCCAGGTACCAGAATGAAAAAAACCAAACAAACCACTACACAAAACAACTGGCAACTGGCACTTTCTGTGCACAATACAAATTGTGGAGTTCGTTTCCCATATCAGCTCATATCAATATATTGTACTTGCAGATTTCAAAGGATGAAAAACAATGATAACTTTAATTAATATGTAGAAGGGGAATAATATTTCCACATTACCTTTTACAGATGATTTCAAAAAACCCCCCACAATTTCAAAATTTTAGATAAGGATAATTAATTTCGAATTTCTGGTCCAGAATGAAAATGGCACAAATTTTGCATCCATTACACTAACAGCAAAGCAGAACATAGATTGGTGGGCATTTGGAACAAGCACACAGGGACATATTCTGATGCAATGGGAGAGCACCTCTTTCTAGGACTTGTTCACAGCGTGTGAGGAAAAGCTGTACTGCCATCAGTAAATCCAAAATGAGGACTTCTTCTGAACAACATTTGGAAAAAGAACGCCTTAAATTTCCTAAAAATATAATCTTAGGAAAATATTAAGGATATTGTCACTATATGGAAATGTCTCCATCAAGCATGAAACAAATCGGTGTTGAACTTTGTGATGCATCAAGCAGTGTCAGCTGCTGATTGCCAAAGAGTCAGAGATACTGCAGTACCTCTACTTTGTGGAAACAAACGTTTGGCACCAGGCAGAATTATGTGAAACATAAAACCGACTGGTTCATCAGAACAACTTGTTTCTCTAACTGAGTGCTAAAAGGGAGAGTTTTAATAGAAAGTGGGACTTCTCAAGGAAATCCTGCTGGGTATTCTGAAGGCTGTGCTTTAATGAGCAGACAAGTAAGTTACCTTGGAGAGGAAAGCTAGTCTAGTAAAGAAGGCACAAAGGTGATAATTAAACAAGAAATCAATGTTAAGTATGGAAAACAGGGGCATAACTGGGAATGAAAATTGAATCTACACAATGTAAATGACTTTTAAAGAAAATAAAGGTAATAAGGAGTTATTACTGGCCAGTAGATCTTAAGACAATAAGTAGGTATTACCAATATATTAGGAATAAAAGAATAACTAAATCAAGTATAGATTTCAGTCTTGCAGAAAAAACACAGAACAGATCCAATGGTTGGAAATCAAAGCTCGAAAAATTCAATCACTATAAAGATGCAGTGAAGGTGATTACATGTAGGAATAATTTCCCAGTGTAGGTAGGTGGTAAGTTTTCCATTGCTAGGAATTTAATCCAATCGGATAAACTTTAATCTGACTCTGGGAAAAGGCTTGGAAGCATCTCTGTGGATGGCAGCAGAGTTAATTTGTTCTGTGCAATCTTTACATCTGTGAATTTGTATTTGTGCTTTGTCACTCCCTTCTTTTATAAACTGTTGAACAGAACAGAGAGCTCTCACTGCCCTCAACATGTTCCACATGCTCAGCTTTGCTTTAAGACAGTGACTAAAAAACCCCCAATCTTATGCTTCAGGGCTACAGCTGGCTGCCTGCAGAAGGCGAGAAGCTGATTCCCTAGGTTATTTCTGGGGTTTTTAATTTCATTTTTCTCTGAAGCCTTAGGGGCAGGCATGGCTAGTTATAAAACCTTGGAGAGACCGGGCCACTTCTCTGCTGGGAAGTCCTCTCTTTTATATAGCTGCTATCTTCCATCTGGCTGGGGGATCAGACAATTTCCTCCCTAAGTTAGGGTAGCAAGGACTTTGAGCTCTTTTTTCTTTCCTGTTCATTATGACATCTAGGTATATCTGAGATCATAATTATGATCATTTGGCATATCTGATATAATCAACTCACTATTGTTACTGGAACCTGAGGCAGAGGCATCAGAGATTTTTGGAATTCTTAGTAGCTTAATTTGTTCAAAATTAATTTTTCTGTTTTTTGCATAACCCAGCTCACAGAGGAAAGCAATGGGTGAACCATTATGCACCATACAAAACAGCACGTTGTCTGTTCTGGTTTAAATTCTGAATTATAGCTTAATTTTGCTGCAGTAAGTGTTATAGGCGACAAATACTGTTTCTTTTTTTTTTAAATGGGCTGATGTCAGTGGGGATGCTTGATGGAGTTGCAGAGCTGCCACGCAGGCTTCTCAAGTGCTGCTTCGCCGGCTGCATGCAGCAGCTAACAAAGGGTTTGTTGTGCTTGCAGCAGCATCGCCTCCGAGCCTGGCGTTCCTTCTGCAGCACTCCCCACCTTTTGTTTAAAAAAACTGCTCCTCCAAAGCAAAAGTAAGAAACCTTACTAATATTGCACTATCAGAGAGCGAGGATACAATAGGTTTTCTTATTGTTTTGAATTGCAAATGGCACTGATTGGAAAGAAGGATGTCAGGAGGTGCTGGAAACCAGGCTACATATTGTCATCTCTTAAGAGGCGAACAGGTCTGCCAGGGTTCTGCCTTGTGGCCGTGCTGGCAAGTGTCTGGTCTTACAGTGCTATCTGTTGCACACGTGTGAAAGTACTCATGCACTTCACAGAGGTCCTCCTTTCTCTACAGGAAGCTGTCAGCAAACACCTATTATCATCCTGCAAAGTTGTGAAAAGAGACCTGCTGTTTCATCAGCATCAAAATGTTTTCTTCTTAAGCATGTGAAGAAAAGGCAGCCTCCATCTGATGAGTCCTTATGTATTCTTTTTGTAGGTCCAACGAAGGGACACATTTTCAATTTCTACTTGTGTGCAAGTGGAATTGGCACTTATGTAGATAAACATATTGACTTATTGCATAAGTCACCTCACCTATGATAAACCACCTATTCTATGATTTATCATAAGTCACCAGTTGGCATCACATATAACACTGGCCTGTGATACATATATGTTTCGTCATGGACTTATCCTGCACCCATCATTTCACAGGTGATTAAATACATATCTATAACTCTTTGTGCCTGTATAGGAGCTTGTACATAGGAGCTCCAAGCAAAGATAAGTCCAGCTGGAGAACTGGAGATAAATGGATTGAGACAGATGAAGGGAAAAACCCAAGAGATCCAGATCATTCCTTGAATGGTAGAACTAATGAGAACTGTTTTGCTCTGGTTTTGTCTCTCTTGGGGTGTGATAAATTCATGTTCATCCCACTAAAGTGCCCTCTTCCATGGCATCCTCCAATCTCTCTGTGTCTTCATAGTGAGATGCCTCACTTCCCCTTAGCTCCTCTTTATGCCATGGCTTTTAGCTACTGCTGCTTGGCCTAACAACTAGGAATGATGGAGCAGATGCTGTTCTGGAGATGCATGCATGTAAGGTGGCCAACCTGTATGTGTCTGGCATGGTCAGCAGCTGCTACCAGCTGAACCTAATTGGCTGCCCTTCTCTGCTGGCAACAAAATTAATGACTTTGGGAGCTGCCTTTCATGATGTGCTGAATGTTGCACAGGTCTGTTGTAAGATTTTCCTATTTTAAAAATGACTCTGCTCTTCAGTTCAGTTGAAGCTGAACAAACATGACAGGGAGACAGTGTGATGCACGCAAGCTTCATTTTCTCACGAAGCCAAGATTAAAAAAAAAAAAAACCTGCCTAGGAAGAATTTCAGCCAACATTTGAGAAGCTTTCCATTAATTATCAAAATGAAGAAGCAGAGTGTGCTAACACAGTGTTGATTCAAACCATCAGAATCAATTTCTCAAAAAATAGATGTGCTGAACAAAAATGCATAAAACACATCAGATTTATGCACTGCATGCTGTTCCTGTTTTGTTTCTGCATCTGGCCTTATTGTAACAGCCTCCAACCCTAAAAATCACCCTTCTATACCCAAACTGTATAGGATACACAGAGTTTAGAAGAAGAATTTTCTTTCTTAGGTGTCAGAGAACCTCTGTCTTTTAAAGTTGTTTATTCAGAGTGAGTAAATTAAACTAGGTCAGCCTGAATTATGGTGATGGTGTTCGGAGTGCCTGTGTTCCTGGTGCATCTCTGGAGGACTGCTACTCTGCAAGGTCTCTCCCACCAGCCCTTCTTCCTCTTGGCTGTTGTTGCTCACAGAGCTTCTGTCCTGTGACAAAAATATCTAAGCACACTTTGCAGAGCAGTTTTGGATTCACTGATGCAAAAGGATGAAGAAGTTAAATATGCATTTCTTGTATCACTGTTTCTATTGCTGTAAGGTCAGTATTTTAAAGGCTCTAAAGTTTCTGGAAATGGATTTTTGATTTATTTTGAGAACAGCCTTCTGGTGCTTATTCATTTGCCATCTACGGTCTGAAGGCCAGTCAGGAACTACAGCTTTTACAAATCATCCCTTGTATTTTGGGTTAATACAGGCCTTCCTGCACTTTACTTGGTTGTTGTAAATGCAGTTTATAATTCATACAGAATGGTTCATCTGCCCTGTGACCAGAAAATGTTAAAAGAAAGCATTCAGTCCTAGTCTGTGCATCTGGTGATGTGGACCGGGGTTTTTAAAAGAACCCAGAAGAATTAGGCATTCAAATTTCATTAAAATGCTGTGGAAGTGAAGCATATAAACTCTATTAAAAAGCTCAGTCATTATCTATAGCTCTTGTTTTTTTCTCCAATTTAATTTGTGCATAAGCCTGCTTAGGGGAGAGAAGTAGACAGGGCTGGTTTTGCTCACCTTGCCTTCTTGTTAGTGCTGAGGCACAGCCCTACCTTAGAGCTTGAGCATGCTGCAGTTCACTCAGCTCTTCCATTTTTAACTGCAGCTTCATATACCCACCCGGCTACTGATTTTATGATTAAAACCTCATTTTCCTAACCATAAAAATGAATCTAAGTATCTGATCAATAAAACTGTTCATATAAATAGTTTGGTGAATATGATGTTGAAAATTTATATAGATATGTATGTGTATATATATATATATATATGACATCCTCAAAATGATTTGTACTTTTTCACACTGAACATTCCAGGTAGACAAAACTGAATAAAAGCCAGTGAAGAAAATAAAATTATACTGCAGAATGTAAAAGAATTGGATATGTTGCTTTTAAATATGATGCAATGTGACTAAAGATTACATGTAATATTCTCTCAGGTGTCTAAGAGAACACAGAAGTTTCCTCTATATTCAAGAATCAGTAAAGTACAATATGATAAATATAATGAAGAACAAGATGAGAGATCAATTGGATACACAGTCAGATGAAGAAGAGTAAGTAGGGAGCGGAGTTTGTTCTGCAGTCAGAAGGGATTGCTGTAGCAGTACAGAATAGGCTTGCTGGAGGAAGGAGTTAACAGCTGTGCCAGCAATGCTCAGCCCCTATTTATTCCAAAAGAGAATTAATGTCTTTTCTGCCTGGTGCTGAAAATAGAAGCCAAATTTAAGTTGTTTCTTGAAGGCAGAATATAATTAGATCATGAAACTTTTGGGTCTAAATAATAGCACAAGAATGGCCACACTAAATCAGAACAGGGTATGGCTTCTCAACTATGTCTTAGGCGTGAGAATAGGACAAGCACAGCGATCCTTTCCCCAATTTCCAATTGTGCACAATGTACACACCACTTAAACTGTAGGTTTAAGTGCATTATATATTTATTAGCCCTTCCTGAATCCTTTCTCTATAGACTCTTCTAATTATTTATTATACCCATTTGTATTTATGTTAGCCACAATACTCTTGTAAGAATAAACTATACAGTGTAGCTATGAATTGCACTGAAAATCATTTCTGTTTGATTAAAACTGTGATACTTGGTGCTTTTTAAGTCTTATGGTAGAAGGAATAGTGAACCATTGTTCCTTACTGACCATATATATATGTTTCAATTTTATATACAATTATTTCCTCTTTGTTATCTCTTTTCCAAGTTGAAAAGTACTTTCATCCATCCTCATACAGCTACAGTAGTATACTGCTACTCATCTATGTTGTCTAGCATACACCATTCCTACTTCTAATAAACCTTTGGACATGGATCATTCAGACTTAGGTGAAGTATTTGGGATATGGATGCAGCCTGGGTTTATACAGTGGTGTAATATTTTGTCTTTTGACTTTTCATCCTTTCACAGTGATTTGTAACATTCGGTTTCCATCTTCTGTCAGCCAGTGAGCACTGGACAAACGTTTTCAGACAGTTCTCGACAAGGAGTCCAAGATTCTTGTTGAAGAGATACTAATTTATTTATTTATTTATTATTTGTCCATGCGCGTGTGAAGTTGGGCTTTTCCCCCTGATGCATATTGCTTTGCGTCTATTGATATTAAATAATGTCTACATTTTTTGTTGCTGAATCACTCAGTGTTCAGTATAATGACACCTTTTGAGGTATTGACTGTTCTGAGTAATTTGTATCATCAGCAAACTTTGCCATCTCATTATTAATTCATTTTTCCAGATCATTTATGAATATACTGAAGAGAACAAGTTTTAGTGCAGATATCTGATTGCTTCTCTCCTGTGGCGAAAGCAATTTATTACTATGCTCCAACGCATCATTAATCTACTAAAGAATTTTCATCTTTCTGATAACTCAGTTTCTTTAAGAGCCTTTAGAGAAAGATCTTGTCAAAACACTTTGACTTCTGAAAATCCAAGAACACTGTAACAATCAGCATTCCAAAGCTGGCTGACATATGTAAAGCACTATTAATATCATCATTTTCATCAACTAACAGTAAATTAAAACCCCCAAATTTAGTAAGGTTTCTCTATTTGCAAATATTACATTATTTATATACTAATAATATCTTGAGTACTTTTACTATTAGTACTAACTAGCAGTTAGTGACAATTGCTGCAGAGAAGTTATTACTATGCTGCCAGAAGTTCCAGAGAAAGGTGCAGCTTTTCACTGACCCCGAATGGAGCATGGTTTCTTTGCAATAGAAGTCTTCTATTTATTTTCCCTAAATGACACATCCCTGAAGCAATAGTGAGAGAATGAAAGTTACATTTTATCACAGCAGCATCTGCAGAAAGGTGAACTGTGGAAGTACCTATTCATAATGAAACTTGGGCCAGCCCTGATTTCCTAAAAATCTTACCTGCAGGTGCTTAATTTTTTTAATTAAAAAAACTGATATCTGAGCTTTATGAACTTCTGATTAAACTTTTAAAATGAATTAAAGGTGAGAGGATTAGACAGGGAATTGGAAATGAACCATGGTAACTTTTGCCTCTAGCTCAGCATTTTGAAGGCAATCCAAATGAGATGTGACAAAGTGCAGCGCGCTCTTTTCTTTTTGCTGACCTATGAGTAAGTGGAGTTCAGTCTCTGCCAAGTTCTTTGTGTGTGAATAGCCACATCGCTAGCCCTGCTACTGTAATTAACACTAATTAGCCCTTTACTGGAATTTAAAATAAATAGGCCATGATTTAGATATCACAGAGACTGAATTATTCGCTTAGATGATCCACCCAGTCTAAAAGAACAGCCTGCTGCCCCCAGCCCTCCCTGCCATTTGCAGAAGTTACAAAAGTTAAGTTTTAGGTGGCTGATTTGTCCAGCTCTCATGTTGCATCTTATTTGAAATTTAAATATAAAATCCTGTTGAAGGACAGTTCCTGAGTGTGAATTGAATGAAACTGTGTTTTAGTCTGTTATATGTCTTAGTTACTCTTGAGCAATTCCTTCCTGACCTCTTTGGAGGTGTGAAGAACTTCAGTGGAAATCCTCATGATGTTCAAAGAGGTGCTTCTGCTTCTTCAACCTCCGATCTAAACTTCACACCTCTCCTCAAGAGAATATAGTTAATCTAGGTTGACCTTTGCTTATCATGACTCTTATGCTGTTTCTGCTACTTGTTCACTGTTTTACTGTGTTCTTCAGACCTGTAAGTAATACTAAGTAATTTCTGCTAGTCTTCCCTCATTTACATAAGACATCATGGACTGGGATGCCCTGGGAGGGGAATGGAAAGTGCACTCTATTCAGAGAAAAATTGGATGCAGCTTAGCACTGACATGTGTGAAGTTGATGGCTGGTGACCATCCTAACCCTCTCTCTTTGCTTGATTAGGAAATCCCAGCTAGTTCCTCTCTTTTCCCCGAAGCACCTACTGGATTTTCTGGTGTTGCCTCCATCTGAGTTTTGTCTCTGCTCCTCATAGAGAAGAGGAAGGCTTAACAGCTGAAAAAGGCCCAGTCCTTCAACGTCACTGCTTGCCAATGGTTGCTAGGTGAACAGAGGGCAGTCCTGATCCTGCCGTAGTTCAGAGCACCAAATGATGTACAGTGCACATGATGCTCCTGGTCAAAGTGTGATGGCACAGAAATCTGTCATTGCTCTTCTGGGGCAGTGGTCATTTTCCAAATGGCCTCTACATCATGGTAATGGGAAAAACATTGATGGCCTCAATGTCTGATGCATTGGATTATTTAAAAAGCGATTAGCAGTGGCATTAGAGCCAATAACAGGTGATAACTACTACACTACTTTAAAAATCTTACATATTATGTCAGCAGCATGCAGGTCTTTAGTCTTCAGATAGATACATGCCTTCAAACAACACAAAGACTAGGTGTTATTCTGGAAGAAAAGAGCAGCAATGTGAATGTGTTTTTCCCATATTTTTAGGAAACTGTTGACTGTTCTAGGTCTTTATTCAAAATAACTATTTGGACTTAATTTGAGAACAGCAAAAACATGAGGGCTCTTTCAGGGCAGGCAAAAAGTAAGCTGTCAATATGCAATTCTTGAAACAACTAGAATTTCAGCAATCAAGTACAAGGCAATTCTTGTTTCCCACGTTAGGTCAGCACTTTCTTGTAGTGTTAGTTCATGTCATCATGGTACGCTCTGTGGAGGTTACTCATCTGTGCATTTTGGAGTTCAGCCTGTTAGCTGACTTTTCTCTGTTACCTTCCACATGTTTGTCCTGCATTTGTAACAGCATGATTCTGCCTGCTGTCTGCAAGTGAAACAGCTTCTCACCTACACCTTCCTTACACATAAAGAGGGTTCTAAGTGTGTTGGGCTTTGGCTGAGAAAGCTACATTACATGCTACCTGAAAATTACCACTGATTGATCTAAAATGACCTTGCTAAAATAACAGATAGGGTTTTTTTTTTTTGTCCTGGTCCAACTATTTGACAAGTGCTATAGCTTGTAAAGTTGGATATAATTATACAGGGCTGAAGATCCCTAATAATGAAGTAGTTCTTCTCCTGTATAGAAGTAACTATTCCGGAGTGGCTGTGCTCGTATCAGCATTACTGTGACACACAATACCAGATGTACTATTCTAACTCTCTTTGTATTGTTAAACGGGCAGTTTAACATTTATGTGTATATAAAGCCTTAAAGCAGAGAAATGCTCAGTCTGTTCTCCATTTTGGAAAAGTACCTATTACCTTAGGAAGTAGTCACCTTAATAATGTGAAAATTTGCTCAAACTCTATCAGTTCAATTTTGTCTATGTAGTCAGACATGAAATTGGGTTACGGTGGCTTAATGGGCTACCACATGTCAGTGGAGACGAATTTATGTGCAAGCCAGTAGCCCATCACCAACACAAGGCAGAAATCATTAGATCAAACAACTGCATTTCGCAGAGTTTTTAAAGATTTTATTTTTTTCGCATTTGTGCTTGTAGTCTAAGAACGCACACGCAATCTATTACTATGCTCAGCTGAAGACTTAGGTGATATTAAACAGTAGTAAGTTGACCTTGTGACTGATCCACAAATTAGAATTTTGAAATAATTTCGTTAGATCAGCTTTAATTTGGTGATTGGGGACTGAAAATATATATAAGAAATCATGGCTAGGCTTCGTGAACATAGATTTGAGATATAAGAAATGAGTCTGTCCTATATACTGTTAAGTAAGACCTTTAGTGACTAGATTTGGTGCACCTGAGTGCTGGTGACTGGATATTTTCAGAGGTAGCTTAGAATCCATGATTTCCATTTGAAATGTTTCTAGGTGTGCTTAGACAGCTTTTTCCCATCTATCCCTAGAATTTCATGTTTATGCTTGTTTCAAGAAAATTGCATGATTTTTTGGACTTCAGACAACTTTACCTTCATAATGAATATTCTTTTTTATTTTTTCAACCTGTTACAGATTTACTGACTTATAAAGAAGCCGCTCTGGAGAGCCAAACCATAAAACTATGGAACATATTTGGGTTTAATTCTGAACAAAACCTTAGTCTTTGTTTTGTAAGTTTTATTAAAAGAGATAAAAGAATTACTATACTTAAATTAATGGTTCAATGGATATCTCATCTCTTGATGACAATTATGCTTATGGCAAGAACATTACCATCACTTGTAATGCCTGAAAATGTTGTGGGAACTTCAGGAAACCAAGATCTGACTACACATCATCAGGTAATGCCTCTAGGGTAAACATGCGGAAGAAAAAGAGGGTTCTGCTCTTTCAAAATTAAAAAAGATTGTGTTCATATTAAGGTTTATGTTAGCTTCATCTTAGCTGATACTGAGGGCCATAATTCTTTGTAAGAGAAATCTGAATGTAAATATTGTCAGCATTTTTTGAAACTTCTTCATTGTGAAACAGAAACCATTGAATGTAATGAAAAGGAAGTTAAGAAACTCCCTCTCAGGATACCATGAGTTTCTTACACGTTGCCACACCCTGTCAGTAATAAACAGATCTCTTAACTGCAGTTAATCTGGATTGCTTGAAATATTGTACTGCAAGTGCATGGCCAAATTCTGTTTAGCAGCAATGTTCACAGTTGCTGCTTCGATCAAAAACTCCTGAGGTCAGAATTTTATCACCACTTACTAACAGATTCTTTCTTTCTTTCACTTTTGTGGGGTTTTTTTTTTTTTTTTTTTTTTTTTTTTAATTATTATTGCTGTAAGAAAAAAAGAGAGAAAAGAGAAATAAATGACAGCTCTAAACACTGAGGTATTATGTATAAAACTGATTTATGAAGGCTTATGAAATTCCCCGGTACTTCAGTCCTTGAGGGGAGCAGCATATAGGGGGTAAGAATACTTCCATAATTATGCTCATCACTTTTTGGTCTCTTTTTTGAGCCATGAGCAAAAGCCCAAATGTTCTTTTCAAGTAAGAGGGATCTTAAGACTAATTTCTCATTGACTTATAAATAACTTGTTGGAAGTAACTTGCTTCTGGTTTACCTGAAATGGATTAGGACTGGCAAGGTGGAGATAGGATGCTTTGATGGAAATCTGGCTCCCATGAAGTCAGTTTGCCAGTGCATTGTCAAAAAGTTTTATCGAGTTGTTTTTTTATCTTAATCTCTGTGCAGCATTTATTTGCATACTTCCTTCCATACTGTAAATTTTATTCCATGGCAATTTCATTGCTTTTTGTAACTGTGCTGTGGATGAAGTGAGCCATAGAATTATTCTTTTCTATTTTGATTTTTTTTTTGGGGGTGCATATTCTTATTTATAGATAGGGAGGGGCCCAACTGCCCACCTTTTGATAAGTAAAGAATAAAACAGTTAAATTCTATGATCAAACCTGTCAGAGTCAATTCAAGAGAACATGTTATTTTTAGTCCTACTTACTTTTTGGATAAAAGCTGCTTCAAGGGAAAAAGATCAACATATAACTAAAATTAAGCCCTTTGCAATGCCTACTCTGGTGTGTAATTCATAAATTAATGGATCATGAAAAGACCTTAAAAGAATGTTATCCATCAGAAATAATACCTTTGTATATTTATCACTGCATGCAGTGCTATATCCCAGAAACCCTTGTGTTGAATTTGCCTATCTAGGAGCCTGCAATCCTTTTGAAAGGATGAAAGAACCATAAAATAAGTTTATGTTGCTCAGTCCCCAAATGTTATAAATGACTAACACAATATGAGCAAACCAGTAAATCTAATCTTTCACAACATGTATATTTAACAGTCATAAAATCTACTTTTGGGTACGTTGATATTAGACTTTTGTTTTACATGCTGCATGCCATATATCTGAATTACTTAGACCTCTGAGTAAAGCTAATTTTTCTTCCTAGTACCAAACATATAATTTCCAAGGTGACAAGAAATCTCCCACAGAAATTGTAGAATAATAGGATCTGGTAAATGCTTGCTATTCAAAATAGGTTTGCTACCACAGTATCTGAAAACCTTATTGTGAAGGTAATAAGCAAAACATGACTTCTCATCTGTCTTTTATTTTTTAATTATCCACTTAACAGCGAAAGAAATGTACATATTAGAATAATGTGGGACTGTTTTGCTGATTTGTTTCCAATGCTGGCATATAGTGTGATATGCAAATGTGTATGTAAATGAAGAACTATGCTTTGCATTGGAGATAAAAGGTGGTCAAGCACTTTCCTAGTTTTGATTAGATCATCAGGACTGGTCCTCAGGAAAGCCCCAAAACTCTTCTCCCCTCAGTGAGTTTTAGTTTTACTGCATAGCCTTCATTGTGTGACTGTTGACCATGGTGCTTTCTCTGGAAATTTATCAGCCTTGGTCCCTGGCCACGAAATGTCCTACAGAGTGAGACCTGAAGCATTCATCATTCTGTAGGGAGCTGGGCTAGAAATCCAGAAGCCAGAGGGCTTACTTATGACAGCTGCTCATGCAGAGGAAGTGCTCTGCTGTGCCCCTGTTGCTCTGGACCTGCCAAGGGAAGCAAGGTCTCTTGCCCAGGGTATGTCCTGTAGCTGGGGTCAAGGATAATGCTGACATGAATAACCACAGTCAGTCATTGATTGTTGGCCTGGCAGGGAGTCTTGCATGCCACTGGAGTCAGGAGAGAGCCTTGCCCATGGATATTGCTGTGTGAGAGCTTCCTACCTCTGAGGAATGCAGGAGTGCTCCTGGAGCACAGACTGAGCTGACAAATTGCTCCACCATAGACTTTTTGTTTGCTTATGCTCCATCTCATCTAGAAATGGCAATGACTGGAAAAAAAAGGGAGAGTGCATTTTGTTTCACTAAGACCAAAGTCGCAAACTCTAAACAAAGACTTTAAAAATACACACTTGTGACATTAGGTGCTGCTTCTACGTCACCTTTATTTTCTTGCAGAAGTATTTTAGGAATTAGTTTTGGGCAATTTTTTTTCCTCTTGATTGATACATATAGAGTGCTATCAGATTTCAACTTTGCTGTTCTCTAATCAAACTGCAAATGGGGTCAAAAAGACGTTGCAGTGATTTCATAGCACAGATGCAGCCCTCCTTCCCTTGGCACCCCGGTTACAACCGATGTGGTTGAACAACGAAGGCAAGCTCAGGGGAATCGTGATGCTTGGGGCAGGATTGCTTTTGATCTCACTGCTCCTCAAGATGCTACCTTCTACCCCACTGCTGTTTAGTAGAAACTGGTGTTATGTTTTGTCACTGACTGTCAGCTGGTTTGACCTCCATCGCCCTAGCTTGCTAGCAGCTGGCTGCAGAAGCTCTTTTTCCCTCTCTCTATGAAGTATGTTCAAGGACAGGTCTTTTACTTTGATATGTAGAGGCACCACAGTTTTGAAGCTTTAATTTCCTTCACCAAGCCTGAAATAATTTGAGTTAGTTGATTGCCAGGACAAAGTTAGAACATTGTCTGTTATCATGCATCCTAGGAGATGAGCCATGATATGTACCCCATTTGAAAATGCAGCAGGCTTGTTTCATTAGTTTAAACTTTGCCACGTAACATGGAAACAATGAATTGTGGGCAACTTGTTCCAAGAACTGTAATTTTATGGCACAGGTGCTGGGAGCACCAAATTGTTGCACTTGAGTTGTGTATAAATCCAAATAGGTAAAACCTAAGTGCTCCATTTATTAAGTGTAGATGAAGATCTTATGCGTTTGTATTAGTTAGGTGTAGCTTGCACCAAAGTAAGTTTTAAAACAGAAAATCATGTCTGGATGCATATTCTACACTAGCAATTTCTAGCTTGCAATTATTGCCTAACACATGTAATACTTCTGTGCCCTTCAGCTCTGTAACACTGTCTCATGGTAAGTAAAAGATTAATTCTCTTCATCCTAAAAGGCAAAGGTAGTTTTTGCCATTCCTTAATTGTACACTTGCATATATAATAGAAAAAAAGTACTTTACTTTTCTGCCTATTCTATATAGGGTCATGCAGAACTTAAGACACATTCCCAAATCTGGAATCTCTACAAGTTTTTTCCTAATCTGTGGAAAACCTTCCCACAACCACATGAGGAATTCACTTGTGAAAAACTCCAACAGCTGTATGGCAGATAATTTCAAGCTGACAATACAGTAAACTTTCACTTCACAGAAACACAAGGTTTACCTCCACAGGTAAGGTCAGGATCTTCTGAAAGAAGGGGAAAGTGTTCAAGCTTGCGTCTTGAACACCATAGCATTGGTATCACTGGGATCTTGGAGCTGTGTGACTTTGTGAAAATTTTCTCTAAAATCTGAAGATAAACGTATCTTTATTCACTTTCAGTGGAGCCTTTTCTTTGTGCCACTTGTCATGTGCCAATGTGAAAATTCTTAGGATTCTTAAAATGGGAGGGATAGGCAATGCTGGTGACCCTTCCCATCCATCTCACCAGCTAGCAGTGCTGGTGTTTTATATTTACTGCCACATATTGCTGATGTTATAGCAGAATCCTTTTTACATCTACAGAACTGCAGGGTGTTATCTCTCTATCTGAGGTATTATCATCCCAACTTTCTTGCTAGTGATGCTTTTGCACCTTCAGTATAAGGCTGGGACTTCAAATAGTTAGAACTTTATTTTACCTGTTGACCATCTGTACTGTATACACAGTGATTCAGGCAAAATACAAAATAACTGAAGTTCCTGTCAAAATACAAAGTGGAAATGAATATTTGAGGTTTTACGCTTCCAAGATTCCCCTGTTTCTCAGTTTTGGGTAGTTAGTGTAATTGGAAGGGTCAGAAAGTCCAAAACCTAAAATCCATGGGGCCATTTCACTGTCAGTAATCATTCGCCCAACACTGGAAATCTCAAAATAACCTCAGTGATCTCAAAACATCCTCTCATCCTGCAAGGAAATAGCTGAGAACTTGTTATAAGTTTAAATATAGTCTAGTGATGGCATTGTAATTTGGAGGATAGCTGAAGTGACATAGAACAGGAGGCACTGACTGATCAGAGAAGACTTGTATAAATAATGTACATCATATGTGCCTGACTGGTGATAGAGCTTTGTGAGCCCACCACAGAAGCAGTTGTCAGCTGGGTGAACCGGGAGCCACCTAGAACAAATAAGATATCTGAGGCAAATCAAAGTCAAGAAGTTTCTCACATTTACCCACTTAACCAATCTAAGTAAACTCCTAGCAACAAAACAGTTAATGAAAATATTACAACAACAAGTTTCAGGTTGACTTGCTAAAGAGATTCCTGGCAAACAAGGTATTTGCAGAAGTCATTTAATATATCTCCACACTTTGTTTTTCGAATAGAAGCGTACAGGACTTGTGGGGTGGGGAAGTTATAAGAGATAATTGCAAAGAGTTTCACCAAAATAAGATTTTAGCCTGACAATATGGACAGGATTGTTGTCCTTATTCATTACCCCTATGCAGCAAGCCATGTGTCTCCACTTTCAGGTGACAGACAGGTGTCCAGCAGGCAGATCTCACTGTGTGAAAGGGATGGGAAGTGTTTGCCTTCACTAATTTGTCTGGTTATCCAGCTATTACCCACCACTTGGTCCCGAGGTAAGGAGTGAATGCATGCTTTGCCAGGGTTTACTGGTCTTCATGCCAACCTCTCTCCAGTGATGCACGATTAAAAGTGCAAATCACTAAGCTATCAGAGCAGGGACCATGACATGTACTAGAAATGTGACAATTCACATTTCATCATTAAATTGACAGCGAGATTAAAGAAGGGTTGCTTTTACAAAATGAAAACGAAGAGTACAGCATGGTAAGAGGTAATCTGCCTTTTACTAGAAATAAAAGACCTGAAACATGAATTCTTGTTTTGCACTAAGTTCCTATCCAATATTGATGATGTCATATGTAAACGTTGGAGGCAAATAAGACGATTTACATTTATTTTATGTCACATAATGTAACGACGATCTTAAAAATCCTTCCTTTGTCATGATTTAAAAACAGATCTTACTGTGTCAGGGAAAATATGGAAGTAAAGGGTTTTGTGAACACTAGCTGTGTGCTTACATATTATCTTATAATGCTTACCACTTATGAGGATGTTGAAGATGAACTGTTTATTCTTAAGATTACTTTAAAATATTAATTATTTTGGATGCTTTTTAATAAAATTGTACTTCGAAAGAACTTAACTTAGAAAATTAGGAGTTTCTAAAACAACAAACAATTCTTTTTGGGTTTCTTTTTTAGCTAGTTGTGCATACTTAGATGAGACTAGGATTTGCCCTAAAAATTGTTAAAACTAATATACATACTGGAAGGTAATTACTTTCTAACAGCATCTATAAGTAATAGTATTTGCATTTCTGATCTGTATATATTTGCTCACACCTCTGACTATATTAAAATTAAAAAACCCAAAAGACAACAAAGAAATCACAAATTATTACGTTTATCTGTAGATATATGCCATAATACAGAAACACAGGAAATGTTTTTTTCCCCTAATACTTGTATTTTTCATGCTTTCTAACTCAGAGTGCTTCATATCAAGACCTCAGTATCTGACTGTGGAACAGCTCCATTAACATAGATTGTGAGCAACAATTCCTAGACTAGTTGAGAACTTGTGGGGCAGAACACTCATAATGAGATAATATCACCATCAGGTCCTAAATAGAAGCCTCCAATGTCAGAGTCTCCACCATCACATTCCTTGCTATTAAATTGTTGTGATCTGTTTGGTGTTTCCCTGAATGCATTAAATCTTTCTGTGCTCTAGTATGGTCTTGATGATATGATTAATTTGACAACATTTCCAGATTTCTTAAGAAAAAAACCAACAAACCAACTGTATTATCTTTAGGCTAGTTCAGTAATATATCACACATTGCCATTGTAAATAAATCTGATTGACTGTACATGTGTCTCTTGTTCACCATTGTAATTCTGTTATCCAGTTAAAAACTGTGCTTCACAAAGCATGAAATAGGTTTAAAATGGATGTAAAAATGAAAAAAGCTAATTTTTTTTGTCTGTTTACTCTTGTTCTTGACTGTGCAATTTTATCACATTTTTAAACTTTAACTTTTACACCCAGGATAGCTTGAAATGTACTTGATTTTTGTTAATGAAAGGTGGGATTTTCTTCTATTCCCTTGTCTCTAGGAATTGTGGCTCTAAGATAGCGTGATGACTCATTAGAATATCAAGAGAGATAGTGATATTGCTCAAAAGAAAGTGGTACCAAATGAAGCATAAAGGTCTCTTTTTGCTACGCTGTCATGATGCCATCGTTGGAATATTCTTCAGTGAATTAGATTCAAATGAGAAATTCATAATAAAAGCCAATTTTAATATTTTTGAAAATATTTATTTTATTGCTGAACTTGAAGTTTTGACTGTCGCAAATTTTGGTATCGCCAGTTCAGTGTAGATAAATATAAATGATACCCTAAAAAAAAGCAATCTTAACTCTCCATATAGAGTGATGGGCTCTGAATTGAACGTTACCACTTAGGAACGAGATCTTGGGATTATAATGAATAGTTCTTATGAAACCACCAATTTAATGCTCAGTAGCAATAAAAATGTAAATTGAATGTTAGGAATTATCAGAAAAGAAATAGAGAACAAAAGAGACTGCATAAATCCCTACAGAGTTCATGTCCCCTCTTCTTAAAAATGTAGTGGAGGACTGGAGAAAGTTCAGAGAAAGAAAATAAGAAAAGTATGGGAATGCTTCACACAAAGAGGGACTTGTATGGTTTTTTCACTTTTGAAGAAAAAGAATGTAGAGATTTCTGGTTCCTTACCTCTTTCCAACACGATCTAGGTGTCTATGAGCCCAGGATGTAAGCAGTTCAGAATTATTTATGTTTTTCCTTATGTAGTGTGTATTTAGGTGTGGAACTTGTTGTTGTGTGTTATGAATGTTGTGAGTTAGCACAATGCAAAAAAATCCACAGAAGAAGATCAATCCCATTGTGAAACACCGAATACAAAGACATCAGTACTGGCACAGGAGATCCCAAACATCTTCTGAGAAAGCCATCATTGTGTGTTTTCATACCCTTCCCTAGGCATCTGCTCTTGGTTACTATTGGAGACAGTCTCCTGGGCCAGGTAGGCCTTTGGTCTGAGTATGACCATTCCTGTGATGTGTAGCAGCACTGGAAGAATTTATCAGTGAAGGAGCTGGGCTGTTTAGGTTGGTTTACTGAGAGCAGGTGGCACTTCTTGAGTTAGAAGAGTTTGTGACTGTAGGATAAGCTTATGCTTTCAGATGTTGATGCTTGATATGGACTAAATCTAAAGAAATGAGGATGAACGTGGGATGAAAGGAAGAATTTGTGCTTCTCAGTGCTATTGCTGCAGACTGGCTGAACAGAACAGGGGCATGGGCAAGAAAATGATGTGGATAAACCTCTCTGGAAGAGATAATGCCGGCTTCAACTCTCTTTTAGCTTTGGTAAATGGACGTGATTTTAACTCCCTGCTCATAACTTGATAATCACGTGTTTTGAAAGAGTGCATAAAAACTGATGTCTACACCACGGTGGCCTGCTATGAAATGTAAACAAATGCTACCTTTTACTTGCCATCTGATACAAATCGATGCCTGTTTCTCACACCATCCCCTTTAGATGGGTGAGAAAGGCCAAGAACATGGAACATAGTCATACTGCAGAGCCTCCAGGCCAGTTAATGTGCCTGAGCCTGCTATTTATCGGTGTAGATATAGCCAGAGTGCCTTTTTAGTATCTTTTTAGTGTTATTTTACCCAACTGGCAAGAGTGGGAAAGAGTGTAAGTGTAGACTCGCTTATTTTGCAGAAAAGTAATAACTGTGATTCTGGTTTATATTAGAGCAGCTTGAAAACCTGCTCTGCCCTGGCAGCCCTCTAGACTTTATGTCAAAACTTAGACCACATATGTCCAAGCTTATATCATGTATAACTACAAAAGCACTTGCTCACTTGAAATAAATCCCTGGGCTGCTAGGTACAATTATATCAGCATTTGCCTAAGTTTCTTAAAAAATTTACGTTCTTTAAGAAATGCTATCACTTAATTTTTGCCTTTTCTCAAATTTAAACAAAACCTTGAAATTTCAGAATTTACAGAGAAATTACATTTGGGAGTTGCTTTACTTGAAGTCATCAAAAGAACTCTATCAAAGGCTTCACTGAAATCCAACCAGTTTGTTTTGCCTTTATTATTCCATTTTTCAAGTGATAACACATTTGAAACATAGTATATAGTGATTTAAGTGATGAAGTCCAAATGAAATTATGTAACCTTTTAGAAGTAAACCCAAATAATTTTCTTAATTTTTTTGATGAACTCAATACATTTCTACAGATTGTTGAGTCAGCACTTGCTAATGAAAAGCAGTTCTTCTGGAACTGCTTCAAACAGTCCTTGCAAGGCTTTAAGACTTTTAAAATTCCAGACTGTAGATAAAAGCCCTTCTCAAAAAAAACCAAAAAACAACAAAAAACACAAAAAAAAAAAAAGAAAAAACCCCTTTTTACTCTAAAAAGCAAAATTACTCAAACTAAACAAATGTTTATGTTTTGTGCCTGCATGTCACACATGAGTGCCTGTGAATATAGTCTAACACATTTGACAGTTCTGCTGATCTGATTTAGTACTTAATTCTGCCTTTTTTTATCCCTCAAATTTTTGCACAATATCTGCTTTCATCCTTAGTTATTAATACTGGCTAGAGTCTGTGTTATATTCCATCCCATATAGCAATGCTCATAGGAGCATTTTGAAGTTAAAATAATTTTCCAGCATTGATTTTATACTCTGCAATATTATAATAACTCTTTCATCTTTGTTTTTAAGTGCTATTTTGGAAACCACAGACACTCAGGCTTCATACCTTGCTCACCAAAGGAACAAAGGCTGAACGCTGCTTAGCTCCAAGTGTCAATCAGGACATAACAAGTTAAACAGCAGTCAACACATTGGCAGATGAGTAACACGGAGTGGTTACTAAGCAGTGCCAAGTGCTGTTTGTCCCAGTCTACCTCAGCAGCTTAATGTGTTTACTTATTCATCTGCATCTGTTAGGGTGTAGTCAATGTCAGTAGTGGGTAATTTTCGCACTAGAGACAAGGTTTTGGGGCTCATCTTACAAAACCATCCAGACCTGGAGGATATTATTGTGATTAAACTAATTGATTTGAATAGGTGCTAATCATGCAATGCATGGTGATGAAAAACTTCAGCATGTCCTGCCCCTTTGACAGCAAATGTGTATTGCACTTCACCCAAATTCTCCTATCAAGATGAGATTTTTCCCCAGTCCCAATAATTTGGATAATTGTTTGGTTTTCCTATAGCTGTACCCCATTTTATCAGCCTCAATTTCCTACTAGGGAATAGCCTGTGGATAAGTCAGCACTGAAAGGAGATGTTACAATTTAACACCTATTGCAGGATCTGATTAAGGAAATGGAAATGACCCGACAAGTTGTCCCACATGTCTGCTTAAACACTTACTCCATGGTAGTATTTAATGTGCCCTGACTGGTAGATCTGGCTGTGGAGGTGGCAGTTTGCTGTTTCCTGGCTGGTCTTTTATTGACGTGGGTTTGAATGCAGAAAGACTCGCTCCTCTCCTCTTTGTGCCACCAGCAAGGAGTGGGTGAGCAAAGGATGTGAAAAGTAGCACCAAGGAGGGACTGGTAAGGAGCTAGGGATTCCAGCAGCCTGGAAACGAAAGGGCATGGGGAGTTGGGCAGGACAGAAATCCAGCCTGCTTGCTCCATGCACCATCCTGTGCTCACCTGATCCATGTTCTCATCCTGTTTGTTTGTTTGTTTTTTAACCTTTGAAAGACACTGTGAACATCCCCAGGAGCATCTCATGAGCTTTCCTCTCTTCCCATCTTCCATGGAAACAAACCACTTGCTGCTTGTCAGGCTGGGATCTGTGTCTTATATGTTGTCTGTAACTTTTAAATTAATGACTTAGCCTGACTTGGGGTTTGCACCCTTGTGTATGTTGGGGAAGAGGGTCCCCAGAAATTCTGTATCTTGAGAAAATTCTCAAAAACAAAATGTGGCGTTGTTGCTCCCTCTCATTTGGAATAGCCTTTATTTCACCATGTCTTTCATTTCAGTCTGTGCTGCCAGATGAAGAATGCAATAAGCCTGATTAAATTTCCATGATTTATATATCTGCAGCACATTGAGGCCATAATTAAGACAATGGGGGACAGAGGTCCCAGCTGCGATATACAAACGGAGACCTTCATGTGTCAGACAAGAGAGGGATGTGTGAGAGAATACAAGTTAAAACTGATACAGTATTGATCAGTGTACTGAGTGGTAGCTTGTGTATATTAGTATCTTTTTACATCTTTTGGAGCCACATCGGAAGAAAATAGGATTAAGGTGGGTTTTCCAGTAACTTAGATTTGATTACTGAATTACAGAGAGATGTTAAACAAGAGTCTGTTGGGAGAAAGCTGATTGAAATATAGGTGCCTATGATGGAGGCTGGTATCACGAATCTGGAAAAAGAATGGGGCGTGGTGAAGACCTGCTGGTACCTCCATGGAAAACTGGAGGAGGAATGAGGAAGATCGTGTTGCTGGCTCAGTTAGGGGAGAGGAAGGAGGAAATGACCAAGCCAGGTAAGTGAGGGCAGGATTGCACGATGAACAAGAGAATTAATTGTGATGAACACAGCTGATGGATCATAGAGGATGGGGAAATAGCAATACTCAGTTTTGGCTGAACACTGTTCTGGAGAGAATAATTTGAAAGGCATGAGAGCAGGAAGCTCATCTACACATAACAGATGTGGACCAGATTGCAAGTAAAATATATGAATATCTATAAGGTGGATTTGTACACAATGCACTATAACTTTGTGATAAGCCAAAGAAAGAATTTAGAATATACAAGTTAGCTACCTACAACAATACAATCTGAAAACAAGTTTACAAAGTAACCATACACTGTCTGACAGCAACTAAATGCACCAAAGCAGAATCAAGTGAATCAGGCCCAGTCCCACAGTAACAGACATCTTAGTTTCTACCCCTGCTTGTGCTGGGTGGTCATGACTTTCACATCAGAAATCCCTTACTCCTGGTTTCTGTTAGCAGTTTTTAACAGAGAGACAGATGTGTGATCCTACCCTGACAGATAGTGAGACCTACAGTAACTGGAAATAAATGGAAAAAAACAGACAGAGATATAAAAATTAAGTTAAAGTAGGTTTAAGATGTATATTTCTTTTCAGCAGTTGAGGAGGAGCTCAGAGTGACTCGACAGCAGTTTGCTGAGAAATAGAAGGATTTTCTCTGGGTTTTCAGGAAGGGGGAAATCTACAAAGCAGTGGTGAGCTGTTGTGTCAGAGAAAGCACAGTGTGTTTTCTTTTTACCCCCTCAGTGTCTTGCGAACTGGGGTGCACATCTTGGTGTACAAATGGACAGGCAAATTGGCCATGATGGACTCCACGGTTGGAGTCAGGCATGGCTGCTTTGTCATCTTTTGGGGGTTAACAGCCCCGCTGGGTTTGTGTGCCAGGCAGGCTTCTCCTGAAGGGTACAGGGAAGGTGCATCCCTCCCCGTGGGCAGGCTCATGGCACCACGTGTGCTATGCAGCCCTAAAGGTCAATGGTGGTGTGAGTGACAGCTATCCCACATGCCACCAGGCCCACAGAGGGAAAGGGAAATCGATCA
Organism: Myiotriccus ornatus; assembly: GCA_036023395.1. NCBI lineage: Eukaryota > Metazoa > Chordata > Aves > Passeriformes > Tyrannidae > Myiotriccus > Myiotriccus ornatus. The sequence goes on from JAYRBT010000139.1 coordinate 58,992,101, forward strand.
CAGTGTTGTGGCAAGGTATGGGCCACACAACACCTCCCATTACACGGATGCCTTTCATGCTGATGCTCAGTAACCCCAACTCAGATGTCCCCAGTGCATCTATGATGACAGCACGATCCTAGATTAGCACAATTGATTTGTTTTTTCTGTCCTGGGGTATTTCTCCCCTCTGACCCAGGCGGGTTGATAACAGCAGCTGGGAACACACTGGCATTGGTGCCCTATCCTCTTGGCCTGCCTCTGCCCCAGCTGGAGGAGCAGGTGAGCATGGCTTTTAGAATGCTGACAGGCCAAGCATCTTTCTGTAGGGCTTTGGGAGGTGCTGGTGGAAACAAGGCAGCAATGCAAGGGATGAAAGGGCAGCAGGAGCACCACCCCTGTGGCCAGGCCATCCAGCAGCTGAGCTGTTCCTGTGTTACTGGGGACAATGGCTGTGGCAGAGAGATCATGGCTGTTTTCCCCTCCTGTTGAGTAGAGCACGGTAAGAGCAATGAGTTCCCTCCCCACTGCTCCACTGTGAGCAGCACAGACACCCTTCTCAGTGTTCCTTATTCATTACCATCTCCTTACCTCCACACCTGTTTGATATTACATATTCAGTTTGGAAATACTGTCCTTTTTGTCCCCTTTTACACCATCTGTTGACACAATCCCGTGTGTGTGTCTGGGTAAGATCCAGCTGGCACACGCAGGATATGAACACATTCACATCTCCTGAAATTGCTGATTCAAGGAGGGGGGAGTGGGACGATGGGGGTGGGGGGACACACACATGCACACGCTCAAAAGCCCTGCACCCCGATAGCGCCGCAGCTGAGCAGCCTATCCTTGCCCTCTGTGATAGTGCCAGGCGTTATCAATGTACAGCCATCCTTTCACCCCCGCCTGCCCTCCCCGCGCCCCCGACGTGCCTGTTGTAATCAAGGGAACAATGGCAGAGGCAGAGTGCCCGGCACAAAGACAACAGCTGCACTCCCGGGTCAGGCTTTGCAGCCTCCCTGCACAATGGCGATGTGTAACCCCATCCCACTGCCCGCCTAGGAATAATTTATTTATAGATGCAATATCTCTTTCACTGGCCTATTTAAGGATGTCTTTCCATAAATGCATGGAAATTGAAATTATTCTCTGCTTTTCCCCCAAAAGATTAAGGTATCTGTTCCACACAGATAAATAGTGTAATTTTGGTGGGGAAGAGGGAGAAAAGCTGTTCGAATATATGCAATAAAGGAAAAGGAGTTGATTAATTGTGATGTGTGCATTTTTTAAAAATTAAATAAATTTCATTATTAGTGTCTTTATAATAATAGGTGCATATTAAAAAATAGGAAAGAAATGTTGAAGTAAGAAAAAAAAGCTCTCCTGGCAATGAATGACAGTCTTTCCTCTACGAGAGAAGACTGGTTGCCTCTTTGGTAATAAACCCTCTTTCACCCTCACAAACTGTAAGCATTAGCATCTGCTCAGGATGGAGAATTTTCTACCATCCAGGAGACTGTGAGTCATCTCTCACATGAAAATATGGTTGGATCAGCACACTGCTTACTTCTCTTAAGTACCGCATGTGCAGCTTACATATCATCTAAATGTGTAGTGTAACACAAGATGAGAAATGAGGACAATCACTGAGCTCTCTAAAAAGAACTGAAATCAGTAAAAGTAAAAAGAACTAAAATCAGTAAAAGAGCTAAAATCAGCAAAAGTTTCTTCCTAGAGCTTCCTATAGTCTCTAGCTTCAATATCTCCCCTATTTTTTAATAATCTCTGTAATTAAAATTAATTTAGGTTTTTCTTTACTTTCACTACAACTAAGTTTAATTTTATTTGTCTAAATCCTGATCTCTGAATGCAAAGAAGTATTAGCTTAGTGACAACACTTTCCTGTGTTACAGGAGTTGGTTTAGGGATCACAAACCTGCAACGCTTTGTCCATTCATCCATTTCTGTGTGTATGTGAATATATCTGTGGAAGGAAAGCATGACAAAACACTCTCCAAATAGGAAAAAGCTCTGGTTCTGCTAAACACTCTCCAGACACCTCCATCAGATTTAAAAACCAACTAAAAACTCCTGTATGCCCTGGTGATATGAAACACACTTTATCGGTCACTCTGGAAGGATTTTTTTTTAATTAAAAACCACCATATATAGCATTATCAGTGATTCTCTATAAAGTATGCTAGAAAAATGCATGGCTTCTTTATATCATTCTTTCTTCCATTTCTTGCAGTCCACAGGAAAAGCCTCATGACTGGCAGCTGTTTGACTGCCCTATTATCTGAGCCTGCGTCCAGTCTGGCTAATTACAGTCACTGATTACTAAACACTGAGCAGCATTGTCACCTGCCTTAGCCTGACAGGATTATACCATCTGTGCCACATGGCCAGGGTATGGAAAGCTGGTGAAAGGTCATAAGAAGGGGCAAATAACCCTTAATGGGAGGTAAATGTGTGTTTACAGACGTGACAGCTGACTGTCATTAGAGTGTATATATACATATTCACAGTTGAAGATACTTCTCAAGGAAGAATAAGGAGCATGAGAAGTGTGACTTTGTCAGACAGTTGGTTTTTTTCTGCCCCAAAAATAGGTGCTATTCACTGGGAAGAGACTAAATACGCTTCTGTCAGACACACTGGAGTAACGCAGGACCACACGTTTTCCCTCCTTACCTCCCCAGACCTTGTCAGCCAAGCAGCAGCAGTTTAACTAAAATGGGAAAACTGATCTAATGAAACTGGTGCAAGCCTCTGTGCAGACAAAAGGGTCTCCTTTAAAGGAATTAGTTGGATCTGTTTGGTTTGTGTTTGCACAGGAACCAGAATTAATTCCACTGGATAACTGAGGACCAGGCTGTTCTCAGGGGGCAGTGCAGAAGCCTTTAGCAGAGGGTCCCCTCTCTCCAGTACCCTCCTCCAGTGCATGTCTTGCCTCCTCCTACCTGCAGTGCCTGCACACTCTTCTCTCACCAACTCCTACACGCTTGTACCTGCCCTCTGCTCTCCCCAAGCCTCTCTTATGGGTGGTGCTTTTCTTCCTCTGCATTCTAGAAAGAGCCTTCTCTCTTTTCCCAAGTACATGTGACAGTGCAGCCCTTTCACGGAAAGCTTCATGTATTACCTCATGTTTGCTTTATGTCTTCATGTATTTAGGTTTTGACTCTCCAAAGCGTATTTTGCAACTTTTTCTATGTATCTGGGCTGAGCCCTCCTGAGGTCAGAGAGACAGTGTTTATTCACAGCCTTGTTGGATAATTCCAGCTCAAATCTGATCCCTCCTGCACCTTTCATGTTATCAAAATTATCTTGAAATTATCATAAATTGTCAGGTTGGAAAGTTCCTCTTGCTTACAACAGTCTCTGGGTTATTTTGCAGGTAATATACACTGAAGAGCATCCATAAAGTGGCTTAAATCTGACAGTATATGCCTCTGGGTCTCCTCAGCTAGTCCAGGGCTATCTTCAGACAGGGTGGTGACAAAAAGTCTGTCGTGGTCAGAGGATTGTTGGTCTACTGCCATCAGCTGCTCAGTGAGTTCCACCATGACCTGCTAGGGCTACTCCCCAAGGTTTAGGTTGTGGCCTGGTGGCAGTGGTGGTTATTGGGTTGGTCCCAAACTGTGGTCTCCCTTGCATGGTTCTGTCATCAGTGACTGGGTAGCGAGCATCCTCCTCATAGCTGTATTCTGCATGAAATAGGCAGATTTTTTAGCCAGAAAAACAAGCAGTCTGTGCAACTGGAGGTGATTTATTTCAGCTAAGTCATGGTGTCACATGCTTACTACCTTTCTTTTATTCTCCTTGGATTTCTTGCCTAGACATTCTCTTTTGCTGTCAGATTTATATTATGTTCCTCCAGTTGCATTCAATTTGTCTGGTCATTATTTACCAGATATTTTAGTACATGATTGTAAGATAGATGTTTGACTGAAAAATGATGACTACAAATGGCCTTGCATACATCAAATCACACCTTAAAGAAAAACACATGAATCCCCAAAAGGTGCATATATAAGTCATAACTGAAGCAGTCTTACATTTAATGATGAGTGTAATCTTCTCAGAAATCAAAATATAATTTATTTCATGTCAAAGAGGTGACCAACATTTGACAGCCACTGAGTACAGGAATTTTTCAAAAGGATGTCTAATGTTCTGAGCTTTCGTATCTGACCTGTGTGGTTTTCAATTGCTCTGATTCTTTTTTTTTCTGGTAGGTCCTTTAAAATTGTTCTCAGGAGCAGACACATTCAAAAAGCAACTTCATATACACTATGTGTGCATATATGTGTTTTCTAGTCTGCCAGTGAAGACAAACACTGACATTGTGTGGGCCTCACCACCATCACAAGTTGGAAGAAGAGGTATGCAGTGACGATCCAGAGGACTGGGAGGAAAGGAGCAAGGTGAAATTCAGTGGTACAAAATGCTGCATATTTAAAACCGGCGCTGAGAATTTCTGTTGGAAACTGAAAAGGAGCAAAATTGGGATGTGCTGGTAGACTGCAATCATCAGGGTGCTACTGATGTGCTGTAGCTGTGGAAATCCCAGGCTGATTCTAAGACACACCATTTCCAGGGCAGAGAGAGAAGTATTTTTAACTCCTTTGGTTACTGCCAGTTACCCTTTTGCCTCTTGACGCTCCCCTGGGTGAATACAGGCAGGCTGGTGCTGCCTACAAGCCCGGTCAGCCATACCTAGAGCAGACAAGCACAAGCTGGAGCAGGTAAGGAAAGTGGTTCCTTGAATGAGCAGGGGACCTGGCAGCTTAATTTGAGAGAGACAGCTTAGAGAGTTAGCTCATTTAGCTCCTCAAGACAAATGCCGAGAGAGAAGAAGATGTGATTGCTGACTCTAAATTTATCAGCAGAGGCAAATGCCAGAGAGGGAGAAGAACTATTTAAGGTGAAGGACAATGTTGGCCTAAGAACAAATGAGTGCAATCTGGCTATGAATAAATTCAGGCTGAAAATTAGAAAATGATTTTTAACTATCAGAGGAGTGAGTTCTCAGCTTTTTAATAGAAACTCAAGAAACCCAATTCCTATTCAGTCCAATATGATAAGATTATTAAAAAGCTGCCTGTGCTAAGAGTGAACTAGTCAATGGCCCCCTCTGTCTCCGAGCACAGGTAGATACAGGTTGACTGAATGGGAATTATACGAACAATTTTCAAAAGTCAGGACTCAAAATGTCAAGAGAGTGTCACAAATTTTGATTCTTTGGACTGCAATGTCTCCTCTGTATTTCTATGCCTTTTATATGCACCTGTGAAACACAGAGGATAATTCCATCCCTCCTCCCCATTTAATCACACTGGGGTATTGTGAAAACACCCTCACTGTGGTATTATGAAAATATAGTATTTACTGTTTGTGTAGCACTCGGGAGTACTGTGAGGATGAGTACCAAAGGAAAAAAAGCTGTGCTGAAATTAATAACTTTGGCTGCACAGCTAGGTTTGAATTACATCTAGTAAATCATGCCTAGGGCAACACACTGAGTGAGAAGAAAATAAAATATTGAATAGTTGCTCATTAAGTGAACACCAGCTATTCCGTGAACTGAATGAGGCAGGGTCCCATGGAAAATACAGTACATGTTTTTTAACTGAAGATTAGAAGAGGGCTAAATTAAGGTTGCACAAGCCTTTCCTTATGTCTTTCCAGCATCAAGGATCCGGACAAGCAGGGGATCAGGCCCAGCCAGCATGCACTTATGAAAGGCAGGTTCTGCTGGACCAACCTGATCTTCTGTGAAAAGGAGATCCACTTAGTGCACGAGGGAAAGGCTGTGATGTGTCTCCCTGGACTTCAGTAAAGGGTTTGACACTGTTTCCCCAGCATTCTCCTGGAGAAACTGGCATTGATGGGTATTCTTTGCTGGGTAAAAAACTGTCTGTATGTCCAGATTGAGAGAGTGGTAATGAATGGAGCTACATCCAGTTGGTGGCTGGTCACCAGTGGTGTCCCCAGGGCTCAGTACTGGGGCCAGTCCTGTTTAATATCTTAAAGCCTGGACGAGGGGATCAAGTGCACTCTCAGTCAATTCTCAGACAACACCAAGTTCAGCAGGAGTGTTGATCTGCAGGAGTGTAGGAAGGATTTGGGGATTTTAAAAGGTTGGATCGACGGGCTGAGGCCAGTTGTACGAGGTTCAATAAGGTCGAGTGCTGGGTTCTGCTTCTCCCCATGCAATGCTGCAGCCTGGGGGCAGAGCGGCTGGAAAGCTGCCCAGTGGAAAAGGACCTGGGGGTGCCGGCTGAACATGAGCTAGGCCAATGGCATTGTGGCTTGTATCAGAAATAGTGTGGCCAGCAGGAACAGGGACTGTCCTCCTGTACTTGGCCTGGTGAGGCCACACCTCAAATCCTCTGTTCGGTTTTGAGCCCCTCATAACAAGACATACACTGAGGTGCTGGAGCAAGTGCACAGAAGGGCAGTGAAGGTGGTGAAGAGTCTGGAGCAGGAGTCTTATGAGGAGCAGCTGAGGGAGCTGGGGGTGTTTAACCTGGAGAAGAGGCGGCTCAGAGGAAACCTTATCACTCTCTACTACTCCCTGAAAGGATGTTGTAGCCAGGTGGGGGTTGACTTCTTCTCTCAGATAAAAAGGGATAAGAGAAGAGTAAATGGCCTCAAGGTGCACCATGGGAGCATCAGATTGGATATTTTGAAAAATGTCTTCACTGAAAGTTTTGTCAAGCATTAGAACAGATTGCCCAGGAAACTGGTGGAGTCACCATCCCTGGAGGTATTTCAAAGAGATGCAACTGTGGTGCTTAGGGACACGGTTTAGTGGTGGACTTGGCAGTACTGTGTTACTGGTTGGATTTGATGATCTTAGAGGTCCTTCCCAACCCTGATAATTCTATGATTCTATGAATAGCCACCCACCCTCCTATCTCACCAGCCTGTGTGCAGGGAGATGCTCTGGAGTGCACTGTGTGAATAACCCCCACAGTACTCTTCCCTCGGCACAGGCAGCTGGAGAAGAATGGGAGGGTTGAACCAGCTCACCCACAATCAGCTTCTCAGATCCAGGCAGAGAATAGCTTTCTGTCTTGTGGAGAAACTGGAAATTTATTTCATCCCAGCTTGGAACGAATCCCATCTCTAGAAATTCTGTATAAATGCAAGTTGGAGGAGTGATTAAAATGTTGACTGTTGCACCAAGAAGGTTGGGTAGCCCAGGGAAACTACCTTTTCCTTGTAAACTTGGAGGTGTAGGTGGCTTTGAGTGCAAAGTTCAGGCTTTGGGTGTGATATCAGGATCAGCACGCAGACTGCCAAGGAGGAGCGGGTACAGTCCCAAGAATCCATGTCCATTTCAAACCTTGCACTCTTCTTGAAAGCAAGAGTTTGGAACAAAGGTTGGAGATATCAATGAGGCAGCAAACACTGTGCCAGTATTACTCAAACTGGTTGCAGTGCTATGGGTCATAGACTGAAATATGTGTCAACAGACCACCATGGTTAATGTGAGTTATGGCTGTGCCAGGAAGAGCTGTCACTGAAGGTGACGGGCAATAACTCACCTCTGGGCACATCAAAACCTGATACCAATACATATGGCTTTATTCTAGTTGGCGTGCTTGGTACGCCACCATCAAATGCTCCAAACACAAAATCTAGTTATTTTTAAAATAGCTTTGATGTAAAGGACAAAGTTCTAGCACTATTAGTGAGTTTGAGCCCCTCTGTTTCTTGACACTGGACTTCTTCCACAGCTAAGGACCAATTCTCGGCGTGGAAATGCTCACCCTTTCCTGGATACCCTGTGTTTTCAAAGTGAGCACTAACAAAGCAAGAGAAAGCCTTGGCCATTTCAGAAAATCTTGACTTAAATTCTTCAAAAGTTATCCAAGAAGCATGTATTTCTCAGCCTTGGGATACAATATTATTTATAGGCTCACCCAAAATACTTGGCTGGATATTTTTTGTGTGAATTGGTGCAAAGAAGTCTGGTGTGACTGTACGTACTATACAAACAAAGGCAGGCACACCCCATATTTAAAATTTTCCTGATTTACTGTAGTCAATCATATTTCCATGTTTGTTTGTCATAGCATGCATATCTGTAATTATGTGCTGATGGCACATTCTTACAAACTGAAAATATTATCAAAAAATACAGAGCTATCTCTAGATGCAGACCTTGTTTGTGACAGTAGTGTTTGCTATTGAATTACAAACCACAGAAAGCAGTGATTTGCACAAGAACGGCTAATGCATAAGAAGTGTGCTGAACACTACTTCTGCACAGGAAGAGGGAAGGAAGAAAAACATATTTATCTCAGTAGTGGTTAAACGATAGTGCAAACCAGTAATTATGTGTAAATTACGACCTTCCCCCCTTACAGTCAGCTCCTCAGTAAACATGACTGCATTTAATTTCCATCCCCTCAGCAATAAACGTCATTGTTTTCAGTGCAAGTTCAATGCTTCTCTTAGCTTTCTTTTTTCAGTGAAAATATATGTTTTTATAGTTCAAAACCTTAAATGAAACGCTGGGCTTTTTCACGTCTGGAGGATTGTAATTGAAATATAAAACTGGTAGTAAAATATTAGCTTTTATAAATTCCACTTGCTTTCTTTAAGCTTTTCTATCACTAAAAGGCACTACACAATTTTAAAGTTTTTTAAAATATGTATGTTTTTTAAAACATACATATTTTTCTTTTTTTTTTTTTGTGTTGACACTGTAGTTTCTAAAGCTGGAGGAATGTTGAAAAGTTGCAGAAAATAATGTGATGAAAGAAACGGATGGTTATTATGTAATGTACATAGAAATAAAAGAAAAAATATTGTAAGAACGTGGGAGAAAAATGGGAAGGAAGCATACAAAATTACATTTTAAGAAATACAGGTTCAAGAGCATGTTTTAAAAAACCAATAGAGAATCTCACTGAAGTGGAAGTGACTTAATTAATGGAACTTATTTCCATTTTTAAAAATTTCTAATTTTTTTATTTCTTTAAACAATAAGAGGCAAATAAGAACTGAAACTTGGAGCTTACATATTATCATGCATTTCAGTGTGAAAAACTGTAGCTACACGCAATTATGTGCTATCAGTTGCTGAAGTGGATTTCATTATTTCCTACCTTAAGCTGTCCTATAAATTTGCTCTGCATTGTTAAGCAGATATCAAGTTCTGCCTAGAGATAGAAACAGCACTGATGAGCAAAGGGGATCTTAACTGCTAAGTTTGTTGATGCTTATATTAAACTCTAGAAACATTTTGAAGAAAAGACAGAGATCACTCTTCCATGAACAGTCACATTGCGTTTCCTCAGTATTTCCCCTCTAACGTTCTCACAAAGCAGAGACAGGGTCTTGGTTTCAGTTCCCTGGCTCAGGTTAATGCAGAGTGTATTTTGATGAAGAACTGCCTGAAGCTAAGCGCTTGCACTGGGCAAGCCTAAGGTGGATCATGGGGCCTCTTGGTGAATCCAAGTGCCTCAGTGTTCGTACCTGCACCTTGCTCTCCTGAGGTTCCTCGTGGCAGGTGGGTGGAGCAGCTTTTGCCTGACCCACCACATTAATTATCCCCAGGAAACTCCTCTGGGATCTCTCTGTGGGCTTGGCGTGTGCCATGGCAGCACAGGGATGTGCCAGAGGACACACTGCCACATTCTCAGGGAGCTACTCCCTATCCATGCCAGTGATGACTGCAGGTCGGTGCTTCTGTTTGACCAGACACGTGAGTCAACAGCTCCACCACAGCAGGGTTGGAGGCTTTTGTGGGTAGATGGGATTTAAATAATTGGCAGGGGCAGGAATGAAACCTGACTTAACTTGATTAAAGAGGAATCTTAGCTCAACTCTGTGCATGTGAAATGCTGCTCACTGCTGTTTTGTCTGCTAAAATCAGAAACGGGTTTACTCCTATGACCTACCTGGAGTTCGAACACACTTTTTCCCACTAAGGCACACCTTGAAATGCTTTGCAAATATCAGCAAACTCAGTTTCACAATGGGAGTTTCTGCTGGCAGGCAGGCCGCATCATCAATTTCTGGATGAGGAAATAAGGCAGGATTGGTGGCTGGCTCCAGGCCACATCCCTGCATCTGCATGTCACTGGGAAGTGTAAAAAGACACCGAGACTGGCACGGATCTATATCAGAATGGGGCTCCACCCTGGCTAATTAGCCCGCTGCTGGGAGCAAGGTCTATCCAGCAGGACAGCGAGCTCTGCTAATGCAATCCTGCCTCCAGACACCTCATGTCGGGATCCCCTGGCTGGTCTGCAAAATGCTTCTCTGGCTCAGAGGACTTCACAAGGAGTGAGGTGTGTTTTGCAGCTCAAGGACAGCATTCCTGAGAACAAGTTTCTTGCAGCTGGACTTAGAACTGAGAGATCAGAGCTCCTTTATTTTGGCTTCCTTTTAATTTATTTATTCAGTTTGTATTTATTTATTTTTAATTGAGCAACAACAGGAACAATAACGAAAGGAATTAGATAGAAGGACCCAATCCCTAAAAATATGCAACTGTAGTTCATGAAACAGTGAAGCTGGAAACTTGCTGTGACTCAGTGGCTGATTGTAAACTACAACATAGGGAGGGAGTGCCTGACTCAGCAGATGCCGCAGCCATCAAAGGGATTAAAGCTGTTGCCAAGGAGTTCCACCCTTTTTTTTTCCTTTTTAAATGTGTCTTAAGCATCTTAGTCTTGCATTACATTATATATAAAAAGCATGTATGCTATTGAATTGGCACATCCAGAATAGGGAACACTTAAACATCAGATTTTCCCAAAGGATTACGATTTGATTTGATCTGCATATGCACACTATTTCATCACTGCAAAATCTCTTCCATACAATTAATCCCCCCCAAGCTTTATTAACACAGCAGCTGCAAACATTTAAAAATAGGTACTCCATAAAAAAACCCCAACCTAAATCTTCATTAAAAAAAAAAAAAAGTTAGCAATCTGAGCACACCCCTTGGACCACAACTTCCAGTCCCCTGGCATGCCTCAGGAGCTGGCATATCACTGTGATTCCTTGGGGAAATTGCCTCTATGAGATTTCTCCATTGCAAGACAAGGTGCTTTCTAAGGGGGCAAGACAGTTCCCCACGCCAGCTGCCAACTCATTTCATAACTTCTGCCTCTGTGTAACCTTTTTAACTGAAAAGATAAAAATGTAGGGAGTTGGTCTATACTTAAAAAGTTTTGCTGGCATGGCAATGGTATAATTACAATGGTAAAATCCCTACTGGGAGTTCAGTCCTGCCATCAAAAGGCCTTTCTGTTGTTATAAGGTAAGCTGTTCAGCAAAGTGGTTTAATTCCTACCAGCAAAACAACTTTTTTTTTGCTGGTATAAGCTGTTTCTCTTGCAGGGTGTTGGCTGTGACAGGACCAGTGCTATACCTCCATTGGGTGCTGATGTGCCCAGAGGACGAGCTACCATTTTCCGCCTTGCAGGTGAGGGCTGAGGCCCTCGACGCTCCAAAGGGATTAGGAGGCTTGTGATTACTGCAGGGTCAAAAGGGAATTTCAATCCACCTTTCAGTCTGGATCTTTTGCATAATCCCTACATGTCTTTAACTCTGTGTCTTTACTGTGCAGATTTGTTGGCCAGGGCTGAGCTGGGATGCCTGCACACCCCAGCACCATTTCTGACACTGAAGGCATTTTTGGTCTGATACTGAGAAAAACAGTGATTTTTTCACAGGACTGTGAATTAAACCCTCAGGTTTTAATGTTCCCCTCTCTCAGCCCACCATTTTTGCAGGCAAAATTATTTGAATCCAGCCGTGACTTTCCATATATTTAAATATGAATGTCACCTGCCAGTCCTTGGTGACTTGGTGACAGCTGATGCAAGGTGCTACTGGAGAAATGCAGATGCTCAAGTGGGGGTTTCACACTCACACCATCTCCACCCCTTGGTCTTTCCCTTCTGTTTTTGTGTGGGGAGGGTGCACAAGTTTACATTTGGCAGATGAGGAATGGGATTTTAGATGCCCTTCCCCTGTTTTCCCCAGGGGTGGGAACTGGGACTGGGTGATCCACAGGGCAGTGATAGAGCAAGCCGTGGATAACACCTCTCTGAACCCACCTCTTACCCCATGAGGAAAGGTACAGCCATATGGGATTTATGGTTTTTTCATAATATATGCGGCATATTTATTTTTACCCACATGTCGTCAGTTTTCATTTTAGCCTAATTTCAATATTCTGTGGGACTGGTACCATAAATAATAAAATGCAGCAATGAGCATTGTATTCTCTTAGCCAGTACAACCTTTGCCTGTTTTGGTTTTTTTTTTAGTGCTTGAGAAACAAATGCTTCAACCTGTTTCAGCAAACCTCCTGACCCTCCTGCAGCAGATCACTGGAGCCATTTTCAGGGTATTGCATGCCAAAAAATAGCAGGGGCAATCTGGAAGGAACAGTTGTATTGGCTTCTGTTGCTGCTTGAAGGGGTACATACCTAATTTTCTGCTATCACAAAGGAGGTAAACATTTAATACTCAACAAGTTTCCTTCTCTCTGAGAAAGTCCCACTTGGGTCGACCTAAAAAAATTCCAAAAGTCAATTTATATTTTTTGTATTTTTTTTCCTTCCCTCTATGGCACTCTATTTTATATTGCAACTGCTTGTAAAGAGAAACTTTTTGGTAAGTGAGTTGGACATTTTACTCTCCAGGGAAGAAACCATGCTGAGATCTGGCATTTTGGGCTGACCTTCTTTATGTTGCTGGTGTGCATCAGGCTTGCTCTTCTCATCAGGTGCTTTCCAGGAGCCATATTTCAGTCCATACTCTTGCCAGAATTAGGGAAGATAAAAAATAACAGAAAAAAATTTTTGTTGCTGATGAAAAAGGAGTATTTGCAGAGGTTTTTTTTTGAAGACTCTGGCAGTTACAACGTTTTTGAAAACCTGAGAGACTTGGTGGAGATTTATGCAAGGCTAGTGGATGAATCTGCATGTGCTCAGTGTGTGTCTGATGAGACACCTGAACTGAGCCTAGAAAGCCCAGCCTGCCCACCTTCCCATCATTTCTGTCCTGCCCACCTCATGTCCCCCTCCACATTAACTTCAGACTCTCAGTGTGGGATCAGCTGCTCAGGAAGACCGAAGAAGAGACAAGAATTGAATTTGGGATGAGGACACTACAGTGGAAAAAAAAACAACAAAAAGGGCACTAACAGTAAACTGCTCTTTTGGTTTTACTTGTTCAAGACAACAAATCTACCGTCTTCATCGTAGTAACTCTTTGTTTTTCTTAAATTGCTTAATCTCCAAAGAGGCTTCATTCATACTTTTACAATACCATGGTGTCTCAGAGTTAACCATCTTCATGCTTTTTTTGTTTCTTTTCAGATTATGAGATTAATTCTTTGAACTAAAAATTGGGTCAAAAGTCCTAAACCCTATCTACAGGGTTGTACCTTTACCAGTAGCTTTCAATATCAGAGTTCTCATGAAATCTGACCTGCAGCAGTTACTGGTTTTGAACTGATTGATATCTATCTCTTGCCTATTCTCCGCAGCGTATTTCTAATTCTTTAGAGCGTATCTGCAACAACTGAGTCTTTCTGAGGTTTGCATTCAATTTGCAAATTGTACATCTGAAGCTGAAAAATAAGTTCCATATTTCTGTGGTAAGGCGAGGTTTGCCAGGCCCCTTCAGAAACGACAGCAGTGTTTTGTGGTTTGTTTCAGGCAACATGGGCTGCAGTCAGCGCGTGAGCCTTTGGTTGCCCTCACTGAGAGCACACCTGCCTTCCCTAGATGAGCGGATCAGTGCAAGGGTGTTCTTTTTTGGTTTGTTTTTTTTTTTTTTCCCTTTTTTTAAATAACACTGCAGTGAAGTGGAGAGCTCCCTGGTTTCTAGTTTTGGCTAAATGATTGTAAAACAACTGTGCCAGTACCATCCTTCAGGACATCTGTGAACAACTGTGTTTTCCACCCACTCTTGTAGTCACTCAGTTTTAGAGCTCTGTATTCTGCTGTTAAAACTCTTAACAGATATTTTATATTATGTCCATTCAACACTTTTCACAATCTTGTTGCTTTAGACAGCTGGATTATGGATAGTGATTTTCTCATAGTCCAGGATCCCAAGGTATTCTTGTATTCATCCATGCTGGAGAAGGTATCCAACAGATGGCTGGATCATTGCTGTGGTGCACTCTGTACACATTTTAATCTTGGTTTTTTGGGTTGCCTTTTTTTTTTTTCTCCTCTCTCCAAGAGATGATATTTCTTTTAAATTGCCTTTCTTTTATTTAGCCTAGCACCTCTTTCCAATACTGCTTATGCTCTCAGCTTCTCTCTGTTCCTGACATCATGAACCTTCTTATAGCATCCAAATTTCTTGCATTTTTCAAGTGAAATACTTGTTTGCCAAGTAAGAGTTTGCAGAGACAGGGTCTCCCTGTGGGAGTGTTGAACATGTAGAAATGCCAGTTTGTTTTCCAAGGAGCACCTGCCAGAGCCCTGCTGGTGCTCTACAACATAAGACCAGTGCCCGTGACCAGTCTTCTCTCCAGAATGGTGTTCTCTGTGGGTGGGATAAATTTACTTTATAAAAATTTATATATTTCCTTCTAAGCATTTATTCTGTTTCTCTTGCAATGGCCCCAGATGAAAAATTGTTTCTTTTCTCTTGCCTTCATCTATTTAGCCCCTCCTCTTGCTTTGGCCTGGAAGAAAAAAAAGTGGCTTGAGGGTGAATTACCAACTGACTGCTCTTCCAGTTCTGTTGAGAACTGAAGTCCTTGTCCTGGGAAGATATTGTTGACCTCCCTCTCATCAGCTCTTGGCTGAACTTGTGCTCCCTCTAATTTTATCCCACTGATGATTCCCTTTCCTTTCAAAAATGGTTATTTATCTGCACCCTTTATCTGCATAGTCCTTTACTGAGGAAGAGTTACTCTGTATAATACAATATTCTTCTAATATTTATGTAATTTCTCTTAAAATATTTTAGCTTTTTTTAATTTTGCTAAAATAATAAATGGCACAGAACTGTGACCTTACACCAGAGGAAACTCACTAAAAGCATCGCTGTCTCTCAGTTTCCATATAACTTTTTAAACTATCAAAAGAACTAACTTCCATTCTCAATTTATGTGAAGCTGAGTTTGATTTCACTCTTCTTATGCGACTCACTACTGAATATCTTAGAGAAGTTCAGGATTATTATCTCAATGGTGGCACCTCTATCAACAAAACTTCTAATTTTTAAAAGTTATTTTCTGCTTTCCACAAACCTGTTGTTTCCTTTTACTTCTACTATTAGCCTTAAACTCAGATCTTTTATCTGCTCTTCTGCTGTGCTCCTGGGATCTCTGTCAGAGCAGGAGGATGGGCCATTTGTTCTCGCAGTCACTGGGGTAGCATCAGTTCTCTGCCAGGTAGCTACAACTTAATGACTGCTTTACTGCAAACGAGTATTGAAGGTCTGATGACCTTCTCCACCAGCTTTTAGCAATTTGAGAATACAAGTTACCTGGACCAGTTAATTTCCATATGTTTAACCTTTTGTACCTTGATCTCACTTCTTTTTGAGTGTTGCTGCCTTGGCTGCTGACCTTTCTACAGTTCTTAACAGTTAGCTGATATGTATTTGTTGCTCTCAGCTTTCAATCTTTTAAAATTATTATCCATATTCTAACAGTTGTTTTATCTCTTTTTTTTAAAGCAGGTTGACATGTTAATCACACCGTTTATTTGGTTTAGTATTATTATTATATATATAGTATATATGTTTATATGTAATGAAAGTATATATATTTATATGTAATAAAATTTATTTATTATGGTCTTTTTCACCACTTTTCTTCAGTGTTTCCAAGCTACAGTTGAAATTTTTCTATTTAAATTTCCTCTTCCAGGTGATTCTGTGAATAACTATTCCTATCTTTGTGAACTTAGAACTTCCATAGAGCCAAGCGTATAATTCTGATTGCACATCATTACATCTGTTAAATGACCTAAGCAACAGTCAGTTTCTACTCTTTGATCAGTTTTTCTATAGCAGACTGTAAGGCAGAATTCCTTTCATGTGGATACAATTCATTCTGAGCATGAATACTGACACATAAAATGTCTTCAGGACACTTTGCTGTTGGCACCAAGAGACACTGAGCACATTTCACTCTGCAGCCTACCAGTGCAGCTTTTTGTACAGTTGGGCAGATGCCTGAGGAAACAGGCACCCTGTGCTCTGTTGTGATTGCCCAGGCTGCCTGTTACCACTACTTGTGCTTGTGCAGTCGGTATTCAAGGCATCTGCTTCTCAGTTGTCCATTTTCCAGGAATGGAGAATGACAGACCATCACTTTCTGAAATTTGTGCTTATTGAAACCTTCCTAAATTAGAAGTTAATCATGATTTTCAAGTTCTTACTATGAGGACCTTGTTATCAGATGTCAACGAGACAAACGGGGGTGAATTTGTGAGCCTATGAGTGGTCTCAGTCACTTTTGTCTGTGACCCAAGCTTATACAACTGGAGCAGAGGCCAGTGAGAACTCTTCCCCAGGTGTTGTAGTGACATAATTTATTTTGTTTCAAACATCTTTATCTTGAGCTGAAAATATGCTTTTATTCCTCCTTTGATTTCCTCCTTTTTATTAGCATTATGTTCTTTGATCCAGTCAACAAGGAACCTGGAAAGTAACTTCTGCTGAGATGGGGGTGGCCTGAACTCTGCCAATCCATGTCTCTCTTCAAGGTAAAAGGAAGTTACACAAACCCAGCTTCATTAAATTCACTATGTACCTACCATTTTCTTCAACAAAAAATCAGGAATTATCATGTGGATGATAGCATCCTTACACACCTTTAATTCAATTTCAGAATTGATTAATTTTGTATAATTTTAAAATGGCAGATTTGTGCAGAAAAAAAAAGTGATTATATAATTAAAAGTTGAATGAAACACACAAGGAAACTGAATTAAGATGACACAGGAAACGTCTGTTCCAGTACATTATGATTTTTGAATGCTAACTGTATAATATGCTTACACTGATTTGTGTACATAGGGTATATATTAAGGGGTTTCAAACTTTCCAATTTTATATGTCATTATAAATTTTCTTGCTGAAATATGAATCCTTTGAGCTGAAACTTTTCCTAGACACTCTCACAGACTCCCAGGGTTAAAAAAACCAACCAACCAAACAAAAACTCCTCAACAAAACAACAGAGATTCTAACAGTATGTGGAATATATGAACTACCAGTCAGAAAAACCTGACATACAATAAGGACTCATCCAGTTATGGTGATGAAGTATTTTCTGGAAAAGAGAAAATTTTTTCTTAAGAATTCTGTGTTTTTCTTGCCTTGTTCAGTATCTTGTTTTGAAACCGAACTTACAAGTAAGTGCACTCTTATCTCTGTTTGCCAGTGGAACATCCTTTGCCAGCTGAGTTGCAGCTGGAGATGTGGTCTATGTTTCAGTTTAACTTTGCCAATAAGTTCCTAGTTTTTGAAATGGACTGGGAATAAATGAGGAAGCAGTAAGTATGCCCCCAGGGCACTCTCCCCTCTGCCTGAGGTGGAGCTATCCCATGGCAGTGAAGCTGAAGCCTTGGCTTAGCCTCCCGCGTAGCTCAGTTGCTGTAATTCAGCCAGGAGATGAAGATAGTATTAGTCACAGTGCATCCTTGTTGGCAGAAAGGGCAGGGGGAAAAGCAAGCACATTCCATCACTATTACCAGCTAATATTAACCTGAGCTTAGCTGCAAGCAGAGGGAAGGTGGGAGAGGTGATGCAGAAGAGTTGAAGACGTCTGAAACAGGCACGTGGTTGCTGCTGGTGGAGCCAAAGGCTTGAGTTTCTGCCATCACGCATGAGGGAGGCAGCAACAAAGTGATTAATTTCTCCTTGGCAGGTGGCTAACTCTCTGTGGCTTCCAAGAGAGGCTGCCAAAGTTGGACAGAAACCTGCTAAAGGTGCTCAAATACTCCAAATGTGGAGGCTGAATGAGAAGACAGAATTTAGTTTCCAAAAAAAGAAGCCTTTACAGACCACTTTGTGGGATAAGCAGCATTCAGAGCTGATGGATGGCTGTGGGCAAGGGAACAGGATAATAATATGCACTTTAAAGGAGAGCCAGGAACTCCTGAATTTTAATCTGAGGGCAGATGCCAACTCTCTCCCAGATCCTGGGCAAGGTGAAGTTCGCTCCTGTTGAAACCACAGGACTTTCTTGCATTCATTTCATCTGGGCCAGGATGTCACTCTTCTTGAAGTAGGAATAACATTGACTGAAGGGAGAAGAGGTGTCTGAGAATAAGTGAATTACCTTTTACAGTGATTCAGCTACATGTTATTAGCATTTCCAAGCAAGCCCTTGTACATAAAGTTAACATTAAGTTTTATTTAAGAAAAATAAAATAATAACAGTCCAAACCACTGGCTGATATCATCACATTTTAAAAGGCTCTGCATGGCCAAATGTGGCAGTGTCTTATGGCCCCATTACATTTCAGTGCACCTCCCATAGCTGCTGAGCTGTTCACTTGCCGGAAAACTGCTCAGTTCAACATAATCAAAAAAGTAAATATTTAATACCTTTTACCCTGCACTTAGCATAAGCAGAGATGCAGTTGCATTAGAAATTGGGGTTTTACTGGGTTTCTTTTTTATTTATTTATTTTTATTTTTTTATTTTGCACACAGGGCAAGGCTCCGTTCTTGACAGTGAGAGAATTGCTGATCACATCCCTGGCTAGCAGGGTCCAAAAATGCCTTGTCACTGCTGTAGGGTTTTGGGCTTTTCTTGTGACTTCTGTTCATTCATATTGCTGGAAAATGAAAAAAATTCACCATGAATTCAAAAACAATGCTAGCTTCAAATGAGCATACATTAAATAATTAGTGTGCTTGTTTTAGAAGGTGTCTGGATAGGTGGTTTTTTTCCACACAACCAGGTTGTTCAGAAACGACAGGGGCTAATGAGTAAGAAATCTCATTGCATGTGAGAGTTAAAAAGTTTCTGCATGTATGACTGAACCCCCTTCCCCCCCCCCCCTTTTTTTTTGTGAGTTTTGTTTGACAGGAGTTTATATCCTTTTAGTTTCACTTTAGCTTTTTGTATTTGAGTATGTCCCAGAGGGAAAACCACAGGGTTGGACTTGGCTCACAACAGAAATGTGAAACAACAAACCTTTAACAAAGCCTTTGGTATCACTGGACGTTTGGTTGTGTTTGGGAAGGGTCAGGCTGCTAAACCACATGTACCACAGAGCAACAGGGTGCCGTGTTACACACGCAGTTTGACACTGACCAGCAACTACATAAGGGTTTGGGTTGGCTAAATTTCACAAACATTAAATATAATTTGAGAAAATCACAAAGCTTATTACCAAAGCACAAAAATGCGACTGTGAAATGTTGCACAAATGAAAAGAAGCTTTTTTGAAATTTTCATTAGTTTAATTTTCACACAACTTATGCTAGGATTTGTGTAAGATACAATCATAAATAATCAGGAAAGGGCAGGTAATAGCAAGGTGACAGGTTTTCCAGATAATACACAGTTGTTTAGGACAGAGAAAACTAGAACTTAAAAACCCCACCCTTATTTTTAAGTGAGGAGGTCTATTTCAGTTATTACCATTCAGACAAAAAAAAAATCTTGCAAAGATTGTGGATAATTTTCAGATAAATCTTATATTACTATTCAAAAGGATTATAAAGGTAAGTAGCACTTTACAAATTATGAGAAAAGAAATAGAAAAATATAATAATATCATATCCTATATACTAGGTGTAGCTCTGGTTGGTCCAATTTAAGAAAAGATACAGCAAAATTGGGAAAACAAGCAAACAAACAAAAAATCAACTCAAACCAAAAAAGAATATAAGACATTAACACTGGTTTGGCACTCTTTGGACTAGAAAAGATAAAGTATTGTGATTGGAATAATGCATTATTTTTATAAAATTTTAGAAGTATGAGAGAGAAATTTATGCAGATTGCATGCTGTTCTCTTAGTTCAATAGATTCAGAAGCACCCATAGAAATTACTAAATAGAAATGCAATATAAACACAGGGAAAACCTGTTTCACACGGTATGTAATTATGTAGAATTCATTGTTACTGAATGACGTGGAGATAAAGAATATAAATGGTCTCAAATGTATTAAATGAAAAAGGGAAGGTTAGTCTTTCTGTTGCAAATAAACACATTGCGTCCCTCAGGTGTGGAAGTCTAAGTCACAGATGGCTGGACCGGGGAAGATGGACCAGGAAGGAGAGTCACTGAGTTCTTGTGTTCAGTGTATCCCTCCACAAGCATCAGCCACAGTCAAAGGAGACTGGAGTGGGCCTGTACAGCAGATCATACCTTCCAGCTCGCCCATTTTGGGATCTGCCACTTCCATATTTCTCTGTCCAAGTTTTCATTTTGGAAATTCAGATTTGCTTACTGATTTAATAAAATCAGATCAAAATGAATTAGAATTTCCTGTGGGATAAACCATCCTAATTTTGTGTAATTCTTATATCTCTGACATGAATCAGTCTAATTTGCATTGAGGATGGAACCAGGCTGTGTTGAAAAAGGAATCTGTGATTTCTCAGGAAGTTTGTCTTTAGAAGTAAATTATTTTCTCTGTGAAGCCACACAATGTTATGTGCAATATTTTTGACCCTATGTGGTATTGATGCTTACCTGAATACAAGCTGCAGGCAGTAATTTGACACATGAATATGTGTCTGGCTATTAAAACCTAAACTGTAGGAGCTTAGCAATACAATCAGCTTCAAAGGAATGTGACAAAACTTAGAATTCTTCCCCTGCATTATCATGTGCATATATTATAATAGCATCTGTGGGTGCATCCTGAAAATGTCCTGTAGGAAGCAGCAGAGGAGGGCAGCTGTGGGGTCGACCTCTAATAACTGCACCTGCTTGGACTTGGCAGCAACAGAGAGCAGGGTCAGTTTGTATGAACTGGTGTGCGTAAGAAATTACCCCCAGCGTCTCCAACAGTGTAACTGGGTCAGGGCGGGGTGTGATTGTTTACTCTAACAATTAGCCTTGCGAATAGGCACGTCTTTCCTGGGGAGTGAACTAGAAGACTAATAATACCTTTACTTTGGTAAAGTGGAGGCCAAAGGAGATGGCTAATATATTTTTAGTGCTAAAAATCCTGTGTGTGGATACAGCCCAGCAAAGGTATAGCCCTGGAAACAGATGGCTGTATTTTTCCATCCAGTATTTCAATTCAGTTCCTACTACTGATGTTGCAACACAAGTGCTAAAGAAACTGAGGCACGTAAGAGATCATAAACTCATCTCTACTCTGACACTGACAGGAAGCCAGGAGCATCACAGGGTAAACCAAGGGGCGTCTTCAGATCGTTAACTTAAAAAAAGCCACCCAAAAACCAGACACCCACACCCACAGTGTTATTCAAAAACCAGAATATCATCAGGAAGGAGTGAGTCACCGCGTGGCCATTGCCTTTTTTTTCGTTAAGGTGTTTCCCGAATGTAAAACTTAGGCTTCCTCTTCCCTTTAGACAAAGTACCTGGTACCACTGTAGAAGCAACAGCCATTTTATGTTTATTAACAGTACTACTGTGCATAATGGCAAGAAGGAAAATAACTTGGTTGCTGACATAATAGATGAGCATCTAAGGGTTTGGGGTAAGAACTGGGGACCTCGTAAGAACTGCAAGTCTGTGCAGTGGCTTGACTATGTGATACTGCAAATGCCCAGTGGGGAACAGGGCCAGAGCCCCTCCTCTCCAGCCCCTTCTCCCCCCGTGCCGGTGGAGGTGTTTGAGCAGGGGGCTGAGCTGAGCTGTGTGGGTGTAGGGATCTGCAACAACAGGTGTGTTTGGAAGAGGAGGCTTAGCAGGGCCCAAACAAGTTGCCCAACATATTTTTAATAGATTATTGCCAAAACTAAATTAAAGAGAATCAGAGTTATTGCCTCAAGAAGGTCATGGAAGTTGTTTGTATTTTAAAGCATCTTGTTAGCATATGTTGTGGCATTACTATTAAAGTAACCAGTTCAGCCTAATATAATATATCTAATTATATGACATGAGCCTCATCTGATGACTTTTGCCAATTATATCTGACAAGGATATTTTAGATGAGAGGCCATGTGTTACAGCAATTTCAAGAGATGAACATAACAGCATATGCTGTCAAAAATAAAATATCCACTATGTTATTTGCAGTGATTAAGTAACTACCAATGCAGTTGTAAGGTAGGGAAGCAGGCCTTTCTAGTTTGTGAATTATGCCTGTGCTGAGTCATTGCTGTTTTTTTTAAAGGTTTATTATGAATGAAGGGCTGGGTCAATGCCAAATTCCATGTTCCTGGCTGCTTCTTTTGTTCCCTTGAAAATTATTCAAATCCCTGGAAACAAGCGTCTTAAAATGAAAACTCCTAAAGTTGCAGAAGTATCTTAAACTCAGAAGTTCAAAACAACCAACACAATGAATGACCCTGTGGACCTGAATGGAAGATGCTACCAAAATCGAAGAATATGACCTACGCCGTCGTATGACAAAAGTCTGTCACTATGGGAAAAGAAAAAAAAGAAAGCTATTAACATTTTCTGCTTCAGAACAGAGATGCAGCCTCATATGAGTATGTCTAGGCAAAGGATGAAAGGAATGCAAAGGCATCCTCTGTTCCCTCTGAAGGTATCAGGGGTATAAGAAGTGGGTAGAGATTAGAGGGCTATTCTTGGTGCCTCCTATTGCTGCTCAGACAGACACTGAACAGGAGCGGTACAAAATTCATGGACTATAGAGAAAAGAAAGCACAGGAGGGAGGAAAAGCAGCACGCTTTATCTGATGGTGTTTTATGTAAACATGCACACAGACTTTTGAACCTCAAGGGATTGCCTGCAGTGCTGTCCTGGAACAACATCCTCCCTCATATCTGTGCTCAGGCTGAATGTGCCCAGCATTGCAGAGGGCTAGGGCCTGTACCCCAAAACACATCGTTTTGAGGAAGTGGGAGTGCTGTATTGCAATCTTCTTGGGCCAGGCAGCCACATCCACAGGTCCCTGACATAGAAGAAAGGTTGCCCTCCTTACTCTACCAAAAGCAAGGTGATCCCAGCAGTGTAGATTGTATCTGGAAGCTGCTGTGGTCCCTCCCTGCCAGGTAGAACACAAGTGTGTCGTTAGGTGTTGCTTATTTTTGGGACAGACAGGGAGTATCTGGGCGCTGGGCAAATAAGCTCTGAGGGAGGGAGTTTGGGTAAGGAGAGATCTCTGTGCTGCTGGGTCTTGGCTGAGCGGTGGCAGGGCTAGCACGTGGGAGGCTTCAGCAGACTCAGAGGGGAGCTAAAATTCTGGATCCCAATGCATGCTGGGGCTTTGCTGAGTTGAAAAGCGAGACACTGCTTTCTTCTAGCCTGGGAGTCTGCCCCCCAGATGCTACCAGAGTCTTCCTCTCCCCATGTGCAGGAGAGCAGAAAATCATACCCACACTCTCCTTTACTGGGAGACTGTCACATTAGTCTCTAACACTTATCTGAGATACGAGAAACTTGCATCCAAATCCCTTCCTTGCTGGCTGGCACTCAGATTTGCCTGTCTCTCTCTCAGAAAACCCTAATTACTCCACCTCAGGGTATTCTGGGACAAGTGTTCTTGAAATCTCTCATTTAGGTTTTTCAACTTTGGCTAAGTATTTGTGGCCCCTACCCTCAGCTGAGTATGAAACCACTTAACCTAGCTAAACTGCTTCTGCTTTGCCCCAGTAGATATGTAATTGCTTCAAGAAAAGAGGAGCAATTTTAAGGGGAGAAACAGAGTGAGCCCTCCAAATACCCACTGCATACCTTCGTGGCTAGACTGCTATGCTGAATGTTAGAAGCTGGGTTAAAAGACTTTGGGCAAAAAGAGCTGTTTTGCCTTCATCATGAAGTCTTTAATCACAAGATTATAGGATTAAAGGCAGTGTGGGGAAGAAGGGATCATCACGTTTTCAATGTATTTTGTGGGAAAAGCCTGTCTTGGGTGTTGAATGCCAAAAGAACAGTTGTGATCGGGAGCACTGTTAGCAGAAGGAGTTAATGTCCTCTGGCATGGGATCATATAGACTCTCCTAAACACTTAAACTTTGCATCTCTCTTCGACTTGTCTGAGATAACTTAGGTGGCTCCCTGTCCACCATGCAAACTAGAGGATGCCTCTGAAGACAAGTGAAGACAGACATATCAGTTCTGCCTGTGGCCTGAGCTGGCCGGATGAGAGCCAGGTGTGATCCAGCAGCTGTATATGTGATATTAGTATGTTGCTGTGCTTGAATTAATGCATCTGGATGAAAGGCAGGGCATATTTGCTCAGGTGCAACACAGCTAAACAGCTTCTGAACCAT
This sequence comes from Myiotriccus ornatus, assembly GCA_036023395.1. Lineage (NCBI taxonomy): Eukaryota > Metazoa > Chordata > Aves > Passeriformes > Tyrannidae > Myiotriccus > Myiotriccus ornatus. Next base: position 59,016,446 of record JAYRBT010000139.1, read on the forward strand.
GACTAGTTTACATCCAGCCAGCCAAAGCCCACATCTACCTGTATAAATGCGGTATAAATTAGTGCTCTTCACTTGCTCTAAGGAGTCTGGGTGCCCAAGTGTTGTGCAGTGAAGTATTATTTGCTGTACTTTTGCATGTTTAACTTCTGATTGACTGGGAGAGCCAGATCTGAGCTGAGCTGGTCTAAAGACTGCGTTGAGACCTTCAGAACATGGGAAATCTTCTACTGTGGATGCTGTGATCTGGGACCACTATCAATCTAACTTTTGCAGTGGGAAACCTCACTGTCATTTGAATGGTGAATAAATACTCCAGCACATAAGCCTGTATCACAGCTTTTGGTCAAATTTGTCTTTTATCTTCAAATATGTTGTTTCCAGGAGCAAGTGTTCTGACTCATTCAGAGTGTATTCCACATTAGCTCCTACAAGTTTAGTTCACTAACATCAACTCAGACGATAAACACTGAGGCATAAACATTCCTCCAAGAAGTTGCTGAATCCTTTTTCTGAGACCCAGATACAAGATAAGATCCATATTTAGCACTGGGGAAAAATTATTTCTTTGTTTTCATTAATGAGTGTAATGGAAGTTGGTTTTTGGAAGGTAGCAGACTGCAGTTCTCTGCACTTTGTGGTTATTCTGGGCTTCATTTTTGCATTTCTTCAGCCAGTAGTATAGTGCTGTGTAATGTAGGAGAGATTCAGGTTAAAGACACAAAAATATAATAAAGAACAGTTATAAACATCTAGAATTTTGCATTTGCATTGTGCATTTTTGTCTGACATATCTAACGGTAATTGCCAAAATCTTCTAACTAGTGTGTGTGCATGTGATTTAAAAATGCAAGCAACCCCATCAAAGGGCCTCTAGCTTTTTGATTTTCTGAGAAATGAATAATATTCAGCACATTTTTTGGAAACCGCATTTAAGTCAACCCTGAAAGTGGGGCTGGACATTTAATATTCAGAGAATTTTAACAGCTTCAGCATGAAGTAGGGAAAAACAGAGTTGCATTTGGGATCCTGGCGTTTGCCAAAATAATACCCTCATGTTTTTCATCTTCACAGCACTTTGTAGAAAATGAACGCATGGGCTGAGGTACATGAGTCTTGAACTGTAAGCTTGGTTGTGCTTAATGTATATTGCATTCATGAATATGTAGAGCTGCTGCCTGATTTAGCAGCATTGTGCACCTCGGTGCAGCCTAAGCTCTGGCCCACAGCCTGAATCAGGCCCAGGGAATGTTTGGCACAGCTGCTCAGGCACTGGTGCTGGATGCCTGGGATGGCCATCCCGGCAGGGACGGCAGCAGCAGCTGGGAGCCAGGGGAGCTGATCCAGACAGTGCATGAGTGCCTGTACTGGGCCTGTGACTGAGGGAGCCTCCTAAGCTCCAGTCCTGGATACTCTGGAATATGTGACTGCACATTACAATTTCCACAGGGCTTTTTGTTTCACTCAGTGAAGAGTGGGGTTCTTTTGCTGTTTGTACATTTTTTTGATGCCACCAAAAACATTACCAGCATTAATCTATTATCTTCACAGCTTTACTGTGAGTTTTGGGTGATCTTATAATTTCCATTTTGCCACTGAGAAAATAAGCACAAGCTGGCTGAAAATACCTTCAGACGTTTCTTGTATTTTCTGAGGCACTGAGACCCTGGGCTGCAGAACATCATCCAGGCATCTTCACCCACAGCCAGGAGCCTCCTCACTGCTGCGTGTCCATCCCAAAGCCACTGCTGAATGTTCACCTCTGTCTGACCTATGGGAAACTAGGAAGGTGCAATGGGTTACCAACCATGCAAATACAACTTGGCCTGAAAACACTATCTAGTATCAGAAGGGGCCCTTCTGGCATATGTTCAGAGAGAATAATATCTCTACGTGACATTTCTTTTTAAGCAATGAAAGTATTTTCTCTTCTTTCTCTAATCTGCATTTTTCCCTCCTGGTTTCTGTGGCAAGTGTGGGAAGCCTGCCACAGAGAACATTTGAATTCACTGCATAAACCAGCTCTTTCCAGGTGCACCAACTGAAGTACCAATTGTATTTGAAGTAAAACAGCATGTGAGTGACCAGCTTTAATTCTGCATTTCCTATCTTTGGAGAGTTTGACTTGGCAGTCTCAGCATCTCTGTTGTGCAATAATTTATAAATGTACCGGTAGATTAGGTAGAGCGTATTTGGAGAGGGATGTGGATCTGTTTATGTTCCTGAAACTAACAGCCCAAACGTCATGTGATGTAAGTAGTCAAGTACCCTCTTTTTAGAGAAGAGGAAAAGGGTTTGGGTTGATATAGTGACTGGAAGCTGAAAGCTGGCTTCTAAGCTGTGCTCAACTTGTGTTTTCAGTACTTAAAGGACAAACATGCTGTTCCCTGTTCCTGGAGGTGCCAGGTATCCAAAAGCTTCTCAGTTGCTGCCACAAAGCAGAGGTTTTACTGTCAGTGAAGGTCAGGTGGGATCTCCTGCCCTGTTCTTTCTCTGTGGAGGTGGGTGGGGATACCATTGCACCAGCTGTCCCAGTTTGTAGTACCAGATGATCTCTTCTTCTGGTTGGGATCCTCATCTGGGCTGTGAAGGTTTGATTAACTGTTGGATTTAGCCCAAAAGCTTTTGCATAACAGGTCCGTGCTTTGATCATTAGAGCACACATCTATGCAAAAGCTGGGAATAGCAAGAAAATTATTTTTTTTATCTTTTTCTGTGTTAGCAGAAGAAAGTGGAAAAGGGAGGTAATCTTTTCTTCTTTAATTATGTGGTCCTGCTCTATTGAACTTAATGGCTATTCCTATGTACTTCTCAATAGGAGCAGAATAACTTCCTTCCACTAGAGTAACTGAGTCTGAGTGGATTTCCTCAACTTGCTGTGTGTTTTGTCTCCTTGGTATGATCCTGCTTGTGGTATGGGTGAGAAAAAAAGAGAAATAACAGGAAACTAATAATGTTCCTGCACCCATTGGGAAGGAGCAATCAGGAACTGCTGGGCCCTGTTGTGAGTCTAGGACTTGGTCTGTTCCCAAGGACTGAAGATGTGGAGAGGTTTTTATCCCCCTGTGAGTAGGGATGCCAACCATGCACTGCCCCAAGCAGGCAGGCGAGTTCCTCTACTCAGCCAGCCTAGCTTGAAACTTCATACTCCTGTCTGCTCTGTATTTTGTCGCTCACAAACACGGAGCACCAGGAACCTGGTTTAGCTCCACCATGAGGTCGCCTGTGAACCTGGAGCTGCAGAAGCAGCTGGTGGCCTCAGAGCTGGGCAGGAGCAGGTACATAACAGCTGTTTGAGGGAAGGAATGGGCAAGCTCCGTGACACAGTGGCTCTAGGGGTCCTCCAGCAAACATCTCCAAACAAGGGGCAAATCTGGGCTGTTTCTGCTCAGAGACGCCTCTCAAAGTGTATGCCCATTGGAGAGCACGGAGCAATGTTGAGAGGATGGAGAGAGTCAGAGGTGTGAGACCTTCCCTCATTGCCTCTCTCCTAATCCTGTCCCTCTTTGCTGTGGATTACATCCCAAGGACTGCCCTGATCCTTTGATCCTCCCTTGAAGTGAGACTATCTGAAGAAGTGGACTGTCTCCACCACTTTGGAGCATCTGGCTATATCTGTGAAGCGGGAAGTTAAGTAGAACTTCAACAAATTTTTTTTTTCTTTAAAAGCATTTTAGGCTATTTTTTAAAGACTGAGATCATTCTGTGCTTCACGTAGTATTTCTGTGATTTATCTCTTTAAATTGTAAGTGCAGATAGGGTTTGAAGACCCCATTATCCACATTAGCTCTCCTTGTCTTTCATCTGCATCAGGAGGGCTTTGTTGCTGTGGTTTTCCTTCGTTTTCCAGACAGAGCTGTATGTTAAAGAGATGAGACTTCATCGAAATAAAGCAGTGATGTTCGGACAATTCAGATAATCATTATAAAATAGAGAAGGAATGGGGCTGAAAAGCAGACATTTTAGCCAGAAAGATCCATGTGTTTAAAATCCTGAGGCTAGTTCTTGCTTGTTAAAGCTCAGAGATGATGCCTGAGGGACTCCTGATTTTTATTTTTTTCTTTCTACATAGAAGATGTAAAATGAAGCTGTGGTTGCACTTAATGATCAAGGACATAAAATTACAACTCTGTGATATGGCTGATCGTTAGGGGAGTATATCCACTGACCACGAGAAACAGCTGGGTAGGCTTAATGCAGATTAGCTGCTACCTGGTGGCAAGGTACTGCTGTTGAACAACCAGTTTCTGTGCATTAGTTCAGCCCTTAGGATAGGTTTGTGCTGTCTCCTGTTAATCCCTAGCAGATGTTTAGAGGATGTGGACACCCGGCGCTGGACTGCAGCACCGTGACCTTGTGAGGAGAGGAGTCGGTGCTGCCTCGGATCACAGCTCTGCAGTGAGGATGGGCAAGCTGGGATCAGAACGAGGACTGCACGCACATCTGGAGCACAGAGAGTCCCTGACAAATAGCTGTAACCTTTGAGAGAAACTGTGTAAATGATCCTTGTCAATACTACCATTAGATTAGTGAGGGACAGTGACTACTCCAGGGCTATGAACTGCATTACAGTCACTTAATAGAGCTCATTGGTAGTAAACTGACTTGGTGATTTGCTTTTCATCAGCTCTGCTGGCTGACTTTTGAGTCTCTCTTCAGTTCAAATGGCAGGTGAAATCTCTGGTGTTAGCTAGTGCCAGTGGGGTGATTTAGCAGACATTCACATGAAGGCAACCAGATTGGTAACAGCTATCCAGGTGCCTGTGAATTGTAAGTAATACTGGCAGGAGCTTAGGCCTTCCCCTCCTTCAGCTTTTGTTTGCATCATGTGCTTGTGCAGAAAGCGTACCTATCTGACTTTTTCCTATGTTGTTGTTTGCACATGTCTGTATGAGTGTGTAGTTTGCAGCTTCAGAGTCTGTCCCCTGACAGCTGTTGTGGCTGATCAGGAACTGGGGAGGTCAGTCTGGATGGAAGGATGATAAGTTATGGAAAACCAGTGGCTCTCCTCTCTGACTTCTCTGTGTACACTATGAGCCAAAGGCTTCTAACAATTGCCATTTTCTCCCAGTCTTTGGTTTATATACCTGTATGAAAGTACTATATACAAGATGGTTGAACACTCAAGCACCCTCTGAAGAAGCTGTTAGCTTGAACAAAAATTGAGTTAAAAAATGTGACAATCACTAGTTGATCATAGCTCTAGAATCAGAGTAGTGGAGCTTTTCCTTACAAAAGCCACTGTGTGACATTATGGATAACACATAGGTGTTCAGTGGGTGTGCTCTCCCACCTCCTCTCCCAGGGCACAGGGGCCTGGCCTGCTTCAGTGACCTCCACCAGCTCACTTAGCTTTGCTGTCTCCACCTTTCCCTTATCATCCAGAGGGGTTGTGAAGACAGGTTTGTGCTTAAAGTGATCATGAGCTCTGTTAAAAACTGCCCGAGTATGATTATTTCCTGCAGTAATATTGTACTTGGCAGCAAGGAAGCCTCTTACAATTGTCTCGTCCAAGGATCCTGCAGACACATAAATGCCTCCAGCTCTCCCAGCAGGGGAAGAGGACTTTGAGCTGATCTGTGCAGTCTGTACAAGAGCATTTTGTCAGTAGAGGTTGGGCTTGTAGACGTTTGCATCTCTCCAAGAAGAAAACTTACTGGTGAGCTTGGGTACTGCTCTCTACCTGGGCAGCAGAGACCTTCAGGCCCAGGAGCATTGCTGAAAGAAAACCCATATAGCCATGACATTGCTCCCATCAGCTGCAGTGGTGGTACACCCGACTGTTCACAATGATATATGTTCAGTGCATCCCATCACCTGCCTGGGGGATGCAAAGTGTTTCCCAGTTTGCAATGTGCTGCGAGGGCCCAAAGTGCTACCGCTCTTCTGGCAGCAGTTTTTAAGGCTCAGGCTGTACTGACACGGCTCATTTCACTCACAGAGATGGTGTTACTTTGTCACCTTGCTTCTACTAGATACAGCTCAGCTCTTTTATGCCCTGAAGAAAATATAGCTATATCACAGGGTTGAGTGATGGCTCTGCTGAAAAACTGGATGGAAAAATTGTTTTTTTGTTGCAATATTATCCTTTTTTTTTTTTTGATCCAAAGTGCAACTTTTTACTTCACTTGAGGTTTGTTCAAGCCTTTCAGAAATGGGTAGGTGTCTCAGAAGGATTTTTTTTAGAGAAATGTTTCATTTTGAAGTATCAAAGAAAAGATTTAAAAATTTTAGGAATTTTAGGGGAGGATATGCTCAGGTTCAGTTTCAAATCCAATTTATCTGAAATACCAATGAACAGTAGATTTAGGTAAGAAAATGTCACCAGGCTTTTACTGCAAAGTTGTGGGATGAGGATAAAGGAAAGAGCATAAAGGAAAAAGGATAAAGGAAGAGGAATAAAGAATTCCTTTCTTCATAACATGCAGCAATAACAAATGAGAAAAAAATTCTGACAAGTGCATGTGTCCTCATGCTTTCAGATGATTTTTATCTTGTGGAAAGCCAGTGTTTTAGGCAAATAAACTTCTGAAACTTACTCAAGCAGTATCCCAATTGGCACAGCTGATTAACAAGCATCAACACAAATGGTAGCAAAGGGTGTGTTTGTCTGAGCTGCCTACACTGCAGTGGGATAGTACCTTTGCAGGTTTGATGTCCAGGTGATTCTTGTGGATCCCTCTAGCGTGGCCAGAAGGGTGGTTGCTCCCTCCCTGGGAGCCAGTGGGCAGCAGGGGGCTAGTGTGGGGTGGGAGATGCTTTTGAAGGGATATTTCCCTACCTGGAGATCCCATGGTGCTGTCTCCATGTTGAGCTTAAGCCTGGGGTATTGTCTGTCCCTCAGGCAGGGAAACACTGGGAACGCACAGGTAAGGTAGCAGTGTGCTGCAGAGGAGTTGGTTTCCTGTCCCTGGGTGACAAGGAAGTGTACTCAGCATGTTACCCATATCTGGTGAGCAGTCACCCTTGTTTGCTGTACCTTTTCTGTTCCCTTGCCACTCTGTTTTGATAGTAAATCTGTTTGGGAACACAGATTCTATTGATTTCATTTGTCTTCTCAGCACAGTAATCTGGATACCATGGACTCACATGAAAATAAAAAGTGAGGTGACTAATTTGCTGAGTCCTTAATGCAGGGAGTCAGATGGAAACTGGTCGTTAGCCATTATACATCAGAGAGCAGAGGTGTCATGCTCTTACTGTGAAACTCGTCCTACCAAGAGAGCTGGCAGCTCTTGCTCTCCCCACAGTTTCTGCATCAAGAGTGAATTGCAGTAATCCCACATTAAGGTGACACAGGTGTAGATTCATTTTCAAAACTGCCAGTCCCTCTGGACTCCTTGTTTTTAATTATTTTTTTTTTCCCCACTGATGTCAGTACAGCAGCAGATTTAAATGCTGGTACTGCACTGATTAAAATTGTATTCCTAAAATAACTTTGTCCTTTGGTATCACTCTGTGGGATGTTTTTGTTTCTTTTTAAATTGCTAGCTTTTCAAAGTGAAATCTGAAGCAGAAATTGGATAGGGAAGTTTCCGAGTAACTTTATTTCACAGAGGTATGCACTGCTTGCTTTTGGAGAGTCCACTTTAAATGAAAATAGGTACAATCAGTAGTAAGAGAACAATATATTCATAAGGGGGTTGCTGAAGGAGCTGGCTAGTGTCTCCTACATATTTCAACCTCTTAATGTGTAAGTCTGTGTTCCCCATATATCTCATCTTTTGGGGAACCTTTCTATGCACCAGCTGTGCTAAGCTGTCCACAATGCTACTGACTAGTGACTTCCGTTTGCTCTTTGGTGAAGATCTTCTGCTGTCCTGAGAATGTAAACCAGAACTTGCTTGCTGCCCTCACCTATCCGTTTATGGCACATTGCTCATGTCTGCTGGTGTTTGCCTACACCCAGCCTGAGAGACCACCTTGTCTTACAGCCTTCTTTCCTCTCACCCATCTCACATCTTGGGACTCTTTATTTCTTCTTTTTCTGCCTCCTTCTTTTGAGTTACAAAGCACTAAGCAAACACCATACTCCAGGCAGCATCTAATACTGATTTCCGTAATCTCTTCTTTAGTAGTTCTAAGGCTGTTGGTGGTCCTGACAGCCATGGATATGTACATGGATATGGTTTCTGTACAATGCACTAATATCCTGCTTGCTCAACTCCACTTATGATCTAGATTTTCTACTTGGTGACATGTTTCAGCTAATTCATCTTTGTTCTTCAGTAGGGAGAATAGGGGGGTGGCACTTGTTTCTTGCTGTGGTGGAACTGCCCTGGGTCCTCTTACAGCTGGTTCCTTACCCCTGAAATGAGGCCTTCATGGCACTATGTCTAAAGTCTGCATGACTGCTAACCAGTGTTTCTCCTCATGACCTAGGTTAGACCTATTTCCGTGGCTCACTGTCTTATCTTCGTGCTCCATACCCCTGAAAGCAATGATTCCTGCATCTTTTAGATCAGTGGACCTCTGTCACCTTTTGTTTTGCTGTGTGACTATGTGACCATCATGCTTTTAATTGAAATGCATGGAAGGAGTGGTACAATGCTGTGGATCAGCTGTAGGCTTCACATGACTATGCAGGGAATTTGGACTCTTTTCACCACAGTTTGGGAACATTGGAACAAAACAGTAAACAGAACTGAGTGAACTCTTTGCACTTTTGGCAATGCCATTTCTTCTCTCTGGCATGGTCAGGAGCTGCCATCTGTTCTGTCTGATGCTGTTTTCTGCCAGGTACCTTGGATGCTTACCTCTGGCTGTTCTCTTTGCATTCAAAGTCCAAAGAACAGGCTGACTTAAAAGGATTAAAGACAAGCCAAATAAATATATTACAGGGAAGGAGTAAAGAAAAAAACCCAACAAACCAACAAAAAACACAACAAAAAGCCAAACAAAAACAAACAAAAAACCCCAAACCAAACAAAACCCCAAACCAAAACAACAAAAAAGCCCCACCACCAACAGCAAAACAACCAAAAACCCCCTTGGATTTTTAAAAAATCCATGAGAATTTTTCTCCATAATTCTTTCTACACCTTCTTAAAAATTCTATTTCCCTTCTCTTTACAATGGAAAAAAGTAAAAGAGAAGGAAGAAAATTATGGATAGCAAAAGTGGTGGTTTTTAACTAGGATTTTTTTGAGAAGGGGAAAGACATACTGGAAAAAGTACATGAAGTTTCTGCCAAGATTTGCTTATGATTTTGAAAAGTGCAATTTTTCAGTGAGAAATTTGTGACTCCCCTTTTTTTTTAACAATTAAGTATGACTGAGAGCTACGTTTAGAAAGTATTCTGTGTATTTGCAAGGTAAAAAAAAAAATTATTTGTCTGCAACAAACACAGCATGTGATCACACCAGGTACGTCTGATAGCTCTTTATAAATTAGAGGTTAGGGCTCACCTGTGGCTGTGCTGGTCTAACAGCACAAAACCCACTCTTTCCATGACGAAAGGAGAGTTTATAAGAGACCTTACAGAGGACAGGAGGCACCTGTGTTTCCCATTTGCACATTAGCTAATATAAAGGTGTAAAATATGGAATAATTTTAAAAGAAAATGCCAAGGTTTATCAATGAGAGACAATACTGATATCTTCTCAGTTCAGGAGACTTATATGTATGCATCTTCTGAGTGAGGGCTGTTTCAGCTAGGGATAATGGGTTTGCCTGACCTGCAGGCCCACTGCTATAAGAGAAAGAGACCCCCTGGCATGACAGTTTGCATGAGAATGGTGACTTCTGGGGGATGGTTTTCCTAGGAATAGATTTTATACGCATATGAGCTTTAACAGAAAGGTGGGATCAGTGGGATACACCCAAGTGCTCAGTTATTTAAACTCTCTGTGGGCTTGTATTCATCTTCCTATCCTTCAGCCACTTTGGAAATCTGACTTTGAAGCATCCAGTGCATACTTGTGGGCACATTTCAGGAGCCATCCTCTCATCCAGAGGAGGATGAAAGGTGGGTGAGGGCAAGTCACAGTGGTGTTGGGCTCTGCTGGTACAAAGAGACCACATCTATAATGGTAGTGAGTCTGAGTGTCTGTCTGCAGATGTGCCTGCAAATATGCATCAGATTGACAACTCCGTTTTTTCAGAGTAGGAAAGTGCCTACTCTAAGCATTGTTTTCCAACTGATTTCTCAGACCACTGGAATTAATTACTTTTATTGCTGCTGCTGCAGATCAATCAGGCAGAATTCCAGAAAGGTATATCCCACACGTTGTTGGAGGATTACAGACAAAATTATCCTCAGAGGTACTGGAGTCCTGAGAAGGTTGTGGGGGCACAAGAAGAATTTGCTTTTGTGGTGAAACACTTCTGAGACAGGCTCGGTGGGAACACAGGACCTCAGCACTGGCTTCGCTGCAAAGGAGTGTAATATAAGTAGTTATCAGAGTGGGTTGAAAAAAGGCACTGTCCACAGCATGCCAGTTCCCTGATCTTTTTGCACTTGCTTCACAATGAGGTGAAGCTCCAGGTATGTGCATTTATTGCTATTATTATTAACTATTATTATTATTACTATTATTAATCATGTACCTGTGCCCTAAAATGACTGCATGGTCCTACATGAGCCTTAAGATGCAGAGACAGAATGGAATATCTCCTAACTTTAACAGGCGATGGAAATTTGCAGGTTCTTTTCATTGTTTCATGTGTTTGGGTTTTTTTGATTTTTTTTTTTTTAATACAGTGAAATTAAATGCAAGAATCTTGTAGCGCAGCAATAAGGAAAAAAATTAATTGAGCAAAAGTGAGCAAATGCAGAATTATGGTTCCCTCAGCAACTGTAATGAAGGCAGAGAACACGTATATACGCTGGTGTTCGAGTTAACGCCGCACACTGCCTGGAATACAAATCCTAACCATGTTCGAGGGGCTGAGTGATGATTGCTGTGAGAACCATAACTTTGCATTTCCTGACTTTTTGCAATTAAAATCTCAACCTGGATGATGCATTAGCATAGGTTTTGCATTTAATTTGCTATTTTCTTTAGAATGTATGTGTGTGTTGATTATGTTTGAACATTTCTTACCTTTTTATATCATTTATTCTTTTGTAGGGGAAAAATCAGGGGGAAAGCTATTTACCACATTAGCTCCTTTCTTCTCCTTCACTGTGGGGGGAGGGGGGAGGAAGAGGGAGAGGAGAAAAAAATAAAAACCTTGGAGTAAGCAGTGCAGTTAATTGTATTTTTAGCTCTAAGAGGCATTTGCTGATAAATGTAAATGTCTATCACTGCTTTTATGTTAATATTTGTACAGAGACTGCCCAGTCCATACAGAGACGGGTCACCTCCAGATCTTTAACCCATACAGAGTTGAGCTAAACATCATTAACCTTACCCATGACCTTGGAGTGCCAGAAGCAAGTATGACAAGATACTTGGTGGCCCCAAGCTCACAGATTTCTTTAGCCCACTGACATTAGAGTCCAGGACTCAGACCTGCAGTCCTTCTGACTATGTGAAGCCCCAGTGACCTGAAAAGCTCGAACTTGTGAACATCTGTAAGTGTGTCTGCACAGTAAAATCTGACCACATTCTTTCTGTGTCCTTTCTGTATCTCTTCACTTAGCCACAGGGGGATTTAAGAGATGAAAGGATGCTTCATGCCCTGGCTACCTGATCTGCCATGGAGTAGGGCCAAAATCCCACCAGTGTTTTCAGGGGTGATGGTATTCTTCTGCATGATGGAAGATCAGACTGAAATCTACCAGTGCTGATGGGATTATAATATTTTTCTTTCACTTTTATCTGTCTGGAGGGAAAGTTGACTTCTTTCACTGCCCACTGGAGCCCTGGAAGCAACCTCATATGCAGAGCTCAGGGCCCAACCCGGCCAAGTCTGTGCCTCGAGCTTGTCCCTCACACTGGCTCTGTAGAAAGCTCATGCTCTTCATCATCATCCTGCCCAGAAACAGTCACTTGTACTATTCTGATTTATAGCCTTTGGGCCTAGTGACCAAAGCAGGAAGGATAAATGCAGCCAGCTCTGTTTATGCTGTGATTTTTATTTTTTTTTTTTGTATTTGTTGTTAATGTGTTGATGCTTACATAATATTGTTTGACCTTTGCTTTTGTTCTTTTGTACTTTAACCTTTCGAAGCAGCTCTTTTTTTGCTTTGTGCTCAACCATTTCATCATGGTGAATTCTTCCTATAATTAAGTCTATTCCCTTTGTTCCAGGCCTTGTGCTTTTATATCCCGCTCCCTGTAGAGCCATCAAATTTCTTTTAACCTAAAGGCCCTCTGCCACCAAGGGTAAATCAGCCTTGTCTAAGCTTATTCACTTGAGCCCACCAAAGAGAGATTCTCCTCCCTTTCTGTCCAGCCTCATATGAGCTCATGTCCATGTAAAGATGTCAAGCATCAAAGTTCAAAGAGAAAATATCTTGTCAGACTGTTTCTTAGGGTCTGAAAAAATTAAATTATGTGAGTACTCACATTGCTGTCAGAGGCTTGATGACTTCCAATAACAAACACTGTTACCTTTAAACATATCTAGTATTCCTGAAAATCACAAAGTTCTACCTCAGTGTTCAATTTACCAAAGAAAAATGTGAAAACCTAGGACTGTTAATTAATGGTGGAGTGTAGGATGGATATGCACCAAAACATGTAAATCCAGCGTGTCTCTTTTCAGAATTACAGAACTCTGGAAGCAACAGAGGTGACCCAGAGCAATGTGGTCTAAAGCACTAGAAGGAATGGCTCCTGTAAAAGCAGTGTTTAGTCTTTTTATAGGTAAAATTTTTACGTTTTATTTTGACATGGTGGATTTTGAAAAACTTCATATGTCATTCCTAGGACAAATAGGAGATAGACAGAATTCATTTTGTTAAAGCGTTTACTACATCCCATTGCCAAACTGTGTTTTTTTGTCAAATTCCTTTGTTCATAACATTCACAAACAGCATTTCATCACATTTTTTGTCAACAGAATGTAATTTTATTCCAATCATTCTGTCAACAAAGAGAAATACCATAAAATCACTCTGCTCACAAACATAAATTATATGTTCATTTTGTTTGTAGAAGAAATGGAAATATCAAAACTTTTTCTGGGGAGACAATGAAGACTGATCCCATTGGTTCTGTGGACAAAATATTAGTGTTACAGCCAGCAGTTTGCCATTTCTAGGCTGGCTGGTGGGCAGAGCATGCAAGAATTTCAGGGTAAAGCAAAGAAGGAATTTATGAATGTGTTTATTCCAGCCTTAATTTGGGACACTGAAATGAAATCAATGGCTTTGGATCAGGCCTTTAAATGCCCAGATGTCATGCAAGGCATTGTACACACAGAAAACAGGGAACCCATGAGAGGAGCTGTGCCTTTATGGAGAGGTGGCTGGGATGTCATGGAGGACACTGCAGGGCATTCCCATGGCATGAGGTGGCCTGTATTTAGGTCACAGAACGGAGTCTCGAGTTTGCCCTTCCACCTAATGTCTGAGGTTCTGATGTTTTGTTTTTCTTTCTTTCCTAAATAGCTGCTTTCTTGCACAGCATAAGCAATGCATCAGTTTCAAGATACATCCTTTTAAAGTGGCTATTTATAGAGCAGGGCCATTGCTCAAGAGCCTACATAATCCAGCACGATACGAGAAAAGTCTCTGTATTTTAGAGTGATTGCTATCCACTTTCCATTTTTGCCATTACAGCACATGAACAGCCTCTTCTTTTGTCTTTATCTTTCAGCCTAGTAGTCTAAACATGGCAAAACAGGCATTGCAAATAATTGCTGGATTTTGAGTGTTTGGCTCACAGCCGCATATGCTTTCTGATGACTGGTCAAAAACACCTGTGCAGAATACAGATTTCACTCTGATGTATTTGGGGAATGTACATTCTTTTTTAGCTACTAGCTATTCAAGAAAATTTGTACCCAGCCAGGGTGCGAAGAAAAATAATGCCGTAGTATTGACTTCTCACACCACAAATGATCACTAGTAAATAACCAGCATAAACAAAGGGTAGGAAAATTGTTCATCAGTTTAAGATGATTGTATGTACGGTTTTGGGGCAATTACAACCAACTTGCTAAAATTTTTTCTTTCATTAAACTAATTGCAAATGGAGAACAAGGTTCAAACCCTGGACTGGGCAGGGATTTGTAATCCTTGAGTTCATTTGTCAGCTCTGCCAGTGACCTGCTGGGTAGCTTTAGGAAATTGTTTCATCTTCCTATATGCAATAGTCCCACCTATAAAAAAGAGGTAATGGTTTGTATTGCTGTAGTGCTTAATACTTGTGTGAGGAATGCTGCAAAGAGGTTTAGAATTAAAAAAATTACTGTCTCCTTTTCAGTTTTTAGTGCTCTAACACCTTCTCTTCCTTCCCTGTACACTTGGGCAACTGCTCAAAGCTGATGGAGCTTTCTCAAGTGGCTTCAGAGAGTGGTTCCTGTTCTTTTGCTTGTGATGCTGGCTGATGCTCCTACTCCTCATCTTGACTACTGCAGACTTTTCTTTACCTGGCCTTTCCAATTTCTCACAGTTTTTCCTTGAAGTGATCCAAAAGACTGCTGCCAAGTCCTTGTCTGTGTTCACCCTGTGACACAGCTGACTCAGACCTGTATCTGAACATTACCTCCCAGCCTCCTGGCACATTGTTTTCTGATCTCCGTCTCTCCTTGGCTCAACTTATCAGCAGTGCTAAATGTGCTGCCAGTTGTCTTATCGCCAATACTTGCCTTTCCCTCTGACTCTTCCTCTTGTCCTAAGCTTGCACCTCCCTTCTTGGCTCCCTCCAGCCTGCATGTCTGGTACCCTGGAATGTCTTTGTGCATAACTGCTTCCTCAAATATTTCTTTGACCTTTGACAATATTCATGGTTCGACTTTGAAAATGTTACATATTCCAGTAATTGCCTAGTAATCCTGCTTTTGGAGTCACACAGATTTCCAGGGAGCATCCATACCTGTATTGTTTCTGTATCTGGCATCAAGTGGTATGTTCCAAAGGGGAAGAAAACTGTTCTTCACTTGTAGCTCTGAATCCAACTTTCCATGCTAGAACAGTTTGTACTTCATCACAGCACCCAGTGACTTCTGTAACTCTGAATGTATAAGCACAAATGTTCACACAGGAGTTTAACAGACTCTCTGTGTAAGGAGTTAAAAGAGAATGGTAGGAAGAGTTGAAAAGCTAATTTCTGAATACCCAACAGTGCTGTAAAAAGAAGCTTGTTGAGACACAGCAGGGAGTTTTGGAACTTCTCAGGGTTCTAGAAACAGCAGGTGCAGATTATCTGAATCTTGCTTGTAAAACAAAATTTTAGAAGAATGGGGAAAAAACTCAACTCCTAGCATCTTGTCTTTGGAGACAGTGTTACTGCCATGTATTAACACCAGAAAAATGCTTTAAGTCAACAACAAGTAAAATTATAACAGTAACTAGATTCAAACATGCAGACTCACAGTTGATTTTATAAGTGTACAATAAGATTATTTTCATGCTTCTTCTTGAACTGGCCCAGCAGAGTATGGTGTGTCAGTTCATGGGCATCTATCATTGAAAATGGTGCTTTAAATAACAAATATACATTCAGTCTTAAGCGCTGATATAATATATTATCTCCTTTCAGAAGTCAACTGGAAGTCAGAGAAGAGATAAATTAATAATTACAAATGCTGCACAACTGCACATAAAGTCCAGTAGCCTTGCATTAATTGAAAATCCAAGCTCTCGTGAGATCGATGGGAATTTTTTGTTGACCTTAGCAGGGAGATAAGCTCATGGGCACTTTGAAGGTAAGCTTGCTTGCCCAGATTGGTGTTCACTGCAGTTCTTTACCTTGCAGTGTGAAGGTCTTTCAAGCAGAAGAGTGATCAGATTTTACAACCACTCAGTCCTCTAGGTCTGCGTTTTCCACCCTTTCTGCTCCCCTCATCACTAAAGCTGTGCACTCTTCAGCCTTTAACCCTTATTTCCGCATGATCTCTCTCATTTTTACTGTAATTGGTTCACCTCAGCCTCAGCTCACTCAGTCAGGGTGCTGAGTTGGCCAGAGGGTCTCACAAAGGTGCTGATTAACCACCTCCAGGGCTATGACCCTCTGTCTGTCTGCTGGCATCCTGCAGAGTCAGAGAAGGTGGGTACTGTGTGATCAGCATCAGAAGCTCGTTAAAAAGTTAGCAAACAGCTTCTAAAAATCAAAGAATGGAAAATGGCAGCTGTAGTCTGGCAACTCTTTGAAGCTCTGCTGAAGGGACGGGAGAGCATGACTGGATGCTCACAGCTGCAGCAGTGGCAGCGTCCCCAAGGTGAGCGTCAGGTAAATGAGCAAGGGTACCCTGACTCCTAGCCTGGACAATGCTGGCAGAGGAGATCCCTGGTGGTGGTGCTGTGAGCAAAGGGCACTGAAACCCCTCTGCAGCAGGTCTCATGTCATTGTCCCCATTTTGGAACCATAATTTGGATATCTGTTTGCAACTAGAAGAAAGGTGACAGCAGGTGACACAGCAGCTCTGGAGCAGAATAGCACAGCAACCCAAATTAGGAAAATATATCTGCACTTTTTATGACCTTCTGGAGGAAATTACATGAAAGGGTTTTTGTAGTTACGACCAAGGAAATAGTTACTGTGGAAGCTACTCTGTCCTTTAACATCATCTGTTGGAGGAATCCATGTGCTTCCCTCAGCCCATCCTCTTCACTCTCTGATCAAAGATGGAAGCCAAGCAGAAGATGAAATTAAGTGTGCAATTTCCGATTCATTCTCACTAGGTTTGTGCTGATTACTTAAACAAAAAATATCAAAGCTGGGATTACAGGCTTAGCAAGGGGAGTGCATATTTCAGCACATACTGAGCTCTTTGTTGTTCTGTCACACTGTAGAATGAGATTATTAGTGCATTGTCCCAGGCAGGCTGCATTATAAAGCCCAGTGGCTAACTTAAATCAAAAAGTCCACTAAGAAAAGCAGTTTGCAGCTCCCTACTGCTCCCTTTTTCTTGCAGAAGTGTCAGGATGAGGCAGGGGAGATGCAATGTATGAAGTTGTAAGAGCATTTCATAGGGAAGGAACTCATGATAATCAATAAGGTTCCTCAGCAAAGATTTCTGTGTCTACACCGTGTCTTACAATTTTCCTGACTTTCTGAAGTGCCATGTGTCAGCAGGTCACAAATATTCTGTCTTTGTGTGCAAGGAGAGAATTACATGGTGGGCTGTGCTTTCCCTGGTTTCCTGTTTGGCACTACCCGAAGTGTCTGGGGCACACAGGGGCACAGACATCCCATTTTTAACCATAAAATTAGTAAGAAAACAAAGTCATCACTTTTGAAAAGAGTAAAACTAAAGGATGTACAACATTTTGGATCAATATGAGTTATCTGAAGAATGTTTGCCTAATACTAATCTGGAATGCCAATGACTAAGAGGCTCTGGCATCCCTTGGAGAAGACATGAAGACCAGCAGTGGCCCCACTGCAATTTAGGAAGTCTTGTCTCTTAATATCTCTTAGTTCATATATGTTAGTTAAACTGCCTGCCAGTGGTGTAATCCACACTATTTCTTGCCTTCTAGATGTCCATTTATGCAGCACTTTCAAGTGTCTGATGTTGAGCCAGCTGGCCAAAAACTTGCTGTTCTTTGAAGAGTTTAGATGCTTAATAACAGTAACAACCTGCTCTGAAATAATATTATGTCTCTTAAGTTTTGGCCACCCCTGGTCAGGTCGATCCCTATGGAAGCTGTTGGGTTGAGACCCAAAGCCACCACTCATCCTCTTAGCGCTGCAACGACAAAGCACTGGCTTTCAGCACTAGCTATCTGCTGGCCCGGAGTGACAGCTCGCTTCTGGGGATTCACTACCAATAATAGCTCATAACAGGTGTCTTCACTCCACCACATCAGGATTCCAGTCCCCTGTGAGACCTGCTACTGCTTTCTGAGAGTCAGAAATAAGTACTGAAGTGTCTCTGTCACTGCTCACATGGCTTTGGCAGCCACCGGCAAGACATGGGCAGCAGGCTGTGAATGTCTGAGCAGGCTGGTGGGGACCGTGGTGCAAGGTCAGGCACTGCCAGGGAAGTTTGCAGGCTCATCTGGGTGTACTGAGTCCATGCCTGCTCTGGAGTGGGTTGGAAGAGCCACTATGCCCCTTTCACACACAGAGTTTCTTTCCCTGCCTCTGCAAGCAGCTCATGGTGTCACCCCAAACAAACCCATTCACCTCCCCTGTCTGAATTCCAGCTGCTGTCAACTGTGTCTGTGTAAATGCCTGAAAATACAAATAATGGGTGAGTGCCCTTTATTCCAGACATTTCACAGAGAAGAAACAGCGAATAGGCTATGTCAGGGAGAACTACTCTTTTAATGCACAGCTTAATGAACGTTTACAAAAGGCTTTGAGTACCAGGGTGAGTAAGGCTGCTATAAAGGCAGAAAATGTTGTTTTGTCATCATGTTTCTTGGCTGTGTTTCTTCTCTTTTCAGGACTGAATGAGCTGGGAAGGTCTCTCTTTTCTCTTCTCCCAACATTTACAGTGTTTTGTTCCGTTCTTTGTGTTTGTCAAAGGTAACATTGCAAATGGGAGGAATTGCTAATATGAAGAACCTTTCTAGGAGTGACTTTTCCATGGGTTTGCTATGCAGAGACTGCTGGTTCACAAATAGGCCACAGCTAGCTCTTGATGGACCAGTACCTAAATCCTCATGACTCTTCAATGCCATCTCTCTGCTGGAGTCACTAGGACAGTTTTGGGGAGTTCATCCAACCCCAGCCATGCAGCCACTGCAGGCAGCCCAGTAGCACCCCGCTAACCTACCTTCAGCTAGGTGGTGACTGGCATGACCATTCTCCCCACATTTCCCCAGCCTGAACAAAACAGAGTTGCCTTCTGGGCTGCTTTTGTGGCAGAGATGGTGTTAAATATCAGTTGATTTGGCAACCTGTTTTCCTGCTGCTTCATTTTTAAGGAAAACAAAACTCAAATAAAAAGGCTTTTCCCTCTTTTATTTGTCATTTTACTAATTGAGGTATTACAGCTTTTTCCAAGACCAATTAAATACTGTTCGGGGAGATTAGCAGAGTGCAAAACCTACTGTGGCATATTATACAGTAGTGGCTCATGGAAGAAAAGTAGCTGAATTCGAGCCCTTATCATTTCATGTGTTTATCCCACTGCAGGTTTCATAGATACATATATATAATAGGAATTGCACAACAGTCAGCAATGTTTAAAACAGAATTTTTTCCCCTTGAGGGAATGAATAAGAGTCATTTGTCATATGTTTCCTTTAATTCATGGCTACAGAGCATTTCAGAATTGCTTGATGTAAATCTGTCTCATCTGTTTGACAACTCTGATATTGAGTCATTCATTTTTATTCTATGACTTAAAAATTTCTATATTGCAGCTAGAAATGGGTGGCCAAAGTGCTAGTTTTGGACTATGGCTTGAATGTAACAATAGCTTTTGACCCTAGCTCCAGTCCCAAGGAAAGTGAATTTGGCAATCTCATTTCAATTCATAGTGAATAGCTGTTCACATAAAAAAATCAGCACCTACCATTTGTCATACTTGGCAGCTTCTGTTTGAGAATGGTCCAGAACTGCATTACCATGGAAACTAAATTACCTACTCCTACTCCTGGCTCAGAAGGTGATTTCAGCCGGTTGTGGAGGTTTCATATTGCTGACAGAAGGAGGTGGGGGTAACCTGGGGGAACTGCAACACATGTGACCCATAAGTACATGTGCATCAGTCCTCTGTTTTGAATATTGCCATCTTCTGGTCATGTGCCATTTGGTTCAGACCACATGGCTTTCTTACACATCATGATTTATTTACTGATTTTTGTTATGATAACAGCTACCAGCTCCAATCAGGACCAGCATTGTGTTGTGGTTAGTGCTGTACACACATATGTTTAGACTCGGAAGTTTCTACTCAGAAGACCAGGCAAGAATGAGAGGCTCCATATACTCCTTTTTAAGTAGAAAATTAAAACAAGATAAGTGATTTGCCTGAGATTACACAGGGAAGTGGTGGCAGACCTAGCAAATGAATGCCCCTTTCTTCAGACTCAGCACCCATCTGGGGTGTTACTTACCCAAACCACTTTATCCTTCAGAATTACTCCTAATCTATGCCATCTGAACTGGGAATACCACATGTTTGGATGCTTTTTCTTCCTGTTGTGTACCAAAAGGCTGCTGATTCACAGAACAGTATTTTATTTCAGGCTGCTCAGCCCTGAAATGAACGAATTTAATGGATTAGAGATCAATGTTTACTAGACACTGAAAGTTTTTAAGGTTAATTACATACTGTATGTTGATTTTGTAATTGTAAGCAAAAACTGTTTTGTAACACTCCATCCTTCAGTAGTGACTGAAACAAAAGATCATTTCAATCTGCTGAACTGCATATACCACCTTTACCTTCTCAGATACTGCTTCTTAGTGAGATGTATGCTAGTGGAAAGACTACAAAATAAATAAACATACAAACCCAACACTAATATGGATCCCTGTTAAACTCACAGAGCTGGAAACTCAGCAGAGAGAAACAAAAGGAACCTTGCCATTCCCAGTGTGGTAGATGTGCAAGGATGGAAGAGCCCTCAAGGCCAGGCTTGATGAGGCCCTGTACAATCTGTTCTAGTGGAAGGTGTTCCTGCCAGTGATCTTTAAGCTCCCTTCCAACCCAGACCATTCTATGATTCTGTGAGGATTTGGCTCTGAGGGCATCAGATTCACACCATGGAGCCAAAGAGTCCTTCACTTCCCAGCGGGAGGTGAATGCTGCTGGGATAAACGAGGTCATGAGCATCCATCTTTGCAGGACATCCTGACATCCAGAGGCTTCCCACCCCACAGACCCTTGCCACATCCTCCTTCATCCACGGCATGGGCTACTCCCACTTCTCAGGGCACAACAGTAGCAGGAGCTGCTGAGTGTGGACACCTTTCTTGCTTTGTCCTTGCCACAGCCCTGGCAGAGTATTTGTGTCCCTTCTGCTCTGCCTTTGCTTTTTATATGCATCTTTCCTATTTAAGTGTCACAGATCACTGCACCAGCTGATTAGCCTATACATGAATGGAATATAAAAGAGCAAGTCCCCAAGTTGTAGGTAAGACCTTTTGTGAGATTGACTGGCTAAAAATAAAATGGAAATTGGCTCTGAGCTTTTGAGAATCTGTCTCTTCCTCAGGCCACAGGAAGGCAGAGCAAGGGGTAGCACTTCATAATTAATTATGAATTTATAATTAATTTGAAGCCGAAATCAACAACTTACTAGTGGAGATGCTATTACTTCCTCTGGGTTCCCATAGTCTGTCAGAGAGTTTGATCCTCACAAGCAGTTTTCAGAATTTCAGTGGCTTTTGCTATTAAATTTACATTTTGTTCAGTGTATTAGTCCTGTGTATAACTCTGTTTTTTGAAAGTTTTTCTGTTTAAGGGACCAGATCAATAGCTGTGTTGGGTCTCTAGGCTATACAAGCGAGCGCAAACAAAGTTACCCTCCCTGGGTGGGAATGATTTGTTTATTTGTGTAGGCTTATATGTTGTTTTGAAGGTTGGTTCTTTTGGCAGATAAACAATGCAGAAATATTCTGTGCTTCTGCAGCACATAATCTGATGTTCATCGTACACAAAGACTCCTTACTCTGTGCAATAAACGCAGCAAAACTCTCTCCTCAGAGTTGCATGGGGCTTAAGCAGACTGGTGGGGTGGGATTTTGAAAAGCAGTCAAGGCTGACCTTTCCCCCCCTAGCTCCCCCCTAAAGCCGGTGGTTAAAATTCCTGCTGACTTCAAGGAGAGTAGATCTGGGTCAGTGTTGAACACTTCTGAAAATCCCACCTGTAAAGCCCACAGAGTTCATTATAGGGGCAAAATTTTGTATGAAGCCCAGCAGGGACATACAGAAATTGTTAGCAGCTTATTAATGGCCTCCACAGTGGATGTGTGTATTGAATTTAATTGGGCTGCATCCCAGTAAGGTCCTGATATGCTTATGATTAATTTTCTCTACAGTCTACTTTTAGCTTCTCTTTGAAACTGGACAGACACTCCATATTTGCACTTGCATAAAAGACTGGCGGTGAAATAAAGCATGTAGGTAATTATTATGCCCCAAGGAAGAGCAGTGAGTGAAGTAGACCCTTTGCTAATGTAGTTGGATGGTAGTGATTTGGTATCAATCCCTCTTGATGTTGTGCTAAAATAAAGTAGCATTAAATGTGATACTATTTAATTTTTGCTGGTGCAGGCACGGTTAAGTTTCTTTGTATAAGGTCTGGTTAGTAGTGTGAAGACATAAAGTAAGCGTTGAGCACAGTGACACACTTGAAAGGGCAGGTTATATTTATTCTGTGTTGTGTCAAGGGCATGCTGCTCGCTAACTGTAATTAGACAGTGTATCTGGAGGTCTGTGGCCACATAGCGAAGATGTCTTTGCAGAGTATGAAAGGACTATTGTGTTCATCCCTGGTCTCGGAGGGTATGAAGACGTTTCCCTCTCCTGCATGTTATTACTCATACTTGGTTACTTTTATGTAAATCCAGTGATGATGAGAGCTGACAAGACTGTGACATGAGGAAATTTCACCTTTTTCACTGAAACAGGGCTTTTATTGTCAAGTAATACTGTCTTAGTCCTGTGCAAAGGAAAGAAAGAGATGCTGTTAAAAATCCCATAATTAGCAGCTTAAGGTATAAACTATATAGAACCCTGTGTTCTATGATAAACCCCCTAATTAGCTTTGTAGGATCTGTTTAAAAGTAAACAGACACGCATCCTTATCACTAAATAATTATTTGCAAATAAACTCTTTCTCAACACATCTGAGGAAAACACAAGATTATTAGTTCGCAGAGTTAAGCCAGCTGAGTAGCTGAAAAAGAATGAAAAGAGCTACAGAAGTTCTTTTCAGAATCCTGCTCTCTTTAGCATTATTTCTCTAAAGCTTGATTTATCAAGAGGAGAATACAGTATTTGGTTTCCCCACAAGTAAGCTCTTTTCATGTTTTGTCTTTGAAATGAAAATCGTCTTTTGGAACAAATATCTGCTCTATCAGATAACTGCATGCTTGTCATCCCTAACAGTGTGCTGGCAGGAAGGCTGGGCAAGGATTTTTCTGCAGTACATTGAGTACACAGTGCTGGCACTAGATCAAGAATCAATTCCTCTGATATCGAAATATTGACTTTGCATGGCAAGTCTGATTTAAATGCTTATCATTCTTTACTTTGTAGGCTACATACGTACTGCAAACATTTTTCATGTGGGCCTGAGAATAAACGTCTTTACAGCTTTCTGGCCATTTCTAAGCAGAATAACAAAGGGGCTGTGTGCGTGTGCGGGGAGCCTGTGTGTGTGTGAACAAAATTGCCAGCAGATTAATGCAACTGCCAGTTCTGCACAGGGCCTGTTCAGAAGTTGGGTAGGGTATTTTTAATACTGGGAATTACACAGTGTTGTTCTTCTGAGTGCAAACACGGGTTTCTCTGCTCAGCCTGGATGGGTGCAGGCTACATTGCTGGGGAAAGGGAGAACACAAACAAACCCCAGCACAATTATTAAAACATTTAAAAATCTTCATGATTTGAAGTACTACTACTACTACTACTAATAAAAAAGTAATTTCCCATAGGCAATCAGAACACCTATTAAGTTAGCAATGGCATTTAATTGGCATTATCGCATGCTTCAGTGAGGAAGACAATGGATCTTGCGGGTGCGCAAGTGGAACACATTTGCATTTCATAGATGATTAAAATAGATTTGATTGCATTTGTCTGAAGCCTGGCAAGTGAGGGCACATCTGCTGCATTCGATGTGCCCTGTGTTTCCTAGGACTAATGGAGTGCACTGAGTCACCGCGAGATGGGCTTTTACCTCTGAAAGTCCCACGGCACCTTCTGCTGCATGGCCAGCTTCTTTGTTAGCCCTGGAGACCTCTTCTTATAAAGAATTGATGTAAAGTGGAGCAGGAAGGGAAGGATTCGAAGCAGTGAACTTGTCTTCATCTGGTTATGCAAGAGCCCTTGGGCTTTCTGCTGCTTCAAGGTAGAATTTATAAGGTGAGATGAAAGGTAATTTAAGTCATTAATTTGCGTTAAGGGCTGGCAGAACAACAACAGTGCATTTAATCTTGCTGTGGAAAAAATTGGTGATTTTCAGAGCAGGGGTCAGAATTAGGGATCTGATTTCCTCTTCCACTCAGTTTAAAAAGGGCTGCTTCAAAATGGAGGGTTTTATTTACTAGAAACATAAAGCTGAGTTAATTGACTTTGTAAAAAACATCCAAGAACTTTAAATATAATAGAGAAACCAATTAATTAATGGTACTAAAATGTTTTCCTCCTGCTTTTCATTATGTTCACATCTAAATTCAACATTACAAATACACTCCTGGCAGCAGTTCAACTCAGACTTGTAGCCCACCACCCAAGCCTGGTGAGGGACAAGGGCTACTCTGTGTTTTGCACAGGGGCAATGCCCTTACCTGCAAGTCCACCTTTCTCTCCCTGACCCAATGGCCACTCAGCAGCTTTCCTTTTGGCAGTGCTGTGCTTTTCTCGTAGCCGGTGTAACCACCCCATGGCTGATGCTCTTGCCCTTCTCTATTACTTCCTCTACTGCCTCCAGAGTGTTTCCTGCCCTCTTGCTGGGGTCCTTGTCTATGGATTTCTGCTGTTTATTCTTTTCTCTACTCTGAGGTGCCTTCTATTTTCGCTGCCTTGTGTTCTTTCTGCTCTTGCTACACGTTGTGCTCTGCGGTCCCTTATTCTCACGGCACTGCTCTCTTTCATGTGTTGAATGACTGCTTTTCCCTCTTTGAGAAATGTCTCTTAAAAACACATTGCCCTTACATCAAAGAGTGAAGTAAAGATGAGCTGGCTTGACCAGGAGAACCTGGAAAATATGCCTCTCAGCTGATGAAAGCAGTTTGTTCTGGACACTAATGTTTCAGAGTGGCTGGGTGCATTCAACAGCTGTGATGATGGCTTACTAAAGGAGAGGGTTTCTTGGATGGCTCCTGCACTGCCACTTGCAGTGGCCCTTGTGTGATTGTGGGCATGATGCTGCCCTGCACCCTCACAGTGGGTTGCTGTTGTTCCTCCTCCTGCCTTTCAGTCCTGGTCCTTGCTCGTAGCTTCCTTGCCAACACTATGGATCTGTACAAGTTCTGGCATTGCTCATTTCTTGCCTTTCACTCTTTCCATTGCTCAATTCCCTCAGGAACAGCCCTGTCACTGCCCAGCTTGGAGGGAGTGGAGCAAATAGTCCTTCTGCCATTAGGAGAACTTAGATACGAGCTATGCCTTGTGCTTTTCACTGGGACCTCACTGCAGGCCCTGCTCCCTGAACTCCTTTTCTTCTGACCATGCCCATGCCCTGTATGTGATGTAGGCAAGCTCCACGGCTTGGGTGGTAGTCACATGGAGACCAAGCACAGAAGTGCTGGAGGGTTATTTAAACCATGTTGCATTTGGAAAGAAAATTACCAGTGATATATGTCACATTGTTAAAATAATAATTAAAGTTTGCTTTAATTATTAAGTTGTGTACATGATTTTAATCATGTACTTGTTGCATTTTTTCCCTTTTACTTCAATAAAGTATTCCCATAGAGAAAGAATGCTTACAAAAAATTTCTCACCATTTATTGGCAATGCTTTTCCCTTCAGCTTTGTTGCTACTTAATCTTAGCCTCTGGAGACAAGTTGCACATATTAACCTGTCAGAGCAATTTTAAAATCGTGTGACACTTAGGAATATATTCAGAAAGTCCATAAAACCATTATAATGGTTCTGTTTTTTCTCCTCATCTGGTCGTGTACTTTAACAGTATTTCTCCATACACTGTATCTCTGACCGTATTTCTTTTAAATGTGGTCTTCCAGTTGGAAAGGGCCTTTTGGAGGTTTTTGGATCACTGACCAGAGAAATGTGGGCCTTTGCTTGTGCCCATCACCTGGTCTAGGGTCTCTAAGACTTCAAGATACAGACAGAAGGCATAATCCAAGGTTTCCTTTGAGTACTTCTGCTTGGTTATAGGTAGAGCATCAGGATAAAAGCTAGAGCTGCGTCCTCCTGGATGATAGCTGGTGGAGTACTGTGGGCCATTATCTCCATAAAAAAATTGACAAGCTGCCTGAACCTGTGTCTGCTTATGCACAGGTCCTTTTATAAATGGCTGATTATTAATTCTTTGCGCTGAATCCCCTAATGCACTGAGACATCTGATTAAACTATGGTGAAGGTCTGTTTTCTCAGGTGCAGTTGGCCATCCTTTCTGAGGTTGGAGAGGAAGGTAAGGAAAGGCCAGAGGAAAATGAACTTGGATATGATTAATGCCATCTGCTTTTGAATAGAATTTTCACTCATAGGTTTCAAATTGTTAAATATAAATTTGGTAACCTAGCTTTAGACACACAGTCAGAGTCTGGGAAACAAACATGTTAGACATTTCAGATCCTGGTTTCTGCAGTCGAGAGCAGTCCCCACATAATATAAAATGCTGTTTCCACATGATGACACAGACACCAAACTGCGGGGGAAATATGGCTTTGAGCTTCAGTAGTGTTTAGCTGCAGTAAATGCCTGGAATATTCTTATCAGGGCATATAATATATAGTATTCAGGCCTCTCCTTGAAGCAATACAGTTTGAAATATAAAAATCAGAATTAATACACAGGTCATGAATTTGTAGATTTCATTTTTATTCAGATAAGGAAAAATGTTTCATGTTTGAAAGTCAGTAAGCATGTACATGCTAAAAAATTGTTTACCATGTTTCAGAAACACAAACATAAGGCTAAATTAGGCTTGATCAGTCAAGTCTGACTGTATCCTCTTTAATACACCACAGCTGACAACTCTAATCATGAAGTTTGCAAGCTGTAGAAAGAGAATAATTTTTATACACCTTTGGGAGAGAGGATCCTTTCCTGGTAGCTAAGAAGTTTCTCTCCCTATTTCAGAAAGAAAAATGTTCATAAGCAACAGAAAGATTTTTATTTGAAGGCAAAAATAGCACCTCTCTGTCATGTGCTCTAATTAACTTGCTGTGATGTCGCTCTGGTGATGGACACAGAAATAGACATTTGCTTTCCTAAATCCTGAAGTAGAAAATGAGGCATGAGTCAGGAGGATACAAGAGGGCAGAACTCATTTTCTTTTAATTACTTTTATTCAGGTTATATCATCCAGCAGCTGTTCAAATTTCATTTTGAGAAGCTGAATCCTCCTGAAATCCCAGCATGTCATTTTTGATGGAACTTACTCTCTTCTCCCTTATACATATATCAGGCTTTTTATCTAAGTGCTGATGGGGAAAGTAGACACAGTGAACAGTGTTCCCATTCACTGTTTAGGGATTTAATTGGCCATCAACTCTCTGACAGTAAAATGAAGGAGGCAGAAACACTGCAAAAAATCTGGCAAATAATATGAGAGTTCTCATTACTAAGTGAGTAGCTGGGGAAGTGTTTAACTGTTTCTCAAGTTGGCATCCACGTGTACCAAGGCCTGCTCTGGGGAAGATCAGTGCTATCCATAGCTGCATGGCAAATTTTGGATGGGTGTACAGGCTTCATCCCAACCTCCACTTGGCAACTGAGCTTCCGGGAGCTTTGCTCACTGTGGCTCTATACAGGGCTGGCAAAATTAAAGCTGTAACCAGGCGAATGTTACTCCGCAGTGGCTTTCTCCTGCTTTTTAGTCTGCAAGGCAGGTTTGGCTGAGGGCACAGGATGGCCCTCCAGAGGTACATTCCTGCTGAGTACTTGCCAGTCTTCTGGCCGCTGTCACCAGTGTTTGATTCAAGCCCTCAGTCCCAGTGCCTCAGCTCCTCTCCTCTGAAATGATAGTAATATGACTCTGTTTTCCAGCAGCATATGAAAATAAAACCATAATGCCTTCTTGAACCACCACACGCGTTCTGCAGCTGAGCCCTACCGCGCATCTATAAATGCTGCTGAAGGCAGTCAGTGCCCCTGAGAAACAGCAATCTTCTTTCAGAGAAGGCAATGGATGAGCTTGCTGGGAACTGCATAGACTTACCACTTAAAATATTTCCACTCATTTTTCTGCCTTTTTCAGAGAGCAGGAAATTTTGGATTTTCAGTTCCTCTTTTGTTGTGGTGCCTGACTTTTTCTAGTGATGGACAAAGGACTGGACCTTTTATGTTTGTTAGTGGACTTATTTTTGACTACAAGGTCTGTAAGCACAGTCTCTTGTAGGAGAGAACTTCTATGGGTTTTTTTGGATAGTTCTTTCCCATGCCCTCTTGGGAGGTTGGGTGACAAGTAACTGCTTGGCCTTCTAATATCAGATGTGACCCTGAAGGACTACAGAATGCCTGGGACAGAATGGCAAAGACTATGCCGAAAATCTCAGAAGCATAGGTTAGTCAAAAAAAACCCCAAAAAACCACCAAAAACAAAACAAAACAAACAAACAAACAAAAACAAAACAAAACAAAAAAAAAAGGAAAAAAAAGGAAAAACCTGAAAGTAAGAGGATCTGTATAGGAGCTACATGGTAGTGGTGGTAGTGGTAGTGGATCAAGTGTTGGTTGGACTTGATGATCTCAGAGGTCCTTTCCAACCCAGCTGATTCTATGATTTATATAATTCTATACTTTATTTGCACTGTTTGAGGGTATTTGAAAGTCTGTAAGGTCTCTGAAGCCTATTTTCTAGGTAAGTTTAGGATGCCTTGACAACATAAATCAATATTTCAGTATTTAAAATCTAGGAAATGAAATGTGTATAAAATGGAACTGCCTGAATGAATTTTGACAACAGCTCCTATATAAATTATTTATTTTTTATTGTTTTATTTTTTACAGATGTGGATGGTGACTGAGTCACTGATGCAAACTTGTATCCAGGTAGCTTTAAACCACATATTATTGGCCTGGTCCATAGTAATAATGTCGTTTAGTTATAAACCAGCTTCTGTTATAAACAACTTTACAAGCTTAAAATGTATATCAAACTACTGAATATCTAAGAACCATTTCCACCTATACCTGAAATACTCTTATGTGGAGTGGCTGATTCATAGCTGATCCAAAGCATATATAAAACTCCTGAAAATATATTTAGCAAAGGAAGTGAAGGCTATTTTAAATTTATGTTGAGTTGGAATTAGAAAGTGCCTACAACAGTGGAACTTAAAACACAAACTCCGACAGAGAGCGAGTATCATATCCTTAGGGTTTACAGACTGATCAGGGGTTTGATTCAATTTGCTACTTCCAAAGGACCACATTTCCCCACCATCACAAGCAGCATGCTGTTCTTCTTGTTTCCTGACCCAACAATGGCATCCCTGTCAATCAGCATCTCCAGATTATGGAGCACAGACCCGTGTCCTGAAGGTCCCATGTGACCTTGGACCCATCCTTGTTCAGCTTCCTAGTTATTGGCATTAGCCTCTCTGAGTCAAACACTGAGGCTCAATACTACATTTAAACTCCAGAGTCCATTCTGTTCCAGGTCTTTCTTCTTTTGCTTTTTCATTATTCTCTGTTTAAGCTTTTTTTCTCCCCCCCTGCAAGCTCTATACATTTAAGTTTCTTCCAAATGGATGCAAATGGGTCTTATTAGAAAAACAGAAAACAGAAAATCACTCCTGGATAAAAGCTATCCCCAGAATGTTTTAATGTTCAAATTAGAGTACCCTCCCCAGTGCTAAATTGGGGTTTATAATGGAAATGCTGACATCTCTACCAGACTCTATGGGCCTCTTGCTCTTTTGTCCTACAAGTTATTAAAATCTAGCCTGGTTGCCTAAGAGACAGGGTAGCTACTTAGCAGATATTTAGCCATCAGTAAAAATTAATGTCCAACCTATTTATTGGAAAAATACACTTAATTAAGCACTCAAGCTATACAAACCACCCACCAACTACGAGTGCGTTCTGGCAACAGAAGTACTGTTACCCTGGTTCTGCTCCATCATGTTATTTTCTTAAGTAAATGCATTTCTCAGCCTAGCAGTTCTGGCTACAGCATATTGATAAGATAACTGTTCACTAAAGGGAGCTGTAGTATTTTTAGTCTCCTTTTCCAGCTACCAGTAGTTCATTAGTGACACTGTTGTGAGAGTGTTGATTCATTAAGAGTCTTTTTATTAACTGATAGTCATATGTAGAAGAAAAATCCAGAAAAAGTAACAGGGCACTCAGCATTTTCTGCTGTTTCTTTGGTACTTTCATCTTTTGTAATGTCAACAGATGAGCCTGAAGCTTTCAAGGCTGCAGGTTTGAAGCCAAACCTGAGCATGATCAAGATTTTTTTTTTTTAATTTGCTCACTTAGTGTGATTTCAGGGGCAAATTTTTATTTTGCATGTGTAAGAGGTCTAGTAGATGGCAACTGCATGGGAAAATCACATGTGAAAGTTCTGATCCTAAATTGTTTTTAATTGGAGCCTTAAAGGCTAACATGGAAACACCAGGGAAAATATGACTTTTGCTATGTTATTTAAATAGGCTGTTAGCCATATCCCTAAACTTTATATGGCTTTGGCTAGATTAGGAGCTCTGTGCTAAGCTATCAAATATGTCATGCTCATGTAAATTCCTAGCAAATATATAAATATGTATTTTTCATTGTTTATAATTACCATTTAATTGTAGGACCAAATTCCATAGCTTAACATTTATACAGTGCTTGATACTTTAAGCATTGCACAAATATTAACTAATTAATAAAAACATCTGAGCAGCTCTTCTGAGACTGTCAGATTCCAAAGAACTAAATTCCTCTTCTTAAAAAACAGGACTGTTCAAGCAAACACACTGTAAACCTTTAAATGGCAAATCCAAAATGACGCAGTGGGACACCATTTCATGCCTGAAATCTGAGCACAAAGCCTTTATTTTTCCAAGATTTTTTTTCTCCAATCTTGTAAATAAATACTAGGTAATGACTTCTCTTAGGAAGCAGAGGGGAGGTAGGCCAGAGATGAACTTGACATTGGCACTTACTTTGTTTTCAGCTGCATATAGTTATTTCATTGGACTATAATACTACATTGACTTATGTATTCATTCAATCACGAAATTCTACAGGACTCTTCAGTTCTGTCATCAAAAAAAGCAAAAAATCAGCAAAGCAAACTGTATGGATTTAACCTTTGCTCTCCTTGATGAGAACTCATCAAACAAACCTGTGGCCTTTAAGTCCTTTATGAGTTATTTTGGTTTTCAAAGGTCTGATTTAATGATGTAAAACTATGTGACTGCCTCTGGCTTGCAAACAAATCTGAAAAAACCAAACCCAAACCAAAACATATTTTTAGATAACTTTAAGCTACACCAGTCCTTTTGTCTTCCTAAATTCAGGGCTTTGCTTTCCATAGTGATCTCACACTTCTGGTCCCCTCTGTATCAGTCAAAGAGATGACATGCCAAAGAATCATAGAATATGCTGAGTAGGAAGGGACTCTATAAGGATCCTCGAGTCCAACCCTTAGTCCTCCACAGGACCATCCCCAACAGTCACACCATGTGCCTGAGAATATCATCCAAACACTTCTTGAACTCTGTCAGGTTTGGTGCTGTGACCACTTCCCAGAGGAGCCTGTTCCAGTGCCCAACCACCCTCTGGGTGAAGAACCTTTTTCTAATATTCAACCTAAACCTCCCCTAACCCAACTTCAGGCCATTCTCTAGTCCTGTCGCTGGTCACCACAGAGAAGAGAGCAGTGCCTGTCCTTCCTCTTTCCCTCACAAGGAATTTGTAGCTGCAACGAGGTCTCCTCTCAGTCTCCTCTCCTCCAGGTTGAACAGACCAAGTGACCTCAGCTGCTCCTCATTCAGCTTCCTTCACCATCTTCGTTGACCTCCTTTGGACATTCTCTAATGGCTTAATATCTTTCTTATATTGTGGTGTCCAAAATGGCCACAATATTCAAGGTGAGGCCACCCCAGTGCTAAACAGAGCGGGACAATCCCCTCCCTTGACAGGCTGGTGATGCTTTGTCTGATGCCCCTCAGGACATGGTTGGCCCTCCCGGCTGCCAGGGCACTGCTGACTAATATTCAACTTGCCATTGACCAGGAACTCCAGGTCCCTTTCCATGGCACTGCTTTCCAGCATCTTATGCCTCAGTCCATGGGAACATCTGTGGTTGCCCCATCTCAGGTGCAGAATCCGGCACTTTCCCTCTGCAGGGCCTCCCTGCCTTTGAGGGAGTCAACAGCTCCTCCCAGTTTCGTGTTGTCTGCATACTTGCTTAGTGTCCCTTCCAGTCCTGTGTCCAAGTCACTTATGAAGATGTTGAAGAGCACAGGCCTAGGATGGAGCCCTGCAGAACCCCACTAGTGACAGGTGGCCAGTCTGATGTTCCCCCATTCACTTTTACTCTCTGTGCTTGACCCGTGAGCCAATTGCTCACCCACCACATGATGTGTTTATCCAGCTGTGTGCTGGACACTTTGTCCAGAAGGATCCTGTGAGAGACAGTATTGGAAGCTTTGCTGATATCAGCTAGGTGGGTTACCTCGTCATAACGACTGTGACCAGAAAGCTTTTATTGCTGTATATTTTTATATTTGACATTGTGTCTTGGAACAATCAGGACAAAGCAAATCTCTACTGTTGGTGTTTTGCAATTTAAGGTGGACACAGAATGGTAGAAGCTGAGAATGAGCAAAGGGCAAAAACTGGCTGGGGAGAAGGGGATGTTACTGGGTTTTTGTTTTGAAACTTTTCTGCTTGGAAGTTATATTTTTGAGGGGTTTTTTTTTTAATACTATATTGTTTAAAATAGAGATGCTACTGGCTAGTAAATTTTAATTTCTGGTTTCTTACTTTCCTTCTTCTTTTCCCCCTGTCATCTGGGCCAACATAGAAACAATACGTTTTTAATCATGATTTGCCATTTTGAGAACTGAGCAGACTTTTTATGTATATTTCTGATGAAAGAAATGAATGTTTTTACAGAGATTTTTTTCTGTTCTCTAAAAAATTCCTAAACATGTTTTCATTTTGGGAGCTGTGTTGGCCGTAATTGCAAGACTGCAAGCATGACATAGAGGCTGCAGTATCACCTTAGGTTTATTTCACTTGGGGAGTAGTGTAAAGGATGAATGCTTTGGTAGCAGGGAGACTCAGAAAGTTAATCAAAAAATTAAATTGCAAAAAGGAATTTGAGGAAATGAAAATGTCACTGGCATAAGCAGCAGGAGTGTCAGAGCCAACCAAACAGTTTGATCTATTGCTGTGTTGTTTGCGTGTCTAATTAAAGAGCTATAATAGATATAAGACAATTTGAAAATAGTGAAAAAATATTTAAGTTAATGTAGATGTGATTTCACAATTATTTTGGTTGATAGTCAGGGATAACTGAATGAGAGTGAAAACAGGAGAATATGATGGCAGCATATTCATTACCTAAGTAGGATTTCAGCTCTAAAGCAGCCTTCTGTGAATTTCTGATCACAGTTTCCCTTCCTATTGCTCAGGCCATTACATCAGTATTTATACATTTTGGATAACCAGCCAATATCATACAGCCCAATCTACTTTTTTTCAGGTGCATGTTCTCTTTTCAGGGAACTGTTTGAGTTTGTCAGTTCTATGAGTACCACCTCAAGCATAAGCTCTGGGCCCCATTATAACAAGATCCTTATAGCAACTTTTGTCTGTTTTGACAGCCATCCTTGCATGGCAAAGACAGCAGTTTAATACTATGAGATAAATGGAGATTAAAAAAAAAAATCTTCAAATGAGACACCCTAGACAGAAGTGTCTGGAGCAAAAGTAAATTAAGAATCACTAAGTGTGAATTTACAAGGTCTCTTCACATTAATAAATTAAAATACTCTCAAGAGAGGATCAGCAGATCTTAGCAGACTGGACGACAACTCTGAGTGGAAACAAAAATTAATTAAAAAGTATTTAAAAGCAGAGGAATTTAGGATTGACCATGCATGTCAACAAAAAAGTTTTGTTGCTCTACTTTGAATAGAATCCCTGCAAATATTGCTTAAAAAATAAAAGAAAAAGAAAAAGCAAAGGACCCTGAAATGAGGATTTATAAGCCATCCCAACCACAGAGCAAAGTTTTTTTAACCTAATCAATCAGTGTATGACTGTGCCCTAAATCTGCAGTTCTTAAATATTTAATAAATAACTAATTAATGTATGAACAAAAATCTTCATTTAATCAAGACAAGGATATCCATAAAAATTGTTCCCAAATATCCCATATGTTTTTCAACTTACTTGCATCAGCATGATGTGAGAACCCAAAGCTTATTTTCAGTGGCTCTGCTGATGTGGATCTTGTCCCGCTTTGAGCCAGGCACTGGCAGCAAAGTTTGCAGATGTAGTGCTTTGATTTTTGGGCGGTGAGGCACCTCAGCAGCAGTTGGAAAAGAAGAAAAGCGCAGGTTCCCACCCAATATTTTGCACCTTCTACATCTCATGTTTTTAGATACAGTTTATTGTGACCCCTGTGAAAGATTTCTTGTGTTATTGAGGAGAACTGAATAATCTGTCCTTTTCTACTCTGGTTATAATTTTATCAGAAAGCTGAGATATTCTGGGCCAGATCAGCTGAAAGGAGTCAGCAGCTACCCCACACCTGGAGTGGGTCTACTTTATTTCAAATTTTGGAAGGTCATTTTGTGCAATTTTTGGAAGATATTTAAAGTTGTATTTCTTGGTGCATTTTTGTCCCTATTCCTTTTCTTTGATTTCATAGATTTTGTTTTCTTTATCATATGCTTTTTTTTTTTTTTGTTCTAAAATCCAATCATCTTTTCCAGTAAAGGAAAATCCCCTATACTCTCCACTATTAAAGATATTTTAATTTCAGTTAGTAAGTATGCTAATGGTTTTGATTTCTTTCGTTTTTCCTATTGCTATTGATATCTGCAGCTGCTGAAATTTTTAATGTATTTTAAAATACTTTAAATAAAGAATAGCTTAAATTCTCCCAGATTACTGTTCAAGAAATCTCAACATTCACATTTTTCAGTTGATTCTCCTTTAGAGAGCACTGTCACATTCAGCACAGTACATTATACAATGTCCAAGCAGTGTGGAGAAGTCCCTGGGGACAGTGCAATATGGTGAAGGGGTGCAGCCACAGGAGGAGAATGTTGTGGGATCATGCCACTGGAAGATATGATCTTTCAGATGTATTACAAAAACAAAAATAAGTGAACTTTCTGCCCGTGAATCTGATGGCTTTTGGAGCAGTGCTACTCATGGAGCAGCTGGCAAAGCAGCAGGAGGTGGGTGTGCAGGTGAAGGCAGCAGTAGAGTTTGAGATGGTTTAGAATACAGGCAGATGCCTGATTTGAGACAAGTAATGCAAATATTGGTACTGTGGAAAATAAGAGAAAACTGAGGCATTTTACAGATATGAATTTACCAGGACTGGACTAGAATATGTTGCACTATGGGTATTACCACTGCTACTAGCAGCAAGAACCACTAGCAGTGGTTGCTGCTAAAGGGCATCTCCTTACACAGGACAAGATACTGGGGTAGATAGAGTTGCTCAAAGGCATCTTCCAGGCCAGTGATAAACCCAGGGGTACATCTCACTCTCCAAAAGCTTTCCATTGCTGTAGACATAAGGTCCCATTGCTCCAAGTGAGGCCATGCACTACCTGTGCCTCGGTGCTGACACTGGCACTGGGACAGAGCACCAAGGAGCCATGCATGGGTTTTTTGAATTAGCCTGGACTATGAGTTTTAACCAGCCTTCTGGAGAGCAAGACAAAGAGCACTCAGCCCTGCTGAGTGTATGGTGACCATACACTGTCTGAACAGCATCGTGTCCCCACTCACCTGACACCGTCCCAGGCACCTGCATTCAAACATTGCTACGCATTTAAATTGAAGGAACAAAGTGGCAGGAAACGAGGGGGCAGAAAGAGAAAGAGCAGTGGTAGAGCTGACAAGGGTTTGCGTGTGGCTGAAGAACAAAGATGATACAGCAGGGAAAAGCCCTGGAAAGGGGAGAGGAAGGGTGATTAGATAGCCTAATACATTTTTTTTTCTTCAGTGTTTAATTTCCTTAGGAGTATATGCTGCATTTTATGTCAGTGACAGATAATGAAGGAGTCAAAAGATAATAAGCTCGGTATTCAGAGAAGATCCCAAGAAGTGGTATGTTACAGGTCTGTTTGGAAAGCTGAAATTCTCTGGTGATAGGAGATGGATGAGTTGGCTGGATGCCCCACGAGATTTTCCTCAGTCAATCTAAAATTAATTCCCCTTCATAATTAAAATACATTTTGTATTTTTAGGAGCAGCTCTTTAAGTGGCTTTTTTTTTCTCTGCTGCTTTTTACTGTGTATCAGAAAAAGGCCACTTTAATTGCTACTTTGCCTGATTTAGAATGAAAAAACCCCCAGGATGTTCATGGCTGCCGGTCTTAGATACTCATTTGATCTTGTACTCATTGTATAAGCTATAATGTATTTATCTCTGCAATAGATCTTTAGGGCAGTGACCTGCTAGTATTAATCTACAGATAAAGAGCTGTGGCACAGTCAGACAGTGCAGGTTTCCCAAGGTCCCAGGGGTAGTAGGTGATGAACCAGGATTTTGAAATTCAACCTCTCAGCCTTGGACTGTTCTTCCTGTGCAGTTATCTGGGGCCAATAGCTGTATCAGGAGTTATGTAGGAGCCACGTGGATCCATGAAAGTGACATTCAATCCTATGGAGCCTCATGGCACCAATTGTCCAAGTGGAGTTTTCAAAAGAATGCTGCATGGTTTATGCCTGATCCTGCTACAGCCACTGATAATGCTCCTACTGCTTTCAGTTCAGATGGTTCCACCTCTGAAGCTGTCTGGAAAAACCCTAAAGCGAATTAATTTTTCATCCCATTTTATTTTTTTTAGCATGCTTTGGTGGAAACTTCTGCTGGGGTAAACCCCAACCAGCTCACTCCCACCTCCCTCCCAGTTTTCGTTTGGGCTGTTTAACTGAGAATATCCCAGGACTGACCCCAGCCTACAAGACAGCTTCTTTTTCTGTTAAAAGCAGTGTTAGTCTAGCATCAGGAACAACAATAGCAGCAGCATCTGACCCTAATTTAAAGTACTTGCAAACTGGAAGATGGAAATTCAGTAATATATATTGGCAGATTTCTTGGTGCTCCCAGACACTGACTCACTGCAGTTCATCTGAATTCCAGTTTACCCTATAGGAATACAATGAGTCAATTAACCCTTTAAATAAATCAACTAATTCCAGAGCAATTGAACAGCATCTGTTTCTGTATTTTATCAGTTACATAATAAAAGTCTTCCTCCTGTCTTTCTGTTTCCTATTGCATTCTGTGCTGTGGATAAATACCACCAGTGCCTGCCAAGTCACAGTTGCAGAGACCTACTGCAGAAAATGGAACCAGAGACACACACTGGGAGAAATCCTCTTTAATGCAGTGCTTCAAATTGAATGCCTGCAGTGCTACACAGAATCTCAGAATGGTTTGGGTTGGAAGCAGCCTTAAAGATCATCTGGTTTCATGGCAAATTTAAAACTAAAATCCACACCTCATTAACAATGAATCCTGATGAGTAAGTTAAGTAGAAGAAACATCAATAATTTATGGTGATGAACTCAGCATTTTCCTTCTCCCTTTTGCTTTTTGTGTTGCATCTCTCTTTGGAAGTCTGTAGCATGTTACAAATGAGGTGCCAGAGATGAGCTAGAAAGAAAAAGCTAGGAGCTTTTCCAGGGAGACAGAGAATAAATACAGAACCTCCACAAATGCAAACACACAGGCTTTGGACAGTTAAGAATTTTGAATCACACAGTGTTTTATCTTCTCAGAGTTTCCCAAGTGGCAAAATATATCCCCAGGAAAAGACGTGACAGCAGACGAAAAGCAAAGAGAACCAGAAAATAAAATTCAAATCAGAAAGCCTACTGTAATACAGTTTGGAATTACTTGTTCTCTGAATGATAAAGGAAAAGTAGTAGTCATGACAATGATCAATTTTGCTTAAAGAAGGCTACCAATTTAACGGTGGGTAAACGTCTTACAGATATCCTGGCTGAAATAGAACGGAGGGAATGAACCAAATGATTAGATTTCAAAGTGTGAATGAGCTTGTGTCGTTTTTAACAGACTGCTTTGGAATATAGCTCCGTTTTCTGTCGGTGTTTTTCACTCCATGTTATTTCTTCAGTTGCCTAGCATGGACTTACCTTTGAGTTTTATCCTACAACACTTTCCATATCAGATATCCTGTATGTAACAGTAGGATGGACTTTTTTTAGAAAGCCTACTATGTGTTGATGATCCCTTTTATCCAGCTCTGTTACTGTGACCTTCCTTTTTGCATAAACACTTGGCAAATATATTTTCTTCTAGTGAAGGAAATTATGGAGTTAGGTGTTCCTTTGAAAATAACTTCTTACTTTTCAAAGACTATAAAAGTTCTCTTACCTTGAATGCAATCAAAACCCCTTGATCATTAATATAATGAAGATTTAAATTAAGTAATTTCTTTTTTAACAGTTCCCAATTTTTTTTTTCATTATACTATGCCCATGGCTTTTATTCAGAGCCATAGTACAGGAAGCTTTCCTAATGTGGATGTCTTCTTTGCCTCTCTTGTGGGTAGTTATTTGCATAAAGGTGTGCTTAAATCAAACCTCAGCCTGTCTTCTTGTAGTCAGTGTGATTTTCAGGTGAGGCTACCATTGTTTCAGCGATCACTAAGAAGAAATGTTGAGGCTGGCAATAGAGATTCAGGGTTGTCCATGATAAAAAGCAATAGTGAGTGTGTGGTAGGCAGCAGGGAAAGTTATAATGTGGTATAAACCTTGTAGGTCTAGTGAATCCATGCTTTTCAAGTAGCCAGTAGAACAATGAAGTTCTATTTCCAGGCTCGTGTTGAACGATGGTGTCTCTCTTGATTAACAGTATTAAGACACCAATGATGTAATATTTTTGGGGGTGAAAAGTGTTCTCCTACTGGCACTTGAATGTTAGTGTCCTGTATTGTTTTACTTCTGAGTTTGCTCTGGGGAACGATGATTACTTGGTTTCAGTGAGAGGATGTGTTCCATGGTCACACACCTCCTAGGGTCTGCGTTTGGGGGATCCACGCTGGTGGCTGTGGAGATGTGCTGTCAGGTCCTGCATTTATTCCTCAGGCATGGTCAGGTCCCTGGTTTACAGGAGTTTACATCTGAGATGACTTTAACAAAGTTAGGATGCTGCTAGGAGGGGAAGTTCGAGAAATTTTCATTTGAATAGGGTTGTTTTACAGCTAGTTATCAGTATTGGTCTAAGGTTAAAATGACAAGTAAGCTTTCAGAGTAACGTTTTGGCAAGGCTCAAAGTCTTTGAGTTCATTAATGTGTGTATTTTGACTGTTGTCTTTAGAAGACAATGGAAGAGAATTGAGAGTATGACTGTACATAATTTTTTTCTCATGTGTCTGCTGATTTCATTCAGGTGGGTTTAGTGCTCTACTAATTTTTTTTTTTCCTAACAGGAAGCAGTTTGTAGGTTACCAATCCTTATGTTATTATATGAAGATTTAGAGGTTTAGACATAGTTCTATGAAGAATGCTATTTAATAAAAGTTAGTTGTGAGCTAAAGCACACAGAAAAGCTGAAATTCTGGTTAGTGGTTATGTTCTCCTGGCATACTAGAAGAGACTATGATGCCACCTTGGGGAGGGGTGCAGAGATATAGACTGGTGACATCCATGGTGGCAAGCATGACATTAATGTGAACGTGAATTAACTAAGATATCACATAGATTTTCCTACACAAATAATAGGTGAGGCAAAATGGTACTTTTTAAAACCGGTAAGTCATCTGCAGTTGGATAGCAGAGTTTGAAAAACCTCTTTGGTCATATTATAAAAAAAAGCCTCACCGAACTGCAGTTGCCTTGGTTAGTCATCTAATGATCAGACTCTACAGACTGAAAGACAAAAATTTTTCTACCTTTATGAAAATTATTTGGATTTTAAAAAAACCTCTGTTATTTAAAGTGAAATTAAAGTTTTTATTTGTTTAGCTCTTTGCATAAGATTAATTGGCACTCATTGATCACAAAAAATTTAGTGAAAACCCAGAGGGTTAAATGAAGCCCTAATGTAAAGAGAGGAGGAGGAGGAGGAAAATGAGCATTTACTTTAACACTTCAAGTGATATGGAAGCATGTAGAGTGACTAGTACTTAGCAAAAGAATTAAAGTATTTTTACAAACCTGGGTAAATCCATTGCTGTACCATAACTAATACACATAGAAGAACGAACCTGTTACCAAACACGTGAAAAGTTTGGGTTTGTACCAACAGGCAAGGAAGTGTGCTGGCTGTATTTTCAGATCCTGACTAGAATGACAGTAACAATTATTTCTCAGGGATTGTTTTACAGAGAATTTAAGATGTATGGTATGTGTATCATATAATTGGCATCTGTATTGCCTCAGGACTGAATCAATGTAATCCGAGACTGCAGCTACATAAACTTCCCCTCTTATATAAGGAAAAGTTTTTTTTGGGTGATGGTAGTCTGCAGAGTCAGGATGAATTGCATAAATATCAATTTAACTATTTCCAGGCTGAACTGAATAAGAAAAACTTTGTTAATTTCAAGGGTATTTAAAAAACTTTATTTATTTTAGATTTGACATAAAGATGGAAAGAATGAGAAGAAAAATAGGTGTTCCACTGATTTCTGTATCAGTCTGGTACTGAGAGATGTTTTTATAGCAGTACTTCATCTGTTTATCTCAGATGCAGATTTACCATCCATCAGGACAGAAAAAGTGGGAAGAAAAATGTAGGCACAGCCTTGTACAACCTGTGTGCCCTATATCACATGAGGCAGTAGTTGTCACAGGCATGTCCCTACTGCTGTTTCCTCATTATCAAAATAGCTCAAGAAAGTAAAATAGCTGGAGAAAGTATAAGATTGCTGGATTCACACCAGAAGAATATTTTCCAGTTTTTCCTGTCTATTAGGGAGAAAACAATTGACTTTAAGTAGACAGTGGTGAAGGAATATCTGAAAAGGGTATAAATGTCCATTGCGTAAGAGTGGACTTAAAGAACATCCCTGAAGGTAGTGCCTTGAAAGCACTCTTGCCACAGCCAGACATGCACTGTGACTTTCAAAGTTAACATCTTCCACATTTTGCATGATGTTGACCTGCCCTTTCCTCCTTGGTGTAATACTTTTGACTCCATCCTGCTGGTTTTCTATGCCCATGTCAGTGCTCTTGTTCTGCCCCTGTCTGTGGTCCTCTGGCTTCCATAGAGCCAAACAGTTTGGTATACTTTGTTCTCCCTCCTGTTATCCTGGGAACAAGCTCCACCAAAGCTGGCCTTGTCCACTACTGAATCCTGCAAATATTTCCTAGTGGGGGTTTCCAGCACCTGTTGAGGCAAGCTTGCTCCTGATGTCTGTACTCAGAACCTGCCCTTCTCCCAGGCATGATTATCCTGATCTCTGTGCTACTTCTAACTGCAGAAATCTTTTCTCCCTCATAAACCAGCTTCTCAAATTTAGATCTAAAAGTGGCCTCACCTGAGCTGATGGGCCTGGACAACTGCACAAAGAGAAAAAAGCAGATTTTTCTGCAGTTCTGGCATGGTTGCACAAATTCAGCTGCTTGCAACGGTTCATCTGACCATTGCCCAGGCATGAGGAAGAGGATTAATCAAATCACCCTGATGGCTGTCACCATGCAAGCAGATATTGCCTTTCAACCCTTTCCCACCTACCCTATGTCATCCCCACATTCCTACTGACATAAAATAAACACCATTCTCCTCCCATGGCTGTCAGAATGGAGAAAGCATTCAATAGTGGAGATGAACAAGGTGGCAGCAGCATTTATGAGGCTTCTCTCCTTCTTTAAGAGGTATTAGCCCACCCTGTTAGGGACCGAGAGTTGTTGCTCTAAGATGAGATGAAATATATTCAGTTTTGCTTATTGCCTTGTTTTGGTTCCAAGATACTAATATCAAAGTATGGCTTAAATATCAGTAAAGCAGAACACAAATCCATGGATGACTTAATCTGTTGTACGAGTGTTGGTTCATTTCTATTTCACAGATTTCAGTTAGTGAAATAGGGACAAAAAATATTTATTGGTGAACATCTCTTGAGAGCATGTATATATTAAAGTCAGTTATTCCAGTAGCACCTATACCACAAGAATAACAGTAAATTTGATTTAGCAGGGGAGACAAAAGAGGCAGGTGGCTACTCTGAATGCAGATTGCTGGAGGAGGAGAATTGAATTTTCTCCCCTGTGGCTGCTGAAGGTTGCCATGTTGAATGCTAAGTACATTGAGGTCTTGGTAGTCATTTTGCTCATTTCGGTCCATGAGGTCCTGGACTCCATGAGGCCTCAAATCTGAAGATTTCTAGAAAGTCTTCATTAGGCTTGCAGGTGTTGTCAATCAGGAGAGTCCTTGGCATAAGCATATGGCAGATGTTAAAGAAAAATTGAGAGGATAATTTTTAAAGTTCCATTAAACCTCTGAGAAGCCAAAGATACATCAGTATTCAAAGGTTGGAGGAAAAGGCAGAATGCACAGCCTCTTTACAGTGATTACATGATAACTCATCAATAACAGCCTCCTATGTGTTCATTGGGTCCTTGACACTGGTTTTGCTCTGTGCTGT
Source organism: Myiotriccus ornatus (assembly GCA_036023395.1). Taxonomy (NCBI): domain Eukaryota; kingdom Metazoa; phylum Chordata; class Aves; order Passeriformes; family Tyrannidae; genus Myiotriccus; species Myiotriccus ornatus. Next base: position 59,059,078 of record JAYRBT010000139.1, read on the forward strand.
AAGATAATCCTAAAACTAACTCAGTTTTAATCTTAAATCAAAGAAGAACACTTGTTAGATGGAGAGGAGGGGTAATAGTTCAAGGAAATAGAATTCTACAAAAATACAGTTGTTACCTTGCATGAAGAATCAGCATGCATAGACATCTCCTTTGAGTCCACAAGCACCTTGCAAGAATCTGCACACTTTTTTCTTTTTTTCTACATGTGAAAAGTACTGGTGTCTTTTTATAAAAGACTTCTTTATGTGGATGATCTTAAAAGAGGGATCTGATAATTTGGAATCAGTAACAATCTTCTTAGGTCAGAGAGCGTTTTTAATTAACCTGATGTTCCAGTTATTTTAACTACCTTTGTAGTTCCAGGTAAAGGCAATATTCACTGCTTCCCATCTTGAGTTTAAAAGCAGTGATGCTCTGCCCATTACACCACAATGCTTCTGTTATTCCCATGGCTCAGGAACGTATTAAAAAAATTACTGTAAACGTATGTTTAAACTGGGAAGTATTTTGGCATTAAAGACAGTATGGAAGAAGAAAGTGTGCTATTGATCTTCCTCTCGGGAAAAAGGAGAAACACCCAAACCCTAAAATAAAGTGTCAGTGAGCACTACCAGAAGTTCAGGTTTACCACTAAGTGCAGCCTTTATAATTGCTTGCTGAATGAGAGCAGGACACCAGCGCTCCATCTATACAAAGGGTGATGTCTGTGCACATGGTTTGCCTTTATTTCAAAATGCAGAGTGTGAATGCAATTTGAGGCAATCTGAGCCAAATAGGAGAGCCAATGGCTCAGATGACAGTCTGGGCTCAGCATAGCTGGCCTGGGTGGGGTCCCACTCTGAGCAGGGAGCTGCCAAGCGAGATCACTGAGTAAGCAAGCCACGTTGTGAAATAAGTCTTCCAGGCCTACATAGGCCATATACTCTCTTCCATTAAATAACATACTGAATTGTCCCTAAGCCAGTCCTAGAGGGTTAGTGGTTTGGTAGCCAGCCAGCATCTTCTTGTAAACTTTCTGGCACAAACTAGTAATATCTGTAACAAATTCTATGGATGTGTTAATGTAAGGAATTTGGAAACACTCACTTAGATGTCCCAAAAGAGGATGAATTTCAGTACTTTCATGACTTATTTCACCAAGAATATCTTTACCAAAAAAAATCAAGTTAAGACTCGTGCTCAAGAAATAAACCAGAAAATTGTATGTTTGATTAATGCTGCATGGTGTCTTTTTTTTCAACTAGTGGGATATCCATAAGCAGGTCACGAATGTCCCTTATGTATATATGATAAATACTTTTCCTCTGGTTTGATGATAAAAGTTTGCACTCAGCAAAATTCAAAGATTGTTTCTTAATAGAAATTTGTAATGTAAGTCACAGGGTGCTGTTTTTCTACGTATTTTCTGTAATTGCATGGATAAAGAAGAAATTTTGAAATGGCCATTTCTAGACTAGAAACAGGTTTTCTGTCCATAAATAGATGCCTTACTGGACACTATGGTGAACTTGTAACTCCTCAGTGGAGCTCAAGAGGTTCTATACAGTGGTAAAATCCATGCTAAGGCATACGACTGCATTCTAGTGCCATTGTCTTGAAAACTTGGTTTGGCAAATTCTCACAGATATGACTGAAACTTGGGGGTTGTGCCCCTAAAGCACCTGTGGCTGTGTTTCCCCAAAAGAGAAGAGAATTTTCCTGAAATGAAGGCATATTATAAAACATTGTCTGGGATTCTTGGGACAGTAATTTCTTATGAGTAGATAGGACAATTATTCACGTGATGTTTGGAGGCCACCATGAACATTTGAACCTGGACGTGTTCTGAAAGAGTTGGGATCTGAGGGTTTGACTTGTTCATTTGACTAGGGACCTGGCAGGTGTCTAGGCTCATTGTAGCTTGTAAAAGAAGGCTCTACAAACCCAAATATTTTGCTTTGGAAATAGTGTAGTAAGGGTATCCAGAATATCTCATGGTTCGTTCTGAGGCATGTGCAGAGCTTCAGAAAGGTTCTTATGGACTTACACAAATCATAGTAGGCTCAAATAAAACACATGGAAATGTGGCATTTGGTAACATATATTAAGTATGCTGATACTTAATATATGTTACCAAAAGCAGGCAGTTCTCTTTGTCATGCTATTAATCAGTTATGTTTAATTCTTGATATGGTAGAACTTTTTGTGGTTTATATAGTTTCTTTTTCTTCTTTTTTTGGCTTTTAGAGGTTATTAGATGCAATTATTTGTGTGGCTAATTCATGAGTCATTGTTTAAGAGTCAAGGATGATGGTTCACTTTGACAAAACTTATTAATAAAATAAAATAGATGCCCATCACTGTATTTTAAGGTCCTGGAAGATTCAGCCTCCTTCTACAAATAAATATAATGTGCTAAGTCCTTTCCTAGGTTAACTGTTATGCCAGAAGAACGTCATTCACAGGATTACCCTCTACGGACAAGTTAGCGTATGAAATAAGAGAGCTTTAAATAAGAGCTGACTTACACAATACATGCTGGAGGATACCTGACCTAGTCATGGTGTCTGGGAATAGTCTTCTCTCTTTTTTTTTTTTTCTTTGTTTAGCCTTTTTCCCCTCCCCCCTGCACTGGACATGGGCTCCTTATAGTCTCAGGCTCTGTTTATGCCTTCTCAGAGTATGGACAAACGCGAGTGCCTCTCCTTGGACCTGAGGGCATGGAAGGCAGCTTTTTTGCTGGTCTGTATAGAGCAACCTTCTGGGCTCTTGTGTGCAGGGACTGGGTCCTGTGCTGGAGGTGGGTGCCTGTGGGTGCCTAGGTGCAGGCCACTGAGGAGCTGCACAGAGCTGCCTGCCAGCTAAAGTTGGAGGGACATCTGGAGTGGACCTACTACACTCCTGCTTTGTGAAAGCCGGGCCAACCCCAGTACTAGCTCAGATTTCTCAGAACCTGTCCACCAAACTGCTGCATTGTAACCTTCTACACCCAGAGCATCTCTGTGAAGCTGCACGATCAGAAGTGCAGCCAGCAGCCCACAGGATGTGATCATTCCCTGTAACTTGGCGCTGGGCAGAGGTCGGCTGGAGCACTGAGTTCAGTTCTGTCTTTCTCAGCACAAGAAAAACATCAACCACCTGGAGCAAGTCCAGTGGAGGGGCCACCAGAGTCTGGGGTGGGCTGAAGCAACTGATGTAGAAGGAGAAGCTGAGGCAGCTGGTTTATTTTAGCCCAGAGAAGGAACAGCTGAAGGGATGTCTCCTGGCTGCCTGCAGCTACCTACTGGGAGGCTCTAGAGAAGATGAATCCAGACCCTTACGAGAGATGCACGGTGAAAGGGCAAAAGGCAACAGACACAGCTTGGAAGACAGGAGATTCCAGTTACCTATTAAGAAATTTTTTCCCTTTAAGAGCAGGAAAAGGTGGATCAGATTGGCTGGTAGAGGTGCCAGAGCCTCCATCCTTAGAGATGCTCAGAACTCAAGATGCCAAGTCTGGGAGAACAAGCTGATTTAGTGCAACTGATCTTGCTGGTATTGGATTAGATGAACTACTCCAGTTCTTTCCAACATAAGTTATTTTGTAATTCTATTTGGGGTCTACTGTAATTCTCACAGTAGATCATCATTGTCTCAAAACCAGCCTTGCACTGAATAGACAAAGGTGTATGACTACTACCCCCTTCTCAGAGAGCACTGAAAAAGTGGGAGAGGCAGAATATTACAGTAGATCTATTTCTTTCTTTAATGGCATATCCTAAACTAACAAACAAACAAACAGAACTCTAAAAGCAAAAAAACCCCAAAAGGAAGATAAAGCAAATATACTTTAAATTGGTCAACATTTTGTACAATTCAGTACAAAACTTGTTAGTCTCAGGTTATGTTACTTTTTTCTGCCCTTTTTAATTAGCAAACATAGAACCAGTTTCCTACATAAAAAATACCATCCAATGCAGATACAGAAATGTACAAACATGAAAATACTGAAATTAATATTTTACTTTATATTTCTATACCTGTTTTAGGATCACTGTGATATTTCTATACCTGTTTTAGGATCAAAGCTTAGGCTTTGAGACATTGTCTAAGCCATCCTCTGAGGCTGATTAAAACTGTTTCAGCAAATGTTCTTCTCCCTGGTAAGTTTTTGTCAGAGATCTGCAAAGAGTTCTCTAATTCTCCTCATGACACAGTAAACTTTAGGGAAGTCAATAGCTACGTACTCTGACAGCAAAGTAGAAATGAATGAGACTCTCTATTTTCAGAGCTCTAAAATAGCCACTGAGCCATCCTTTGGAAAACACCACTGTCAGGGAGGTCTGGTGAAGTGGTATTGGGTTTCCAAAGGGACAGAGAAACAGACAACTGTATTCTTGAGCATTTCACGCTGACTTTCTGTGAAGTGACAAGGATGGCTTCCCTGGAGGGCTGGCTAGCTTTAGGGGTAAGATTAAATAGCTGACTTTACCCCTCCTAAGTAGCGTGCCAAAGATATTCCTGCCTCTCCTGTTTCAGTGCCCACTCACTGGAACTTGTGCTGGCACCAAGGTCTGGTTAATGTGGTAGCAAGCCCTATCACCAGGGTCCCCTGCCACTTGAAAGTACATATTTAAAGGCAATCTTGAATCCGGAAGGGAAGAAGGAAGAGTGTAATGCTGTGCTGTTTCAGCTGCTAATTGTGCCCAGATTAGTTAATTAGATAATTAACATAAGAATGCTCTCTTTTCATATTAGAGCATCATACATTTACAATAGAGTTGTTCATAAGTAGAGCGCTATGCTGTGGGAAACACTAATTAATTTTGCAAATTTGGACCTTTAATTGCTAAAGTGCTGTGCTTACTAAATGTTTGTTTTAGAGTAATGTTAACTGATTAATGCCTGTTTGGAGAAGCATTTATTCTCCCTGCCAGTTGGACACATTCCTCTCGCTGTGCGACCAGAATTCCAGTTTATTTGCAATATTAACTGCACTGCACTTCCGAGGAGCCTGCAAGATTGCCTATAAACCCAGATGACTTTGGATCCACTACCTGCAAAAAAGTAATGCAGCCCATCATTTGCAGTTAGGACCCATACTAGTCAGATATCTCTGCTGCCTGAATACTCGATTATTGAAACAACATTCATCCTGGCTTGAAAGCAGGATCTGGAAAAGCTGCAGCTGGCAGATGCAGCACCTGCTTCCTTAGGAGCAGTTCTCAGAAAACATCAATCCGTGTACCAGGCACTTTGCTGGCTCCCTAATGATCTCTGAGTCAATTTTCAAGGCCCTGTGCTGGGTTCTCAGAAGCACTTATGTGAGTTGGGGAAATGTCAGCAATGTCTGCACGGTCTTGATGGTCTCCTTCTTGGACTCCAGCTCCTTCCTACCACCTTGAGAGGATTAGATCTATGGGTAACTCTGCAGCACTGCCACCACCCCCACCTCCTTTTGAAGCTGTGCCACTGCTCAAGGATTAATACAACAGTTACTGAACCAAAAAGAAAGCAAGCCTCAACGTGATTCTCTTGCCCAAGACTCACATTTGTTTTGGTGAAGGGAGTCATGGGCTTGCTTCCTGCTTCTTTATGCAACACAAGAAAAATTCTGAGTTAGGAAATTGGAGCATAGATCTTCAGTATCCTTGGTGGATAATTTTGCCACCAAGCTAGGTCACCAGTTGTGGTCATTTTTCCTCTGGCGTGTCTGTGGAAGTGACAGAGCATTCCCACCTGTGTGTATCTGCACAAGGAAACACAAAAATACCTAAATTAGTAAACAGTCTGCGATGCTGAGTCTGTCATGAGCACCTTAAAGGTGAGATTTAAGACATATTTTTAACTTTTCTTTCTGGCTGACAGCTGCTGTAGAGATGCAGATGCCATCACAAAGTACTTACCATATTGCACCGAGGGCTGAGCTGCCTCTCTCAGGGATGCTGGGTCTAATCTGAACACAAGATGTCTGTGTTGCTTTCCAAGCATAGCTCATAGTTGTTACTTCAAATCTTTTGGTAAGTGAGAGCTGACTCAACTGTATAAAAGTCTTACCTGTGACTAATCAGTAACTGAAAAGCTTCGTTAGCCACTCCATCAGCAAACCTGAGTCAGCAAAACTCAGACACCAAGGCTGAATACAGAGATGAACTTTGAAGAAATACTTTCAATCTTTTCCACTTGTTCAACTAATTTTGTCAGTACCTTAACCAGCTTCAACAGGGGAAACAGAACAGAAGACAATAGAAATATAGGCTAAAGAGATGCATGTGAGGATATTTTTAATATTAGATTGGTCATTTCGAAAAATGAGTGAAAATCTTTCCACTGTGATATTGCTGTCCTCAAAAGCACCTTGAACCTTAGCTGCATTCCTGGAAGAAGGAGAAACAGGAAGAAAATATATCATAAATTGTGAGATGAAGGGTGTGGAAAAGGGCCTTTAGTAAGGGAGGGGTAGTATGACAGTAGAAATTACATGATACATTTATTTGCTACTCCTATTTTGCTTTCTGCCTAAACTGCTGCTGTGTTCATTGCAGGCTTTAAGTTGCTGCAATCATTCATTGAGGCAACAGAACAAAGCTGCCAATTTGAAAACAAGACTTTGCTCAGTAGCAGAAAAAATGAAAAATTCAAGGGTAAGTTGGAAGATTACAAGGACCTTGAAAATCCTAAAGAAACTGAGCCTTTTAATTTAAGTAAGAAAAGAAATTAAGGTACAGATTTTGCTCTCTGCCTGCTGGGTAAGTCCTATTGATTCCAGGTAGGCCACACATTATTAAGTACCATAACAGGTTTTAGATAATTACAATATTCATCCCTTGGGTAGCATACCTTTTAGGGTTCATGTCTTGAATTTTATCCCCTAGATTATTTCTAGTGGTAGGAATATTTTAAAGCATGAAAAGAGTGTATGAAATGTTCCAAAGAAGCATCTTTAATGCTTTTTCCAAATATAATTATTTGGTCTTATGTACCTGCTTTATCCAGTGAGATCCTCCAATTCCTTCTAAGCCTTTATATTTTTGAAACAACAAGGTTCACATTTTCTCGAGTGAGGTGCAGGATGTATGACTTATGTACTTGTTTCATTATATTCTGAAGATATTTCTGTATCTAATAATGTGGTTTCTAAATGGCTGCTTTCTTCTGACTTTTCTTTTACTCACAGTATTTTCCCTGAAGCAAAGCTCTTCACTTATTCCAGCTCAGTGTTTACTGTGCTGCCCAGTAATGTTTTCCAGTGTTTGTTAGGATTACTGTGCTCATTTTATTTCTCTGAAAATATCCTCCACAATCTTTGGAAGCTTGTGCTGGCTGTGGTAAAGTCATCTTTACCCACTGAGGTCAGAAAGCAGCAATGTGCAGAAGACAGACCTTCTATTTGTATAGCAGTTCCACCAGGCAGCAGATGAGGGAGGTTTCTGCACCTGGGGATGTCTAGCTGGATTCTAGTTCTTCAACCTCTGCAGTACTTACTGCAGTAAGGCTTAAAGAGATGATATTTTCTCCCTCGTGCTTTCTCTCTCTCCAGTTCTTGCAGGTACACACACGAGTGCACTTTCTGTTGAAACAGGTAGTTCAGCTGGTATATGCGCAAAAGAACCAGCCCTCTCTCTCCTGAGATTGTTTCCTCGTGTGCATAGGCCTCTGCTTGTAATAAATTATACTACAAGGTGCCCTATTTGTATTAATGCTCATAGGAAACATTTTTTGTGTTTACCATCAAGGGTGCCTGTGAGAGAGAAGCAGAATTAAAGCTGCTGCTTAACAGAGGCCATGAAGTCTCTGCTTGTATTGAACTACTGGGTTTGGGTGTAAGTATTTTTCCTCTCCGGCATTTCAATACTGTCAAAAGTACTAGTGTGGACTTCTTTTAAAGTAACAAAAAAAGCATTTGCTGGTGTAGTTTAACTTTTGGGGAGGAACAGGCAGAAGCACAGCTCTGTCAACAGGACAAAGAGAGTTTCCCATCTGGGAAGAGTGTTTTCCATTTCCTGGTGTCAGTGAAATTTGGATGGGAGTCCTGCCATTACTGTGGTAGTATGGGGAAAGATGTAGCCATGGAATTAATAAGGTGTTAAGATGGAAAGCATGTTCTAGCAAAGGATTGTCAAAAAGTATTGATGACTGAAGGTGAAAATATAAGGCAGCTCTGAGTTAATATTTTGGCAGAACATTTCTGTATGAGATGCAGGCTATTTATGGCAGCTTCTCAAGGAATTAGTGACCTTTGAAATGGTGCTGAAGTGGCAGAAGCAGCAGAGTGACATTTGTTGTTTTCTGTAGTACTCATTCAGACACGCAATGTTGACTTTATCAAGACATTCTCTTTCAGTCTAGGTTACTTGATCACAAGAGTGCCCAGGCAGCAATATATATATATATTATATATATATATATATAAAGCGTGATAAAAAAATTCTTTGAGAAGCATTGTTTCCTAGCCAAATATTGGACACGAGTTAGATTCTACTTTTTTAATTCTGGAAACCTCTTTGACTTGAGTGGGCTTTGGCTCAGATGTTGAAGCAATGGAGAAATGCCCACTTTGCTGCAAATATGTTGATGGAAGAAGTTGCCGTTCTCATGCAGTCATCACTGACTGCAGTGGTGATTACTGTCCTCAGCAATTTCCCAGTTAAAGTCACTTAGCCTATCTTAATTGATTTTTCCTGAAGTAAATTAGAGTGCTCTGACAGTCTGCTTCACCAGCCCTCTGGTGGAGGCTGTAGCTTCCAGAAGAGGGGTGACTGAGCAGGCACATATGGATCTATAAAAGGACTACTACCTGTCCCCTGCAGAAAGAAAGTTTGCTGTTTGTCTAGACCATATCAGACAGTAATTTTGCCTGGGAATAGCTTGCATTGGACTTCCAGATTTTTTAAAAACTTTGTTGTTATCTATAGATTATAACCAACATAATGCACTATGCTTATTGTGGGTTTTTTTTTAATGCTATGTCCACTTTTAGCTAAAGCAAGAATAATTAATATGGTAACACTTTTTTTTTTTTTTTTAATACTTGTCCTCTGGAAAATGCTGTGATGCTGAAATCAAAATGTCCTTCAAGACAATATTGATTTGAATGAGACCTGGCTGTGAAAAATGGCTTAAATAGAGTTGATATAATGTCTTATGAATTTTCTGGTATAGAATAATGTAATTTATCATTTTAATATCACTTTTTGAAGTTTATTTTCATATTTGTGCTGGAAGAAAACATTTTGATTAAGGAGACATGGGTTGACCCAAAATGCCTTTTTTTGATTAAGAAGTTTCAAGTAACAAAATGCTTTTGTGCTGATTTGCTGTTGGACCAGTATTACAAATTGCAGAGTTACCATACGTCTGTAGCAATGTATCAGAGTAGGCACACAGTGTAGGTGACCTCTCTAGGCAGTCTTGGGTTTCAAGTCCCAAAAATGCATGCATTAATTTATCAGGACGGCTAGTTTGATAAAAATTCTTATGTAGATTCTGTTATGCAAGCATTTTTAAGCTGTGATGTCATTAAATTGCTTTCTTGTCATCATAGCTATATTGGCTCCATCAGTAACTTGAATAAAGGGGCCTACAAGAAAACCAGAGAGGGACTTCTGACAAGGGCATGTAGTGATAGGACAAGGGGTGATGACTTTAAATTGAAACAGGGAAGGTTTAGATTGGATAGAAGGAAGAAATTTTTAACCATGAGGGTAGTGAGGCCCTGGAAGAGGTTCCCCACAGAGGTGGTAGATGCCTCATCCCTGGGAGAGATCAAGGCAAGACTGGATAGGGCTTGGAGCAACCTGGTCTAGTGGAAGATGTCTCTGCCCGGGGCTGGGTGTTAGAACTAAGCCCAACTAGGTTTTTAAGGTCCCTTCCAACCCAAACCATTCTGTGAATTTGCTCCATCAGGAAAATCCACTGATAAACCTTCCTAAGTGTGTGCGAAGCCTATGTGCCTGAACAAGGACAGAAAGTTTGATTCTGGTTCCCTTTATTTGAGTGAAAATAAAAGTTAATGCAGTTTTGCTCACCTTTTAGCCATATTCCCTTGTAACCTGATAAAGTGAAAGACAATGAAGCTCCGATGCAGTAAAGTTTCTTTCACGAAGAGACTGAAAGAGAAGCCCATATAATTTCAAGTCTTCCAAAGGCTCAAACTGCTGCTCTGACCATGTTGAACCCTTGTTTATTGTGAACTTCTCATAAAAGGCAAAGGAGTGTGCCACTGGGGATCCTGCTGTGTGAAAGGACAACACAAATGACTACAATACTGAGAAAACAAATGAGCATACAGAAAGGCACATCAGTAATTGTGACCTCTCATTATTAGACACCGTCCTATTCAGTACCATAATTTTGGTAGTAATTGCTACTAATTATTTTAATTTCTCCCTCCTGAGCTTTCTTAGAGCTCATACCATGAGGTCAGTTTTCCTTGGCTGCCTTCAAATATGATAAATGTAGATTTTATTTTTATACTTGAGCCAGGACTTTGCTGAAATGCCTTCTTCCTCTGTGTGCCAGTACAGAAAGGAAGGAGGAGAAAATGCTGGAGGCTCCAACTGCTTTGCTTTGATCTTTCTCTCAGAGTTATTAAAAGTGAAGCCTTTAAGTAAACAACTGTAAAAATTAAACCACTACATGGGGCTTATAGGAACTGCAGGGTCTGCTGTGGCAGCTGTCTGACATTGTGGTGTTACCTTCATCCTCAGGTTAGGGCAGGAGGAACAGCAATTCCATCTGCACAGTGCTGTGGTGGGACACACTAGTTCCACCCTGTGCCAGAGTGATGCAAGGCAGGTGCTGTGCAGTGCTGCTGTTGCCACATCACTTCTTGAGTCCTGACTGGTATGGAGCGCCAGCTCTCCTCATCTGAGTGTGGAATCTGTGGGAAGGATATACACTTCAACCAGGGGATGGTTGGCAGCAACCTGCTGAGGATGAAGATGGATCCTTCATTCCTAGGTGTCTTCCTGTCAAGGTGAAGAGCTTTCTGAAATGCATTAATCAACTAAGATGAACAAAGCCAGCAAAGCGAGTGTTTCTGGCCCCCAGTTTAATAATTCATGGAGGGGAGGGAGAGGAAAGGGAACTAGATGAAACTGCAGAAAACTTCTGAATCTTATTGGTAAGTTTCTCTATAAAGGAAGCTTAGAAAAAGACTTTGTCTTTGTGTTTCTCCATATCCACAGTTAAATTGGATGTTTCTATGACATTCTTTTTCACTACAAAGTAACTTTAATTAGCTCTCCTATGGTGTAAATCTTTTGAGTTTAAAAAAAATAGAGTTACATTAAATGTCCGTGTTCTCAGGCTTGCAGCTGCCCCACTTGTGAGGCAGTCATGGAAAAGGAAAAATACAAAATTGAGGAGGGAGCAAGGTTTTGATTTGGGTCCTTCCTGGTGGGAACAAGTCATAAAACAAATGTTCAGTTTCCAGATTTGGGAAAATTACAGAGTATTTTTTGCAGAGTTGCTTTAGAAGCAACTGAGTATTTCACCAATAGGCACTGCCTTTGAATTTTAGAAGAGGAAAGAGTAGACTATGACTTTGAGAAAGTCAAATAAAGGCCAAAGGCAGGTTTTGGCTTGCCAAAGAAAAATAACTCCAATCTAAATGGCATGAAGTCCTTTGAGTTTTTGTTTTATGTTGTCTTTTCATTTTCACTCCTTGAAACAGAAATGAAGAAAATCCCTAAATCTGTGGACTGGCAGAATAACAGCTCTTGCAGGCAAAGGAATGATATTAGTACATATGGGTGCTGCTGATTTGCGTGCATGGTTCAAAAAAGGACAAATTAATATCATTGGTTTTTATCTTTGTTGCAACTGGGAACTCCTGGCCATCTGATTATGGGCTGGCAACACTTTTATGGAAATTTATCAACTTGCTTTGAAGTTTTCTAAGCTTCCACTTGCAGAGCGAACATATTGATAAGAGACCTCATGGTACTATATTCACATATCAAAATTATGTGCACTGTCAGAGCAGTGAGGCTGCAGTTTAAAAATTGTGATAATGCAGCTTTAACCTGAGCTCCTTCCCCTCACCAAATTAGGGCTTCTATGAGACGCTGCATTTCTTGCAGTTGCTCGCAAGATCAGAGCTCTGCCGAATATCCTTTAATGCATGAATACCCATAGGCAAGCTCGAATAAATGAAAAAGAAAAAATAAAATGAAAAAATACAATGAAAAGGTAGACCTTCCATTTATACTCCTTTTCAAAATTCCTGTGTTCCACAAAGGGTTTCTCTTGCCTCAGAGACAATGCACTTCCAAATTTCCTTAAAGGTTACTTTTATAACCATGTAGTTGAAACAGAAAACTACCCCAACAGAGGGTTTACTTTTACATGTGATGGTCACTGCCTCCAAAATCAGCCTTGTTTTTATAGAGGAGGACACACAAATGCCTGGGGTATGGAAGGGTTCATAACTGTTCAATAGTATTGGGGACATTAGTAGAAATGCATGTATTTAGAAGATAGATGTTATCTTATGGCACTGCAACATGAACTTTACCGCTATTAGCAAAGGATCTCTTTGGAAACCAAATAGAGAGCTTTTCTAAACTAACACAAATATTAACATCTTATTCCATTAATATCCCAGGAGTATCTCGCTAATTTACTATGATGTAGCTATTCCTATTATCCTGATTCTAAACTATATCTTTCATTGCCTAAATAACCAAAACTCCCTGAGAATGAACACATCATTCTGCTGAAGTGTGCCTAGCTGTCGCCTGTAACTTCTAACCCAAACAAACCTGAGTTAGGGCAAATTCAGACATTGCTTTTTAGGGTAAATCTCGCCAGAATGGAAATAAACTTCTCACTCAAAGTTAAGGTCAGTCTACTGTGTTCTATACTGGGTTTAAAAATCACAGAATCACAGAATATGCTGTGTTGGAAGGGACCCACAAGGATCATTGAGTCCAACTCCTGGCCCTGCACCAATTCCCAAGAGTCACACCATTGCCCAAGAGTATTGCCCAAACATTTCTCGTTGGCTGGGGAGAAGGATTTATTTTCCTTGACTTTGGATGTGCTCCCAAGGCACTACATGGGATCACCTGGAGCCCAGGAAAGTCCCTGCAGAGGCAGGCACAGACTGCTGGCAGCACCAGCTCACACTGGCCCTTGGGACCACAGCAGGCACTGCCGACCACGGGGCTGGGCAATCTGTACTGAATAGTGATGGGGTCATAAACACAAAACAACACTCAACACACACAGATGGGAATGAAAAAAATGGCTTTGTTGTTATTGCCCTATTCAAGTGTACTGGCTTGGATTTTGGGTTATACTTTGGCTGCAAAGCTTTGTAACTGAGGAAGGCACTCGGCAAGAGCTGGTGTGAAGCTATCTTTAGGCCCCATCAGCTCTGCCTGGCCAGTCTCTCTTCCAGCATTAGACCAGTGTCAAGAAATCCTGATTTCCTGCTCATCCTGGCCCTGGAGAGCAGTTCTGGGAACTGTAATCCTCTATGCTGTGGGCGGAGGGCCAGGCAGGAGGGAAGCCCAGGCATCTGCGGGGTGTGTACAGCAAATAATTTGGCAGTACTGGAGCAGGGAAAAGCAGTGTTGAGGGCACAAGGGGTACACTGGTGGGGAAACTCGTGGGGGTTTTTGGTCTCTGCTCCTGAGGAGACAAAGTGCTGGTTGGTGAGGGAGCCCTTTTTTCTGCTTCACTGCTCAGGGCAGCATTCAGCTCCCCCATGGCCAAACCTGCCCTGCTGGGTGCTACTGAGAGACCTTCTGCCCAATCTCTGCCCCCTGGTCCCAGCTGCAGCATAGATGGAGGCTCCCCAGGATGCTTTGGGACCAGGTCTGCCACCGTTCAGGGTTTGGTTTCAGGATTTGGTTTCTGTTTTCTGTCAGAGGCATGGAAAGCTTCTGGGGAGAGGAAGGGGAGGTTGGTTCTCATTTCCCAGTTGCCAGTACTCAGATTTCTCCTCGTACACTGAAAAAGTAAACCCACTGTGATATAGACTATTGTTATTCATCCAAAAATGTGTTTGGAAATGGTACATCTTTGTTTAATTGAAAAAAATACCAACATTTATATCTTGAGACATTCATCAGCTTCTCAATGAGACAGTTATCTGCATGGCTTTACTTCCAAGAAGTCATGAAATATTACATCTTAGAAATATCTTGTAAGCCTGATTTCTGCTATTTTATACCTAGATAAAGAAAATAACTTCTGATTCTCTTTAGATTATCCCAGTTGACAGTATATCAATGAATATGTCATTATCAGATTATAAATGTCATGATTTTTATGACTCTTGCAGTCCTGTTTTTCCAACTAGCACTGCCTATATCTCAGCTTACATCTCTGCATTAGCTCTGCGCCTTCCTTACCAGCACACTGGATGCAAAGTTTTGTAAGTGCCTTTGCTACAGCAGCTGCTAGCAGCTTTATTGCCCATATGAAACGACATTCTAGGATGTATTTCCCTACCCTGCTGCAGAGATATCCGCACATGATGACTACTTGGAGACAAAGAATCACGTCAAAAAGGAAGAAGCAGCTTCAGAAAGTTGTGGGAAAATGGGACTTTGCTCTCAGCAAAGACTAAGCTTAAAATATCTAACTGATCCATGCTGAATACAAGATAGGACTGCTTCTGGAGAGAAAAAACAATTTAGTCCATACAGTAGATATACAAGCCCCTAAGGTAAGTAGACAGCTTGTGGATCTAAAGAACCAGAAAACCTACAGCAATCGCACACAAGATTTCTGTAAGGTTTTCCATCTTTTTGGAATACACAGTCTCTACTATCCACCTGGTATGAAGAGAGATCGAGCCCACATTTCAGAATGTAACAGAAACACCAAAGTTCACAAATATTAAAAAAAAAAAAAGAAGCAGCAAATATATATACATATATAATATTTATAGATTAAAAAAAATCCTTGTAACCCTAGTCAGCATTTAGAGTAGGTTGTGCATCTTGCCATTCGAGCTCCTGAGCACCTGTGTTTTACAAAGCACCAACTCCCTGTTTCTGTGCTTTGACCCCTGCTTTGGTCTCGTGCCAGGATGGCAACCTTTAGAAATTGCACAGCTGGTTTTCCCCACTTTATGTGAAAGATTTTGCACTTGAAGGAAGAAATTATCTTGCACATCACTGGGATGTGAAGCAAATGCTGCAGCCATGCTGCTGGTATAGGTGGAAGGGAAATATTATTTGGAGTCCAGAAGTGAGGGAGAGAAAGGAGGGGAAGGAGCTTGTATCAGGCACTGGCTGCATTAGAAAGGCATTAGTGACAGGTGGGGACAGCATGCACAGCAAAGAGAAAGAATATAAAATAGCTAGTCACTAGTTTTACCACAAAGGCCAGGCCTTGGCAGTTTCTGCCACTGAAGAGAATTAGACAGAAACAGTCTCCCCAAGCATCCTATGATGCCATCTGGCTTATTACAGAGGAAATCCCCATTGGCAGTCTGGATTTTTTTCCCTTTTTCTTCACAACAACCTGAACGAGTGCCAAGATTATTTCTCTCTCTCATGCTCCCTCTCTTTGGCATCAAAACATCATTCTGCAGAAGGGGGAAATATGCACTGCATTGGCTCAGATGAAAGCAGCAATTTAAGGAGCAGGAGCTTTTGCAAGCCTGAGAGGGAAGCAGGGCTGATAGAGGAGATTAAACAACCTGAGACCCTTTTGATGAACAAACTGAACCATCTTGCTGCTGAAAAAGTAGAGATATAGTCGATAGCTCTGATACACTGTTTGTTGCTTGCCAGTAGAGCTATCTATTTCAATTATTAGCCTAAAGGGTGGTATAGGCAATGAAGTGAGTCACTGAATAGGAGTTCAGGTGAGATGAAGGTGGCATGAGCAGGGAACGCCTCTTTATTACAACTCTTCAAATCACCCACTGCGGGAAATTACTTTGTCACCTCCATGTCTCTTCTACAAGGTTTCTTTTCCTGAGATTAGCAATGTGCATGCACAACAGTGGTCTATGTCTGACAGGCAAAGAGTTGCAAGAAGTGTGGTTAGTTTTAATTATTTTTCATTGAAACATCCATAATAGGTGCAGAACTGAGCTGATTTAAATTACAGCTTGCCTGAAAACTGTGATTGACCTGCAGAAAGGTCCTACCATGTTTAAAAAGATGATTACACTGGAGGAAAAAGTTGAATATTTTGCCAGACACTGAATATTAATTTCTTATCCTAAATACATAGTTCTGTGTATGTGTGTAGTCACACATGTATATACACAGAGCTAGATTTTGTATATAATGTATTTTTTTAACTGTTAAATGTCTTTTTTTTCTAGGTGAATAACTACTTTGTGAGTTCTTCATAATCTCAGTAGTCTTTTCATTGCAGAAATCTTTGTGAAGAGCACCAAACTAATATTTTTCTCAACCTAATAATTTTCATGTCAGCTTGAAATGTTAATGAATATTTTGTAAATAATGTAGTATAAATATGGGACATGTCTATGTCCTGCATGGAAGTCTGGCCCTTATTTTTACATTATGGTGAGGTAGGACATTTTCTCAGTTCTGGCCCTGGTATGATACATCTCCCTTCAATCTTTGTTTTTACCACATTGTATTTAATCTGTGGGATATAAACGGGAGTGTCACATCTCCCCCTCTCATTCTGTTGTTTGCCCAGTCATAAAATTAGACCTTTGTCTCTCAGCCATGCTGCTTTTTAAGGTTAGAGTTCAATTGCATTATTGTCGAGTTTTCTCGCCTCTTTCTTGTGATATAAAAGGGACTGAAGTATTTGCTCTAAAAATATAGAACTTGTTCAAAGTGGTTATGTTGCGGGTAAAATGACCTATCAATACTGATATATCCAGGGAAGGAGGTGTTTTACAAATATAGGAAAAAAAGCAGTACACTCAGCAGGTTTGGAAAAACCGTATCAAATGTCCACAAAGCAACTGTTCTTATGTTAACATTAGTGCTTCCTGGCTTTGAAGTGTACTCTAAGTGCATGAAGTTTATTACCTGAAGTCTAAGGGGTTTTGCACTTTCTAATTCACAGTGAAAATTTCTTTTTTTTTTTTTTATCATTTAACCATTTAGCCACACCTAAATTCAGAAAATATTGTAAACAGGAAGAAAAATCTGTATTTTCTTAAAGAAAAGAGATAGGGTCTTTCAGTTATTACCACAAGCATCCTACTGCTCCATGGAAAAAAAAGCTCTACTTCTCCATAGTAGAAAGGGGAAGAAATTAAAACGAGAATTCAGTATTGTGTATAAATAACGAAAGGTGAGTTATGCTGCCTCCTGACAGATTTTGGGTTTGATTTAAGTTCCACCTATTTTGTGTATTAAGAGTGTTTTCTACTGTTATAAAGGTCTCTGGCAGTGGATTTCAGTTCTACACTGAGGAACTTCACCTGCCTGCGAGGGGACCTGGCTTTAAGCTCGTAGCAAATACCTTGGGCTGAAGGTATTCAGCTTTGCTGAAGTCAGCTGAGTTGTACTGGCATGCAAGTGGTACACCACCACAGAACTGAGTGACACCTGAAACTATTTACAGGCAGAGAGACTGAGGTCAGGATCCAGAGGTGTCCTTGAGGACATGCCCTCTACGGCCTTTGTGCAGCATAACCTCACGGCGAAGGGACTGACATCTCCTTACTGAGACCTGCCCTTTGCAAACCTCAGCAAATTGTGATTTAGTGGTCTCAGCAAATAATGACTTTGTCTGCAATGCTTGATTTTCCACCCTCCATGAGGTCTATGCTGGCACTAGAAGTGGTACTGACTGCCCTGGGTTTGTGCTGCTCAGAGCCAGACCCTCCAATCTGCATGTTCAGGTGTGCAGCTGGAGGGCATGGAGGGGAAAAAGGTATGGGCAGAGAGCTCTGGGGAAAGACCAGGGAACTGGGAATAAAACCCTCTGCAGCCTGGCCATCCAACTTTATGAGGGTGGCCTCTGGTAGGGACTGTTCCCCTAGACCTCATCCTCAGTTTTTTCAAAGGGAAATTCCCGAGGCAGAGCTTGTGAGCAAATTCCCCATGATGAAAGAGCAGTGATCGGTCACCAAGACCTGGAAGCCAACTGGGGAGCTGTACTAGTTGATGGTGGAGGTGTATGTAGTAGTAATAAAGACTCAAGACCTTTTTTTATAGATTTGTTACTGCTTGATCACAGCTAGTCAATGCACCAGTCTTTATCTGAGTAACTCTTTCCAAGAAGTTTGAAAAATGGAAAAATAAAATAGCCAGAATCTAACCTGACAAACAGTAGGTCCAAAACTAACCCAACAGTTAGCTTATTGAAATCTAATGAACTGCCCAGTTGTTTGAACAGTGCTGATAAGTTTTTGATAAAAGGCCTTGTATTATTGCTCTCACACAGTTACATCACCCTTGCAAAAGACAAATTGCTCTAAACAGAGGACAAATGTACTTCCTTAGAAGGCTCTTCACAGAAAATTTATACAAAATTAATGAAATAAATGAAAAAGAAACATAAAATAAACAAAAGAGTGACATTTATGTGCAGGAGGCATATAAAAATTGCCTTTGCAATAGAAAAGACATCTTGATTGTGAAATTGGCTGCTGTTGGAATAGCACAATTTTAGTAATCTCTCTATCCCAAGCACAATATTTTATTTCTATATTCCTTCAAATCCATCACTCAGTTTACTTGACTATAGGAGTTTCCACCAACAAACATTGTACCAACTGTATCAGGAATTTATATCTGATAAGAAATAAAAATATTCATGGATTTCTGCAAACTATGTTCTGGAAGTGTGGCACAGAATGATGAATAACCCTGAATATCTGAAGGTATTTGTGTCTTTTGTTATCTTTAAAAAGGCAGATTTTAGAAACACGTCAGATCTAAATTTTTTACTTTGTTACAGTAGTCTTAAGTAGTGCAGTTCATTTCTAGGAAATAAAAAAAAAAAAAAAATCAGATGCCAGCAGCAGCACAAACTCATGTTGTCCCATTCTCCTTTCCTGTAGAATAGGAGGTCTTCAGGATATGTTTGCTGGAATTAATGAGTTTGAGGTGTAGTTTTACATTTTCGTTCAAATACTGGGCCTGGAAAACAGGTGTTTGGAGAAATTAGGGACTTCTTGGTCACTGGAATTCTCCTATCCTCAGAATAGGCATGTATCCCTTAGTTTCATATGTAAATCTGGCCCACGCCATAGTCAAATCCCATCACAAGCTGTGCAAACTGCATCAAAATCTCTGCCCCTGTAAAGACGCTAAATGCCATGGTTTAGCTTGCTGCAGTCTCTAGTGCAGAATTTGCACTGGAGTAGGGCAGGCCAGAATGCATTTGGTCACTTTGCAACTGCAAATGGACAGATAATTTTTTTCTTCAGGGGAAGAACAAAATGGGATATGTGCATTTTTCAACCTACAGGTTGGATGTTGTCAGAGGGATGGATGATACTGCTGCCCGTAATGAAGACACAAACTAACAGGGTGTTAGTTTATGCGGTGCTTTATTCAGGGCCCGGGAATTCCT
>JAYRBT010000139.1:59083414-59100618 GCA_036023395.1 Myiotriccus ornatus
CTGCATCCTGGAGACGTGCCCTGCCCAGCGCAGCTGTGATCTCAGCAGCATGGCCTCGATGCTCGTGACTGCTGCCTCTTCAAGGACAGACGTGCTGGTCACATAGTCCGTCCAGGGGAAGTTTAGGATTGTATGGAGGCAGCACTGATGGAAGCGTTCTAAGAGACGCAAGTGGTGGCAGTAAATGACCCACGATTCAGATCCATATAAAAGGGTAGACAGTACAATGGCTCTGTGTAACAATTATATGTGGCTTATTATTAGACAGTATTTTTGGGGTCCGTGTAGTTTTAGAACTCCCTTTTTAATTATAATTCATCTGTGGCTCACAGCATAGTATTTCTTTGGATAGAAATGAAAATAGAAAGGTCTCAAGAAAACAATGAGTATTTTTCTTTCATGATATGAAAATACTTAGTTTAAGAGTGGACAAAGCAAAATTATTTCAATATAATAATAACCTACCAAACCTTCATCCCCAAATTGAATTGAATTCAATTACCTTTCTCTTTTCCCTTTGCTGAAAGCTTTTCAGGAGACTCTTAGAAGAGCACTGGTCTGCAGTTCCTTTTCTTGCTTCCCTTGTTCTTTCAGCACGTCACTTTTTGCAGTGAAAATAGTACAATGATTGGAAGACACATCTTGTTGTTTCATCTGTGGGATATATCAGTAAGGGTTTCTTACTAATGATTATAACATAGAATAGACATATGTTTTGAAAATGCATTGTTAGGCCCTCAAGCTATATGGGCTATGAATGAAGAAGATTTTAACTAGAGCTGTGGTGTGAAGAAGCAGCTCTATTAGTGTTTGAAGAGAATATTTTTAAAGTCATTTGTAAATAAATAGGTGGATAGACTTGCAACCACCTCTGGAATAAAGAAGATGAAATAGATCTTGCCAAGATTTCTCAGCAACCTTAGATAGCAGTCAGTTGTTAACAGGCTACATGAACAGTTTGCAGCTATTTAGAGATGCAGCACTGCATACCCAAAGGGTAGGAAAATGTGGTTCGTAGTAGAACAGCTGCTGCTAATAATGCAAGTGATGAACTGAAATGAGCAATGGATATTAAGTTTTTAAAGTTTCTCTAGTATCCTCTGGCTATGCTACCTATTACAGGCCTGCTTTGATTTCACACCAGAGTATATCATGATTCAATGGGAACCATAATAGTCAAACCAAAATGAAAAAATAATTTCATTGTTTCAATTTCAATTTTGTGGGAACAAGTGGAAGAGGATCTAAATTTTTTGTTCATATGTTATAGTCCTCTTTGCAATTAAGGTTTTTTAACGCATGTATAAAAATAATAAAAATAATATTTATTTTTTTTAATTAGATAATCTGGGAAAAAACTTTCTTGCCAATTAGAAGAGCCCTAGATCGTTCTTGTGTGATTTATGAAAATATTAGGATTAAATTGAGGGATACCAATGCTGAAATAGGTGATTGAGAAATATGTGAGACTGCACAGAAATGCATTGTTTGTTTTACGCAATAATAATTCATTCAGTTATGAAACAAATTCCTAAAGCACTTCAATTGTATTTGTGAGAAAACTGTTATTACTGAAGGCAGAGGTCATTAGGTGCCAGAAATAAAGCACAGAGGTCAAATTCAGAGACATTCAGTCATGATGAGGATCACTTTATTCCCTTACTTGACCTATTGATTTTATGGAAGGTAAATCTGAATTTAGCTCAGTTGTCAGATCTGGACTGAATGAAGCAGGACTGAGGAAATGCCATAGCCTGTTTTTTCATAATGCATCTTCTTAATTTTGTCTTTTGACTTTTATCCATTTTGTTCCTCCTGAAATATTTGCAGGTTTTGTGGTAACTTGTTAACATTCCTGTGTGCAAAGTGCTTTTTGCCTACAGCTCACAGGAGCTTGAGAAACATCTTTTCTGGAGAACAGAGACCAAGTCAAATTGCATACAGATACACAACTGCTTCCAGCTTAATTTTCTGTAATTTTTCTGTACCCTGCAGATGATTTACTTCCTCCTTTTGGTTTGGGATCCTTACTCCAGTTATACCTAAGCCATTTGATTAGTTGCCTATAGCAGAGAACAGCTGCCACTATTTTGTTTTGTATTTAATTCCAGTTTTTCAGTCCTATTTGTGTTTTAAATAGTAATCAAAAATTTTATTCTTACAGCGCTCTGTATTATTGTCATTTGCTTCACTTTGATCTTCCTTCTCTAAAGAGAAGAAAATTTTCCTCATCTTTTATTTTATATCCACCTGTAGATTTATTGTGTTGTATCCAGCCTTCCTGATAAAATTGTACCATAAAGAGGGAATGAGTTCCCTCCCATGCCAATTATCCCAGAAATCTTATGCATCTCTACTTTGGTATCTGCTTCAGTGTGCAAAATAACTTGGTAAAACATCTTTTAACATAACTGATTACAAGATCAAATCCCATTTTTTCTCTGAGAACTCTGCCCACTTCCATGTGAATTTGTTATGCATTTATGATCTGTGGTATTTCCCCACTGAAGTGAAATGTCTGTGTTGTGCCACTACAACGCACTCTGCAGAAGTGACAATGCAGCGTTGACTTAATTCTGTGGACACTTCCGTATGTTTAGCAGTGTTTATAAGAAGTATAAGGAGTCACTTTTCCAAATGCAGCAGAACCTTAAACGTCTTCAAAAATAGAGTTAATTAGTTGGATTCAAAAGCAAGACATATTTAATTTCTTTTTAATTCCATGTCTTTTATGCAACAAAGTGAAAGTTTAATTATTGCAGGATATTTTCTATTTTATTTTCCCTTTTCTGCCATCTCCTTGCCTTGGCTATTTCTTTATTGGCTTGTTATTGCGAATTAAAATCCAGAAATGTTTTTATCTTGGGTGAGAGCCACTGAACTGGTGGCATCTGCAAAGAACAATTCTAAAGGAACAAGTCAAAGGTAGGGTACTGCAAGTCCTTTTGCACACATACAGGAAAGAAGTGCAAAAGATGGAAAAAAGGACTCTTTGGCTTGATTAAATGCAGGTGTTATGAACATGGAGCAGAAGAAAAGATTTTATTAAGCTCAGGGGTTATTTAAAAATTTATGAGACTATGAAAAATACCAGCTCTTTCCCAATTAAAAGGAAACCACTACCAACAAAAAAGGATCCTAGTAGCTGTGAAAGAGCAAGAGGTAGCAACACTAAGAAAATCTTTTTTTGCTTTATTTGTTTCTTTAGAGGGACCTGGGAGTTGACTCAGCCTTACGGTAGCCTCAGTCTTTCCCCAGCCGAAACCCGGGGTCCATCTTGTTTGCGGCACCGCTGCCGCTGCAGAGCGTCTGTGTAATCTCAAAGCAGCTTTCTGGTCCCAGTCATGTTCCCACGATGCTCTGAAGCTGAAAGGTGTTTTATTAGTACTCATCACAGCAGTTGTCTGGCTTGAAAATTCCTTGGAGAGGGATCATATGCTTCAATTCTGGGTGGCCTCATGGAGTTTTTGTCACTTTTTATAATCTTTGTGATAAAAAAAATGCATTGAGTTAGAGGCATGATCTGTTGATGGGAGCATAGCTATGAGTGGTTTATGCTTGCAGGGAAGTGGGTGCTGGATTTCTTTCTGTTCCAAGTACTTTGTTACCTCAGTCATTTGTGACTGAGGTACAGAAAGGCAGTACACTGCCCACTCACCTGATTGTAGCCTTGGTGGCTGCTGTTGTCACACTGGCCCTTTCCACAGCATGACTGTGTTCCTCAGGCATGATCTAACAGGGTTTCTAAATTCCCATACTCAATCTTCTAGGTTGCTGTGTTGTCTTCTGGCTATACTGCTCATTGCCTGCCTGCCAGAGGACATCCATTGACAATGGAGCATAGTTTACAGCTTCAAACTGTGGAGACCTGTTCCTCTCAGACTCCAGTCTCTGAGGGTGTTCAGTTTGATATGAATGCACAAACTGATGCTGATTTTCCAGCATTATGGAAGGAATTGAGACACCATCTAAAAAAATCAACTCTGTGATATCATTTAGTAATTTTTTGGCAAAAGAGAGACTTCTGAGGGTGACAAAAGTACTGGTTACAGGTGACAACAGTGCTGCCTCTAAAACTAATAGTTTATTACTCTTGTCTCAGAGTAAGAACTTGGCCATGTCAGAGCTCAGCTGCTCTTTCATTTCTTGTCCATTCAACAGACCAGAATTTGAGAACTCTATTAAGTGTTTTCCAGACACATCTACTATGCACAGTGAAGTCTGGTATGAAGAAACTTGAAGAAAGACTGTCCTGAGATGTTAATTGAGAGCCAGAAATCTGAGATAATTGTGGGATCCAGGACCCACTGGGATCAGCTCTTATTTCAATAGAATGGTATGTGCTGAGAGTTTTATGTGTCTCTACTCTTTCTTACAGCTATTTATGGAAGAAATTTACGAACGATTTTTTGTGTGTGCATGAAGTGATAATTGTAACATTTTCCTTAACAACGCTAGGTGAAAGATTGTCCCTGTCCAGTTCTGTATTCTTGAAGTACATGGAAATGAATTGCCTTGAAATTGAATATGAAGTGAAAATTGGCTAAAAAAAGAAAACTGAACAACAACAAAACACTCCAACTTACAAAAAAAAAAATCTTTTAATCGCTCTTGCACACGTAGTGTGGAATTAGCTGCTAATTCTCAGCACTTACCCAATCTGTGTGTCTCATAATGCAGAGTATGATTGCAGGATATTTATTTTCCAGGGAGTTAGCAGTGTTAAATATTGATATTACAGTGTTAAACTCATAGCAGCAGCAGTAACATTCAAGAAAATTCTTGCTGTCTTTCAGCAAAGATTGAAGAGCTTGCACAGAATTTGTCCAAATCGTGCTGCAAATCCATGTCTCCCAGAGTAAATGGCACTTCTTAGTACTTGGAAATTACATCTGGAAGTACTATTTTCTATACAGCTTAGAAAATCTAGTCTCTCAACTTCTCTGGCTCTCCAGCCTCCAGAATTGCTGCTTGAATGGATATATTGTGCAAAATCAGATTGATTTGGCATACAACAGGGTGCTCTCATCTCGTCGCACAGAAAGCCAAATGCTTCATTAAATATTTTGCCACTTCTACTTTTCAGAAACAGCACTTAACTGCACAGTTACTACAGCCATTACAATCCATCGAAGTACTGCAATAAATTGCCTGTCACACAAATGGGAAAGTTTACATAATAAAACAAAATACAAGACTTTATACTACTAGCCATTGGAAAAAAAATACATTTACACAGTTTGGACACTAGATAAAAACTGCTGGCATCACAGTGTTACAGCCAGGACTGCAGATAAAAAGTAGTATTAATAGTCCTTGTCTTTGTCAAAAAGGGTGCTTTTAATTTCTATTTTTAAAATGAATATTGCTACTTCTGCATCTGAGTACTTCAGTGAAAATTACAGGGTCCAGTTCCATTTCCTACAGCAAACTGTCCTAGGAAGTAGACACTAAAGTATAGTATTTAGATAGCAGCCCAGAGCCTGACCTCTGCTGCTGCTGATTTTTCACCCGTTCTTCTCACCCCAGGTCCTCACATGGACTTTCTCCTGAAAATGCAGTGTGGAAAAGGGCTCAGGAATTAGTTAGAGGTGCCAATGTTTTCTTACTGCAGAGAGATATGTCCGGTGTCTATATATGAAAAACATTGCATTCTAACATACATAATGGAAGAATGGGGCTGAAGCAGTGTTTGTTTGTTTTTTGTTGTTGGAGAGAGGTGATTTCCACAGCAGGCAGGTAACAAGCTAATTAGAGCTTCACAGGTCAAAGGTAATGCACTCAGAAAAGCCATGTCTGCTCACAGGGCACGAGTGCTTCATCCTCGTGGTGAGGCACTGACCAGTGGAGGTGATGCAGTGAAAGAGCTCTTTTCCAGCAGGCTGTAGCTGGAACATGGGCAAAAGCTGCAGCTGTGGGGGCAGAGTCTACAGGCAAGAAAAATGCCCACCTGCCTCCTGGCCAAGCAGGCAGTTTCAAAAGCCATCCAGGTTACTGATGCTGTTCACTGGAGATGTAGAAGAGGTTAGGATGCTACCCTTAGATGCAAACAGTGGGAAGGTGGTGTCAGTGGGTGGATGCTTCCCTGAGTGGGATAACTGTGGCCTCTGAAATTCAAAGACTGGTGATAAATAGAATTTATCAACTTTCTTCAAACACACATAGATTTTAAAAGTATGCATGTATCTATATGAAGACAAATAAATACATTGAGAAATTCTGTCATGGAAAGAATTTCTTTAGGCTCATTCTAGAAGTTCTTTTGTTGCCTGAAGTGTCTGACAGGACAGTGGTCTGGGCAGGTCCTTTTAAGTCTTGCAAAGAAAGGCTAGGCACAGTACCCTTTAATTTTCATGGACAAGCTTGGCTGAGTCACTGGAAAAGCCATCAGTGAGCTATTCATAAATGGGGACTTTTAATGTATTATGCTCTTCATCTATATTATGAACTTGTGTGGCCCTCTAATTACCATCCAATCATCAGAGCATCAAAGTGTCTTACTTTGTTTACAGTCCTGAAAAACCAGAATCAGGTTTTATGAGCCTGACAATATACCAGGAAGCATCCTTTTTTTGTTTATATTACCTGATTTTTTTTTCTTAATCACATGAGAAGAATCTTGCTACCTAATCATTGCCATAAACCTTTTGTGAGACTTTCAGAAAAATACTTTGTACTTGCCCTGCTGAAAATGGATGCTGGGTCCTATTTATATGTTCAAAAATAAGTCCTTAAATCTTTTAAAGTGCAGAGAGCTTGGGGGACCTCCCTGTATTGCCCCTGTTTATATTGCCAAAGTTTAGCTAGTGGTTGCAAAAAACCAGCAGCCAAGTTACTAATGAGCTTGCTTTGACAGGACTGCATAGCTCATTGCTTATTAATTCACTGTGTTGCTGGTTGGATCATGCAACACTTTCTGGAACTGTAAAAGTGATTCAGGAGACTCTATCAAAACCAAGCTGCACACATAATTTGGAATCAGATTCACTGGATTCCAGTTCAGATGTTCGGGGAAGGACTGCCATTTTCCCATGCGCTGCTATTCTTTTCAGCTCAAAACTTTCAGAGTCTTCAGTGTGCTGGGACAAATTTATCCCGGGGATAACTCAAATGAAGTGAGTGAAGTCACACCAGGGATTCATTTGGCTCATTACTAACACCATGTCTCCTACCAGCATGCTCTGCATTGCTCAGTGGACACACTCTGTGCTGTGATGAAGGCAGAAATGGTCAGCTCAGCTTTCAGGCTCCTCTGTCTTTTCCATGGCAAATCGGTTTTTCAGTTTTTGAATGAGAAGACTGTAAGTGCTATGGGCTGAAGAGTTTAGAAATGAAGCAATATCAAAGTCATAACAGAGAGAATTTCAGTGATCAGCAGGGAGATACCTTCCTCAAACTATTTCCTCTTGTTGTACTACATAGTTGAAATTTGGCAGTATAACAGGTTTTGTTAGTGTACTTAGGAATTCATGAGACCTTCATGAACTTTTTGACTTGCCATGTAACTTCCTATGGAATTTACCATATGCAGTATTTCTGGAAGAGTCCTTTTCCCTGCTCTCTTTCTAACTGAAATATATAAAGATTGATCTTTATATATTTCATCATCATCTATGACACCAACAATCTCTGACAAGCTTGAAGAATTGATCCATTTGGCCAGAGTATTAATCTGGCATTGAAGTCTCAACACTGTCTACTTGACGATGACCTCAGGCGTGTTTTGCAAAGAATCTTTATTAATTTAGATTTAGAAACCTCCAGAGGAAATACAGTAGCTGTGCTTTATTCTTTCGCTCACAAAGAGGGAAATAATAAAGAGAGAGTGGACAGTACAAAAATTTTCCTTTTAATTTTTTTATTAAAATATTTATGACATTGTGATTACATTATATACATGCACATGTGTGCACATGTGTAGATACACTCAGACATGTACACACTTGTGAATATATTCACACAAAGAAGTACACACACCTTCCTCCCTGAGGAGGCATTTGTATCTCATTGATTCTATGGCATTGTCCTTAAAAATTATGGAGAATGTGCTTAGATTAAACAAAATTGTCACTGTAAAGCTATAAAAAATATACCTTAAGATAACAAGAGTCAAGTTACATTTCCAGTTTACGGAGGAGATAAGAAGAAGCCAACATTACACAAAACTGTGTCGGTACATCTCTGTCAAAACAACGTAAGTCTGGAGCTGCATGGCACCATGTCAAATCAAACCTCTGAGGATCAAGGCTTGAAAAACAAACAAAAAACCCCAACTACATACTCATGCAGTTCTTGCTGACCTTTGTGGCTGGTGGGGGATTATTACAGTGGATAAACAGGACACTCAGAGTCTTCTCAGTTTGAATCTCTTCAGCCCAAGACCTCTCCAGAACATCTTGTTTTGGTAGCTCTGATACACGCTCCTTAGGAGTTCCAAGAAAACTATATTTATCTACAAGTCTATGTGTCCCTCTTACTGTATATATGGGCTTGTCTAACCTTCTCTGTGAGTGAATTTTTAGGAGACTGATATGGCAATACAGTCAGAAATCAGTGATCTGACTAAAATCTTGTCTTTCATTTGTAGAGCTTCCACAGATGACACTGGAGTTACTTGGACATATCCAAAAACCAAAATTGGTCTTAAGTTCATAAAAGTTAATAGTAACAGTAGAATACTGTAATTAGATCTCCTACACTTAGCAGAACAGTAGGATTTAATAACTTATGATATGATTTCAACTCTGTTAGATGTTCATGGGATTAGAATAAGCTTTTGTCTTTTCCATACAAAAAGAACCCACAGTGGCTGCTTTTGCTTGGAATATTTAATGTGACTTATAATAAAAGACCTTTTTCCTTCCGTGAAAATGAATCAGAGGAACAACTTTTCTTTTAAAAATATTTCAGATGGTTTCAGATTTGCTCTCTGTATGCATGGATTAATTAAAATGGTATTCAATAAGAATAGGAGTCCACCTAAATATTACCTTTTTATTTATACTGCTAGGTATTCTGCCATGATGTGCCCCTGTAAAATTTCAGCAATCATTGCTGAAATCAGAAACAGGAGACTGTTGTAAGCAGTCTTTGGCTTTATGATAAGACATAAGTGTTTTTGTTTCAGTCCACGTTGCTTTCATTGTTATGGAGTTTGGCTTTAAAAATTAATTTTGAAAAAATAAAACATCTCAAATTAAAGAAAGCTGACTTAAAAGAAAGAAAAATATGCATTCCTCTGCATACATTTTTTGATTTATTATGTATTCATATGGTATCCTAAGTACTAAGAACTCTTCAGCCTTTGTTGAGTTAAACAGAAAACTCTTTTTGACTCTTAGTGAGATGTCTGAGAAATATTCATTTCTCTGTTTTTATTGGAAACCTGAAAACTGTCCACACTTCCTACAATTTTTTTCCCTGCAAATGTTTGATTCTGGGCCAACGAGGTAATTTTATGATCTTTCCTTCTCCTCTGAAATAAAAAGTATTCACATAAAACAAGGCTATTATTAAGTCTACTGTGACTTACAGGATTCTTCAATGTACACTAAACATATCACATTTAATCTTACTAAAAGGGGGAAGGAAGCTTCAATGCTGATGATGTTGAGATCCTTTCTAATCACCTGTGCTAGGATTAACTCATCTAAATTTTCCCACCTTTAAGGCAGGGGGCTTTTTTAAGCTAATCATTACAGCTTCAGCTATTCTAAGAGAAGTGAGATGAGCCTGGTCCCTGTAGTGATTGGTACTAAAGAGCTGGAAAGAATTTGAAGAGTACTGAGGAGAGATGTTATGGGGAAAGATGTTAGAAGGAATCAACATTCTAGGGAGAGTGGGATAACCCAAAGGGGATGTAAGGAGAAAAGGGAGACTTCCTATTCATCAAGAGAAATGAACATTTAGGACACACATCATGAAATATTTTCATACTGTAAACAATACATAAATATAGGGTGAGAAGCTTCTCTCAAGGGAGGCTGTAGCTGGCTTGTTGTGCTTAGTAGATTTAGAAGTACAAGCCATCTGAGAGAAAAACCCAGACAGCACAGAGGAGAGGTTTAATTCCTTTACTAATCTGTGTTTTTCCATGTAAAGACTAACAAAATTAAAATGATCACTAATAGAAATGCATTTATAAGACTTTCTCATTCTGTGGAGGATGCATTTAGAGTTCTTCTTCAGAAATCCTCTCCTCCTCAGGAGACCATCATGATGGAGTGCTCCAAAGTCGGATTTCCTTTAATTTTTTTTCCGATTATTCATTTCTTCCATAATGTGGATTTTTCAAAGATTTCTTTCAAGCTTTATTGCCTTTCTATAAACAGTTAAAACACCTGTTGATATGGAGGTGGCTTTTTCAGTGATCTACATCCACTTGAATAATTAGTTTTGATAAGAAAAAGGATATAATTAGGAAGAAATTCTTTGTCATGAGGGTGCAGAATAGTTTGCCCAGACAAGTGGTCTAATGGAATGTGTCCCTGCCAGTTTCAGAGGGGTTGGAAGAAGATGATTTTTAAAGACCTTTCCAACCCAAACAATTCTATGAAATTTAACACTTGTAGGTTTGCAAATTAGAGTTGGAAGATGGTTCTTTTATGGGTGCATTTTATG
The DNA here is from genome assembly GCA_036023395.1 of Myiotriccus ornatus. Taxonomy (NCBI): domain Eukaryota; kingdom Metazoa; phylum Chordata; class Aves; order Passeriformes; family Tyrannidae; genus Myiotriccus; species Myiotriccus ornatus. The sequence goes on from JAYRBT010000139.1 coordinate 59,094,035, forward strand.
AACACTTGTCATGTTTTCTTTGAATGTGTTTAGGTGTACACCATATAATACCCATCTTTGCTAAAAAGTTAGGAGGTGTATTTATGTATCTTTCAGCACCATATAGCACAGAGATGTTCAGAGAAAAGATCATCAATAACAATAAAAACAGAAGCATTTTTCAGGGCTTGAAAAGTAACAAGATTCCATGAAAACCTCTTCTGATGAAGAATATGGTTTTTCATCAAATATTTCTGCAGCTTTATGAAACTTTGGATCATATACAGGCTGTGAAAACAGGTAGCCTGTTGATACAGAGGCCAACACACCTCAGTTTCTTGGATGGGAGGGAGAGAGGCATCTGTTTAATTAAGTGTAAGTATAGAAGTCTTTAAATAGACCAACCTTGTTCAGAAATGGACACTTTCAGCAAATTGATAAATGCTGGAGTAATTTGCAAACAGGAACAGATCAGCATGGAATTAATTATGAATATTTGTATAACCTCAAATTCCTCCCTTCTAATCTTCAGAAACTTTTAAAATCAAAGTAAGAATGAGGTTAAGACATCTGATTTTTTTAACACAAAACCCCCTCAGAATTAGACATGGGTGTTACTGATAGTTTGATGAATTCTCATTTATTTTCCAGATGTAAATGAGGTACCCCTAACAAAAGGCTTAAAGAATTTCATGAAAGCATGCTTTTCCTGATGTACAGTATTGCTAGTTTGCTTTTATACGGCCGTCATGAATTTCAAAGTAAATTTAACCTTAATTATGTTGAAAGTCTCTGTAGATTTTTTAAGTAGCTGCAAATCTTCAATGCTGAATATGGAGCAACAAATTTCCTATTAGAGAAACATATTGTTAATTTGTTAAACAAGTCACACCTGATTGCCAGTTACACCTCATTGGTATGCTGTTAAGACAAGCCCCTTCACATTTAGTTAGGCATTGTTTCAAACAACTTGCCAGCAAAGATTTTTCTTTGAATCTTGGAAAGCAATATTTTACACATACTCAAAAACAATAACATTTGAATGACAGTTATTTTCAACTTGGGATTTTGATAAAGACTCCTAATTGTCATTCCCAGGCAAAAATCTTCATTAACAGGTAGTCTGGGTTATGAATATTTATCAATTACCTAAGGGAAGAATCCTTGAGAGGAAAAATTATTTTCTAAATAATTCAACCTATAAAAATTAGTCTGGGAATTTCTGAGTAAGTTTACATTTAAAACACATATGAAATTCCTGCAACTCCTGAAGTTTGAACTGCTTCAAATCCTGATGTAACCACTGCTTTGCCACTGTTCTTGTCCTCATGCACCTGCCACATTTGGTGTCTATGATCCAGGTTTTTTGTCTGAAGACAAGGAAACCTGGTATTTTGGATACAAAGATAGTTTATCTGTAGTTTGCTTCTTCTATGTTATGAACCTGTAACATGCAAATAAAGTTTTCTTGAGCCTGTCCAGAGTCAGGTTATGCCACAAGGTGGGCTTGGCCATGCTGCCACGTATATCCCCAGATGCTGTGGTGGGAAGTATGTCTCATATCAGACCCCATATGGAGGCTTGGGACAACAAACATGTGACTGTCACTCTGAAGTGTAGGAACTGATGGCTCTGGAGTTACCTCCAGTTAAACTCCTTCATCTTCCTTTAGGTACTGGAATCAAAGACTTTGTATAACCAGCTGCTCCTGAGGCCACGGAATGATAGTTGGGTTTGGATGCAGCTAAAACAGGGTCACTCACATGGGCTTCTAAATTTAGTCCCCTCTTTTGAGTTTGAGGAACTACTTCTTAATAGTGTTTCTTTGTCCCTTCTTTCTTTTTTCTTCCCCTAGAAATAAATAATAGGTGAATAAGGCAAAGATCCTAGTTGGGTAGAGCGAATAGATTTATGAAAATCACAAAGCAAAGGAAGAACCAAACAGAAGGAAGGAAAGCATGATATTTTCTCCTTTAGTTTAACCTACCCCATCACACCATGATCAAAAGCAATGGATACTGATGGGGTATAGTTTCTTTCAAAAAAAAAAAAAGTCAGGACATACTCAGAGAAGGAAACAAGTTCTCCTGAGGATGCTGGATTCTTTACGTGTAACTCAATGGATGAGTGCAGCACTGATTGAATCACACAGTTTCCAAATAGGATATTAATATTTCATTATTTTACACTGGTGCTTTGTTTGCACTGTATTATTTTAGATATTGAAGCACAGTACAAGACTTTAACACTTCTGATTCAACCCAAATATATGAAATGAGTAAAATGCTCACTTAACGAGAATGGCAAAAAATTGACAAATATTTTTTTTTATAGAACTGCTGAAATACTTCATCCAGAGTTGCAGTCCAGCGAAGCCTGTAGCTTGTCATTGTTCACTGTGCTTTAGAGAAAATGTCATGTGAGTTTCTGTCTGCTGCTGTCCCATTATAGTGAAACTGTTATGTTAGAGTAAGAGCAGGAAAATGGAACTAACAGCCGTGGGACTTGGCTGTGTGTTGCACAGCTGTCTCTGCTGGATAAACCGCAGGTACTACGTGCCCCTGCTTAAAGACCTGGCTCAGATTAGATCACTATTTAAACTTATATTCATGATAAAATACAAGTTTCTATCAGCTATAGTTGCAAGGGAAAACTTGGTGAGATTAATGTAATTGCAAGCAGGTGCATGCTGGAGTCTGCGGGCGGCCTGAAACATCAGCCCTGAGAGGTGCACACATTGCTGGAGAGTTAATTCAGGAGTCAATGTTTCGTGAAGCTCAGCTAACATCAGTCCAACAGAAACAGAAAAGGAACACAGGAGGCTTACACTAACCTATGTTGCTTAATTTAAACCTATGGTGCTTATTTAAGCATAGGAAGCCTCCCAAATATTGCCTGCAGGATGGACAATATGGCCAGCTCTGCTCTCAGTGCTGGGAGGAGGTAAAGTGCACTCTTCGCCTCTTGAAATGGAAGGAGACCTGCAGCGCAGTATTACTTGTGGATTGCTTTGGCTACTCAGTAGGAGCAATGTTTGGTGACAGTAAGCTACCACACACACCAAGTACTGCTGGTTGTCTAGGTAGGGAATTGCAGAACTATTTATAGTCCCGATCAAATGTCGAAAAGTGGGTACATTCTCCACTGATCCTAACATTTTTATCCTAATAGACTAAAATCTTGGTGACAGATGTCAGTCACTGTGCAAGCATGTCTGCTTTACTGTGTGTCTAAATTTTAAGGCTTGCTTTCAGAAATTAAACTATCTAAAGTAAATATGTAACAGTACACTTAGGCTGATGGATATTTTGAGATTGTGCCATTTATCAGTGCTGAAAATGCATTTTCTGTGCAATGGATGGGTTATTGCACCACAGTTGAGTCAATACAGCTGGCTGATGCGTTATTCCCAAAGCTTCCCTTTTGCATTTGTCATCTTGGTTGAGCAGGAAAATCCTTAGTAACTGACTGTTAGGGTTATATCTTATAGTGGGAGGAAAAGGAGATTTTGTTTTACCTTTCCGTACAAATCAAAGAAACCAATTTGACTGACTTATCATACAAGGCAGAAGACTGCCAGCTCTTGGAATCCATCCTGTAGTCGTCCTTTGTAAATGGATTTTAAAAAGCATTGTCTGTCATGGCCAGAGAAATACTGAAGGCACTAAAAATACCAACAAGTTTGGTTCTGGGGTCCTGTTTATGGTGGAAAAGATGCTTGTCCATCCTTATTAAAAATCTAGTGCATTTGTCATGAAGTAACTGAAAACGGTGTGTTAGCAACACGTTTAGATAGATGTAAACAGAACAAGTTGTAATAACAAACTGAACATATGGTTTCCTATTTAGGGTGTCACTAATTTCCTTCATAATTCATGAGAGGAGAAGTGAGGAGTGGATTTAAGGATTGCACCATTTTGTGAAGCTTTGCTTCAGAAACATCATAGGTTATTAAGATCCAAAAGTTGTGTTCAGACTCTCTAGAGCAAGTCAGTTCTTGCCTTACAAAATATGACAGGTGAATTCTATATGGCCTGACATCATTCGACGTTTCTGTGGCATCTACTGTGCTGGCAGCTGGATGAGAGCCATGCTGTCCTCCCAGCCCTTCTGCTCTGTCATCCTCTAATTCCTGCCTTGCTGCTGGTTTCCCCAGTCTAGCATTTAAGTAATTCATATTGAAAGTATCTGACTGTTCTTTCTTTATGGAAATACAGCCACTGGAAACATAAAAGCAGCAAAGCAGATAGGCAACAATTATTTTTTTTTTTTTTTTTTTAGTATTTAAACCATTTTGCTTTCAGCAGCACAATATTTGGAGGAAGAAAAAGGATACTAAGCAGAGCCGAACTGGATGGGGAGGGAATTGAATGGGTTGAAAGATAAATGACAATATGCCCAAGGGTTATGAGAGCCATCTAGCGATAAATACTCTAAGAGTGAAAAAGGTCACTCTGAATAAGTGAGTGCAAAAAGTAATCAAGCATTAGAAAGAGGGACATGCCATGTGTAAAGAATGAGGTACTGGAGTTAAGAGTATAAATACTGATAAGGAAAGGAAAGTGGGAGAATGAAAGCAGATTGCCCAAGAGCTTTGGAAAGTTACGTAATAACATTGGCTTCAAGAACATCAGGACAAAGAGATTGGTGGGGGAGAGGGCAGAACTGCTGAAAAAGGCAGGGACTGCCATAAGGGAAGGTCCAGCCAGGCAAGTCAGAGGTGGGAGTGCAGAGTGGTGTGGGTGGGCACAGCTCAGCCTTTCTTGGGAAGCTGCTGTGCCCAAAGAGAACCCCTGCAGCTTTGGATCTCCTCTAATGGAGAAGACCAATGGTTGCAAATGGGGCTGGGGCCAGGGGCACAGCACAGATGTGTCCCCAGCAGCCCCACCCTTGCTGTGCTGCCCTGCTGTCAGGAAAGGCAGAAGCTGTGTGCCTGCAGGAGTTGCTCAGGGCTGGTCATGCTTGTTCTGTAGTCAGACTCTGTCTGGCATTCAGGGAAGATCTACCCTGACATACAGCAATGAGAGCTTGCTGGGAATGTTTTTTACTTCTATGAGACTGAATCATATGCAGAACCTAGTCATTTCAACACCCACCTGGTTCAGTTTAACACAAGAAGACCTGTTTCTATAAATTTTACAAGTCTTCCATATGGCATATACAGGAGATTAATTTTGGAGCCCTACTGCATGTTTACATCTTGATTCTGAGCACTTTAATATGTAGTTAACAATGGAAAGAATCTCAGGAAAAAAGTCTCTATGTTTCTTACCAGCTTGTCTGACTAGTTCTTATCAGCCTGGTCTGTGAGAGAGCAGTGGGCTTCAGGCTTTTCATCTCTGCATGCCATGGACAGCCTGCTGGGTAAGAACACCGAGAAATGTCAGCTACAATGCCAAAGTTTAGCCAAACAAGGTGAATGCATCAGAAACCTGGTCTCACCTGAGGGATGGACACCATCCAGAGGGATCAGAACAAGCTTGAGAAGTGGGCTTCTGTGAACCTCATGAGGTTCAACAAGGCCAAGTGCAAGGTATCACACCTGGGTTGGGGCAACCCCCAGTATCAACACAGGCTGGGGGATGAACAGATCGAGAGCAGCCCTGCTGAGAAGGACTTGGGGGTGCTGGATCCAGCATGAGAGGCTGGATGTGAGCTGACAATGTGCACCTGCAGCTCAGGAAGACAACCCCATTCTGGGCTGCATCAAAGGAAGTGTGGCGAGCAGGTCAGTGTGCCCCTCTGCTCTTGTGAGACAACCTGGCTTATGGCATCCAACTCTGGAGCCCTCAGCACATACAAGACGTGGACCTGTTGGAGCAGGGGAGAGCCACAAAAATCATCAGAGGGTTGAAGCACCTCTTGTATAAGGACAGGCTGAGAGAGTTAGGGTTGTTCAGCCTGGATAAGGGAAGGCTCCAAGGAGACCTTACTGTGGCCTTTCAATACTTACAGGAAGGGCATAAAAGAAAGATGGTGACAGACTTTTTAGTAGGGCCTTTTACAACAGGGCGAGGGGCAATGGTTTTAAACTAAAATAGAGTAGATTTAGACTAGATTTAAGAAAGACTTTTTTTGTTATGAGGGTGGTAAAAAAACTGGAACGGTTGTCCAGAGAGGTGGTAGGTGTGTTCCAGCCCTGGAAGAACTCATGGTAAGCTTGCATAGGGCACTGATTGAAGGTATCCCTGCATGGGGAATTGGAATAGAAGACCTTTAAACCAACATAATCTATTCTATGATTCTAAGAAACCAAGAATTTACTTGACCATTCAGATCTATGTGAATGGCAGAGAGATCTTCACAGTACTGGGAAGGTTCTTCGGCCCTCTTCTTCTCCCTTAACATGAGGACTGTAGACATAATAATAGTATGAGAAGTTAGGAAACTCCACCAGTGCCTGATGAATGGGTGCTTGGCAGTGCCTGAGACACTTGAAAGGTCTCACATGTTGTTCTACAGTGTTTTTTGTTTGTAGGAGCCCTTGGCTCCCACTGCCTGCTCTGGTGATGCTCAGATGAGACTCCCCATTGCCGCAGTCCGATGTGGAGATGGGACACGCAGCACCAAAGGGGTCCTTGTCTCTGTGCTAGATCCCCAGGAAA
>JAYRBT010000139.1:59100718-59113071 GCA_036023395.1 Myiotriccus ornatus
AATTGCCATCACAGTTCATGCCACAGTCCTTGCAAATCCCTCTTCATTTTCAGCATCCTTCCTTGGTGTCCTCCGCACCCCATGACTTCAGTCAGAAGATATCTGAAACCAGCATCACCAGCTGAGGAACCCTCTTGTGGATAGGACTGAGGCATAGACTACAAGTGATGCTCTGAAGGACTTGACCGGGATATTGGAATAAGCACTGCTAGAGAATTTTAATTGCTTCCTAAAAGGAAGAGAGAAGACCTACAGTGAAAAGTTGTTTATGACCTTTTTCCAGAACCTTCTCTTTCTCTTTGCTAGGGAGAACACAAGAAACTCTAGGGTTTTTTTTTGTTTGGTTTAGTTTGGGGTTTTTTTGGGCTTTTTTTGTTTGTTTGAAAGCCTCTTCCTGACTGCCTTCTTCCATAGTTATTGAGTTGTGGTTTTAATGTGAGGCAATCACTGAAATAACATTCAAATTGATATATTCTTTGCTTATTTCAAAGGAAAACTAAGCAGAAAGAGGGAACAATCCAATACAGAATTTCTTTAAAGATGATTGATCTCTTACTTGTAAAGAGTTATTCTGCATTTCTTCCTTAATTAAAAAAACAAACCTTTGTATACTCTAGAGTGAGCTCAAGGCCTGTTTTGAAAAGATTAACATACACTGTACTGGGAACAGCCAACATGAAACAGGGTAAAGAAAACTTCATAGTAATGTGTAACCGGGATAACTGGAGGTTGTTTGTGGTTGATTATAATGAAGATAGAAACACAAGTTAAGAAAATCTCCAGTTTGTGATGCCTAAAATAAAATTAAAATAGACAGTATTCCTGCTTGGTCTGGCCTTGCTGGGAGGTTTATCTGGCTCACACCATTATTGCTTCTGCTGGGAGCTGAGGATATCTTTTCATACCCGTGACATGTATGCCCAGCAATATAGAGTTATGGAAGAGATGTGTGTCTTTCCACCACGCAACAATAAGTGTGTAAGAAAGTTTTTGTGTCTACAGTGAAGCAGTGGCCTCAGTGCTGCCTGGCTTTGAAAGAGACATCCAATCTTGTGCAGTTCTAAAAATGAAGGATGGCTTGACTCTATACCCAAGAGTCCAGCACCGGGTATGAGAGACGGATGGTCTGTCTTTCTGGCAGGGATCCCAGCACCCAGGTTGCCTGGTGAATGGTTCACTGGTTTATTCACATATGAGACTGTGTGTATGGATCCAGAGGGCAGAATTTTCTATCCCCATGAAGGAAACATGAAGGGGACTTTGCAAGGAGTTTGTTCCAGAATTTTAATTATGCTCTTCCTAAAGGCACTTAAGGGGACAGACCTGGCTCTACCTTCTTTAGGTTGAACAAAATCCATCCGGCATAGCAACTGGACAAAATCTGAATTTACTTCCTGTGTAATAAGAACAGACATATTATCTCAGCTGAACCATATGTCCCACTCACATATGATGGTTTGTCACAAGGTGTGTCCCCAAGAACTGGATAGTTGTTTGTTGTCTTTGTCTGATTTTAGGAGTTTTGTTCTCATGCCTTCGGCTTTAAATAGCTTGCCTCTTGCCTGTAGTATGGATAATCAATGCTGCAGTGTTTATAATCAGCACTGAGTGATTTTTCATGAAGCCCAACACAAAGAGTGGCCTTGCTGAATAGGCAATATGAGTGCATTCGATTTGTATTTCATTCTTAACCTTGTGGATACTGACCCCATTTCCCCCCTATGATCATAAGCTTTCAGTATAGATGATGCAGCAGAAGCATGCTCTAGCTTGCTTCATATTAGGCTGTATTCACAGCTGTTGATGTTTCATGGATCACACCTGAACAACTGAGTTTTGGTAGAGGTCTCTGAATCTTATATTGGTTTTGCAAATACAAATATAGAGAAAGAAGCTGAGAGGAGGATGTTACAGTTCTGTGGATAGGGAGTTTCATAGGGAGCACTTCTTACCCCATGCAGATTTTTTCCCTGATGGCTTTGTTCAGGTCTAGTATTATTTTATCATGTCACAAGCATTTGAATGTCAAAGATGTTCTATCATGTTATTTCATGTTGGTTTTGCTGTTAATATGCACCTACATCCCTTCTTCTTCTTTGTCCTTGCACTCCAGTTATTATAACACTTTAATATTCCCTATAGATTTTGTTTAGGCAGCCTATACATATCTAATACAGAAAACTCCTCTGAGAGAGGCAGTACTTCTATCAACACCCTCACCAGAACAAGTTTACATCTTCCTTGAATACAGCGTGGAGGCATACCCTTGGAAATCAAATTATTTTAGAGGAAAACATCCTGGGAACATTATGAACCCCTCAATTCCTAATTTACAAAAATGACACTTTGATCTTCTAAAGTAGGCATTATGCATCAGTATGTACTGGGCAGAGACTTACTTGTCTTATAGTGGTGGGGTGTCACATGGCAAAAGCCTGTGTACAAAAAGAAGAACTAACTGGTACCCCTAAACAATGATATCTGGCATCTATTAAAAAATTATCTGGGTTGCATGGTAGAGTTTGCAGGCAGTGCTGAATTGAAAACACAATCTTGCCTCTGCTGCCTTCTGCAGCTATATCTGTTGGAGGTAGCTTCACTGGCCCGTGGAGAAGATACACATGGATTAAGATCCTCCCTTAAAAAAAAAAATTGAGGAAAATGTTGATGGGAGCATTCCAGCCAAGTGTCTTTGGTCTTAAACATTATTTTAAGCATCTTGTGTCTAACTTCCACCTTCCAATGATATTTTCCATCAGGGTCATCCTTTTCATATTTTCCACTTATCATCAGTACCTACAAAATGAGTGATTTTTCTCATGGACGGCACATTTTCAAGCAAATTTCTATTTTCTTGCTGTCTTCACATGTGCTGATTTGCACGATATTTTTGTCCCTCATCACTGCATAACACTATTAGAAAAATAAACTAATGTAGCTTTTCCTCCTTCAGGTCATTTATGTTGATATTCAGACTGGACCTAATGCAGAACTCTCTCTCCTGGAAAAAAATCACCTCCTCTGCCATTAACTGGATCTTAATGCCTAGTGCATAAAAGGATTCAGGGACAGATGTACAGCTGACTTTTTTCTGTCACAGTGATGACTGGCTCTCCAGTGAAAGAATCTCCCCATTCTTATTGTTCTATGAAAATGAGACATTTTTAGCTCACTTTGCAGACAGCAATTGGCAGTGACATTCTGCCCTTTTAGAAAAGTAAATTCAGTCACTGAAAATATAAGTCCCAGTCCTGCAAAGAGATATGTGTGGGTAGTCTGTGCCTCTTTGCTGATCCATATTGATCAGGGATAAGGGTCTGTCTCTGTAGATAGCTTTGAAGGTTCAAGGTCTCTGTTGTGGCAACATGAGCAGTTTGCTGAGAGCCTGTACATAAAAGGAAACTGGGAGATGAAGTGGAAAATCTTGTCTCTGGCCTCCCTCCTGACAGCATGGGAGGAAAAAATGTCAGCTTGGGCATTTTTCGGCTCTAACTATGAATAGCTTCAGTGGAGTTAATGATACTTAACTAGTGTTTCTGTAGACAGCTAATCTGTTCTTCTGATCCTCCCAAGGCTCCCTGCCCCTTTCCCCTTTTTATTAAAAAATGAACCCAGTCAAGGCAGAATTTTAATCTTTTGTGACCTGTAGTTTTCATAAAGAGCTGGTTGGACCGGAGCAATCATAAAGTTTCTGTATCTGATGGCATTGTTCTGAAGTATTTGTTGTGCTTCCCACTTGTGGTTTAGCTGATAAGCACAGTTCATAGAATAAAAAAGCATTGTTGATTGTCGATGGGCATAACAAACCCAAATTGTGTTCTGACGGTATTTTAACAGAGATGTTCTTTAAAAAATGTACAAAAATTTGACTGTGCTGTTTTGGATAGACATTTTCTAAATGTACAAATTACAGTGGGAACAACAAAAGAAATGAAAATCCTTAAGATACAAGAGATCAGACAGATTTTTTTTTTTTCAGTTCAGCCTATTCAGTTGTCTCAGGGATGGATTAGGTGCTGTAATTATGGCTACAAGTGCACCTGACTTAAAATTTACATAATTAGTGTATCACTAATAGAACTGCTACACACATTCGTGTATATACATATATATAGTCAAAAAAACCATCCATACATCAATATATGCAAATTATATATATAATCAAAGAAAGGCAACTAAAGGCCACAGGACTTTCTTCCTGTCATATTTCAAAGACCAGCAGCTGAAAAATAAGAAGATGGAAATCTTTCGGAGGAGACTGCAAAATGGTTTATAATTGAATACAGTAAGAGGTAACCAAAGTCTAAGAGCTGTAGCAGCTCTGCACATGAGTAGCATTTGTGTGGTGGTAGGATACAGAGGACTCTATTGGAACTTCTTGCTCTATCTTGTTAGGTCCTTTATGCCAAAAGTCCCTCAGTGAGATGCAACACATCATGTGGGCTCTGACACTTGGAGTGAACTGCTGAAATGCCACTGAGAGAGGAAGTTTGAGATCAGATGAGAAATTTTAATGCAAAGATTTTCCAGAGACAGCAGTTTACTCAAACTCAAGTTCTAAATCTGGTCTCTCCCTCTCCCTCTCCCTCTCCCTCTCCCTCTCCCTCTCCTCTCCTCTCCAAAAAAAGAAATATTTATTGACTTTGTAATGGGATTAAGGAAAATTGGAAGAGAGTATCATTAACCCAAGGGATAAATGTTATACATGCAATCACTGCTATCCAAACCGTTGTTCATCTGGAAAACCAATTTAAGTTAAGCCTTTTTTAATTGCTTCTCTGTGTATATTTACTCAAATCAAGGAAGGGGCAGAAATATTTATTTTCTCTTTGACAGAATTTTGTTGTGAATGTCTACCCTTTTTTTAATTATTATTTTTTATTTTGGATATATACTTCTTATGAATATGGATTTGAAAAGAAATGTCTGCCTCAGAGTTAGAATATCTCTGTGCACTGAATATCTCATACTGCAGCAACAGGGTTTGGGGTGCAACTGAAGGTGTCTAGGTGATATTCAGGATTTCTCAATACCACATCATTAAAAAAATGTCATGACATATATGTGGAAAAAGGAGCACATCCTGCCTCGGCACAATTGCACCTGCATGTCTGCCAGTGCTTCCTGTTCCGTATGTGATAATATTCCAGAGAGGAGTTAAGAAAAACAAGCTACCGTCCCAAGAACATTTTAAGATCTAACCTCTGGAGTAGGAAATTCTGGAAATTTTTCTTCCTGTACTTCAAAAGCCTTCTGAAAGCAAATCCATCCTGTTGCAGTTACTTTTCATTCACCTTTCCTTATCACTTTGCTTATAGTTCAGCATCACACTGTGTGCACTCCGGCAGATAGGTAGGCAGGGTCACAGGGTAACTCAGGCTGGAAGGGACCTCAGGAGGTCTCTAGTTCAGCCTCCTCTCAAAGCAGAGTCAGCCATGAGGGTGGACCAGGTTGCTCAGGGCATCACCCATCTGGTTGTAAACCTCTGTGTTGCCCATCATTTTGGTAATGGGGCAATGACAGCAGCTGGCTGTTCAGAGGTCAGTACAGGAACAGCAAAGCTCAGAGGATCTATGTGTGTCTATGGCAAAGGGCGCAGAGAGGGGCAGTCCTGAAAACACTTGATGTCAGTAACAGATTCAGACACAACCTTGGGAATCTGTAAACTGAAAGGCAAAAACCTAGGAGGAAGTGCTTTATATCAGAATCAAACATTACACATTAAGCTGTTGGAGAGCATTTAGGAGAGGGCCACAGAATGCTGAAGGGTCTGGAGAGGAAGCCTTATGAGAAGCAACTGAGGTCACTTGGTTTGTCCAGCCTTGAGAAGAGAAGACTGAGGGGAGACCTCATTGCAGTCTTCAACATCCTCATGAGGGGAAGCGGAGCAGCAGAAACAGATCTCTTCACTGTTGTGAGCAGTGGTGGAACTCAAGGAAAAGGCATGAAGCTGAGCCAGGGTGGGGGGCTGGGTTGGATACTGGGAAGAGGTTTTTTACTTGGAGCATGCTAGAGCACTGGAACAAGCTCCCCAGAGAAGTGGTCACAGCATTAAGCCTGTCTGAGTTCAAGAAGCATTTAGACAACACTCTCAGGCACGTTATGTGACTCTTGGGGTGCCTGCACAGGGCCGGGAGTTGGACTTGATGATTCTGATGGGTCCCTTCCAACTCCGCATATTCTTTGCTTCTCACTTTTTGTTGGCCCAGGAAAACATGAGAATTTCCTTGGAAAACTTGCTACTTCCTTTTCTGATTTTCTGATGAACAAAAGCATGCAGTTTTACTGCAGAATGGTAAATAGATGCCGCAAAGGGTCTGCATTGCGATTGTAGCTATTACTCAGGCTAGTTAACAGTTCCCTGTTTGTTCGGAGAGGAAGAAGCTTTGAGATGAACTGGGCAATGTAAGTAAGTACAGAGGATTAGTTTAGCATTTGGGACACTGCTGACCGTATTTCAATATTGACCTTGAGCGTCACCTCCTCAGTAATGTATATATTAAGCCTTTGAGCACCAACATTATTTTATTAATGAAGTAACCTTTTGCTTATGGTAATACTGGGAAACCACTGCATGTATTTCAATGGAATTTTTCTGTGTGAGAAAAGAAACAGTAAAAAGCTCAATTTTACCATTTTATTTTAGGTGCAAAACAGTCTACAAACCTCTGCATAAAACATTTTCCCTTTGTCAGCATATCAGAAGGTAAATGCTCAGTTCTAAATCTTGGCACAGTGTGTATATGGAACTTCATGGCATACCTGTCAGATGCTCTGATTCATTTTTAGGACTCTGAAATATCACAGCTATAAAAGATTTAAAAGTTCAGCACAGATTCAGCTGCCTCAGTTCAAAGAACTGTGCTCATTAACTGTTTACCTGCCCTTTGCGTACCCTCCAGGCTCAAAATGGGAACTGGCATCTTAACAATGAGCAATGCACCAGCACTGTGCTAATGAGCTGCTTGGCATATTCACCTCCATGCCACTCTGCAGAGGTTCATTCCCTTTCTAGTGCACTGCGTATAGAGATGGCAGTGACACGAGGGCAGGTAGGGAGCCCAGACAGATGAAAGCCCCAGAGTTCACTGAACATGACATCAGCCCTCTTCTCTTCCCTTGCATCCACAAGCAAATATATATCTACCAATGCAAACCCCTGCATCTTATGCTTGATGCAGATTTCCCTACCAATCCTTTTAATCCTTCTTTCATTTCACACCACTTGCTATCGGCTGGAGGAGTGTACACAGACAGGTAGTCCCTGACTTGGAAGATCTCACATGTACTGACAGCAAAACTTGGGAACAAGTCTTTCCTAATTTCATGGAACAGTTTTCAAGCCTGCTGCATGCAGGGTTGTCCAGTATACATTTGATCACCCTATTCACCAACAGAGCTGCTCCGAAGTCTTCATGAGAAGTGAAGCCATACTGTACCTAATAGCGCTTTAAAAAGATGTTGATTTGCTACTGGCCCAGCCTTTTTCTCTTCAAGAACCTGGTCTATTTATTGAGATTTTTTTTCAGACAGTCACAAGATGGTGAGTACCTACATGTTTCAGTGCTGCATTTTCTTTGCTGGGAGATGCTGTGGAATGTAAAGTTCTCTAATGACAGCTCCTTCAAGACCTTTTCAGTGGTGTCAAGCTTCCTTATTAATAGAAGAGAAGCAATCTTGCTTCTTTCAATGGCAGCAACTCTCTAGGCAACTACTGAATTTATAAGAATACAGACGGTGCCTGCCATTTTTTTTTTTTTCAGCACCACACTGCATTCCTTATTTGACATGTGGAGCTTGTTTGGTACCATAATGCAGCAGCTGGAGACACTTTTCTTAGCAGTAAAGGCAGTTTTGCTTGCACTTTTGTTGGCAGCATTGAATTTTGCCCACCTGCAGGCAACATTAATATTTTTTTCACTTCTGAGATAGCAGAGCTCATGATGATGATCTGATTTGAAATATTTTGGCACTATGCCTTTTCCTCTCTGCTACCATAAACTGATAGAGCTAAGCAACTCTCTCCTTCTAAGTAGGGGAAAAAAAAAAAAGCAGGCAAGTATCTAGATAAGTCTGTACATGGCATTTAAAGTGTTTAAATGTAAATGTTACACTTTGGACTCAATCTCTGGCAAATGAAAATTCTAGATTTGAATTCTACCACATTAAACACAAAACAAGGCTCTTTTATTAGAAGAATTAAATGGATATAAATACTATGTAACAGGTGTGCTTTGCAGTTCAGGCTGATCTTTCCTGACAGACTGTGATGTGTTGCTGAACGCACTGGAGCAGCCCAAAAATGGACAGAAAGAGGAGGATCTCATGACTCAAGTGCAAATGTGCATTAGTCATAGGAAGGATGATCGTGTCTTAACCTCTCACATAGGTAACTGGTTTCTGGGATATTTCCCTATTGTGTTTGTAAACAGCTGGTTTTGGGGCAGTTTGGGTTTCAGACTCCTGGTTTTGTAGTTTTAACTCTTCTTTTTCTTAGTAGCTCTCAAAGCAGTTTGCTTGCTGTTCCAGTATATATAGCACAGGCGAAGATAATTAATAAACCTAGAATAAAACTGCATGTAAATAGGTAGGACTACAGTACCATTTCTGGTGCTTTAAGGTGATGCTTCTAGCAACTGCCCTGCTCCTGACCTTGTTGGAGCACTTACCAACTCAAACTGCCAGCCTTCAGCTCTGTGCTACTCAGTCAAGATTTGCAGTTGAGTTCAGGCTCCCTACCAGTTCTCACAGGCAAAGATAGAAAAGAGTTAAAAAATTCAAAGAGTCTTTTCAAAGTGGAGTAATACCTCCTCCTATTTGACATATTGTTAAAGGTTTCTTCAGGGGTTTAACCCAGAGCACTTAAGAGAAAGTATGCAGCCAGATAAAGGCAAGCAGTTCACCTTAGTTTCTGAGTTCAGACACTGACAGCCTGACAACTGTCCTGCGTGCGGGCAGAAACTCTCATTTGCTACATGTATTTGACATTAGCACATTGCGAAAATATGGTTGCAATTGTAAATATCAACAGGCTTCTCTTTTCAGTGTGCAAGCCATATTCTCCAGCTGCAGCTCAGTCATATGTTTTCTTCACTTGTTCAGTGTACTGGCTCATTGAGATTGGTGAGGTAAAAAACAATGCAGATATTTTTTGTGCAAGTCACTAGGATCTTGAAGTGAATTACAAGATCAGCTGTTCTGACAGGCCAAAATGAATATTTTTAGTTCTGCAGTTAGTAAACCAAATCAGCAGGACACGACTTTTTGCGTGTTCTCTGTGAATACCAACTGTTCCCTAGTGCTAGAGGTGAAAGGGTACATTTTTCCTTCGGCACATGGAATGACTGAATTTCAGCCACTTCACTGTTCTAGCAGAGCTTGTTCTCATAGGAAAAGTTGTTGGGTAATTAGAAATATCTGTAAAGGCAGCTAGAACTGTGTCTCCTTTGGTCTTTATCTAAAAGTGTTTCTAAAAAGTAGCTGAATAATTTCATAACGAGCTGTTGAATATTATTAGTATAAGACACTGAACTGAAATGTTGTGGCTTTGTGGACTGTGTGATGATTACATCTTGTTACAGCATCAACAAGGTCCTTGCTGAAGCACAGGCACCCAGAGGCTCGACAGGCAGATGCAGAAATCTGGGATAACAAATTAGTCTTCTCATTTTCATAAAAACATAGAATGGTCTGGGTTGGAAGACACCAAAGATGAGCTTTAAGTCACCTAGTTCTGAACCCCTGTCATGGACAGGGACACCTTCCAAGAGACCAAGTTGCTCAAAGCATCGTCCGACTCGACCTTGAACGCTTTAAGGGATGGGGCTTCCACAACTTCTCTGGAAAACCTGTTCCAGTGCCTCACTATCCTCACAGTAAAGAATTTCTTCCTAATATCTAATCTCAACCTTCTCTCTTTCAGTTTAAAGCCATTCCCCCTTGTCCTATCACTACATGCCCTTGTAAAAAGTCCCTCTCCAGCTCTCTGGAAGGCTCCTTTTGGGTACTGGAATGTGCTTTAAAGTTTCCCTGGAGCCTTTTCTTCTCAAGGCTGAAACACCCCAACTCTCTCAGTCTGTAGTTTCCTCTTATTTACAGCAAAAAAATCAACAAAAAACCTCAAACAAACAAACAAAAAAACAAAACCACCAACCAAACCAAATCAATGATCAAAGAAAATATGAACGGAATAAAGGGAATATTAAAGGAAACTAAGTCATAGAGCAAAAAATAATACAGCTGGATAATCCCATTTTCCCTTGAATTCTCTAGGCAAATAGCAATATGACAAATATTATGTAAGAGCAGCAAACCTTTCTTGTAAAGGTGCCTGGCTTCTTGTGAGGATAGATTGGATTGGCATGTCTCAGCTTGGAAAAAGAGCTAATGAAGGAAACTACAAAACTGTGCAAAGGAGAGAAAAAAAGCAAACATGAAAAAAATTATTTATCATTTCCCACAATTGTACTATCTGTCTTTTAATGCTTGCATGACTTGAGCCTATCTGGGGAAGTTTTTGCCTCTTTACTACTACAGGATGTTGTGCATGTTAAAACTGTAAGTGGCTGCAAAAGTCAATTCATGGAATTAATGGGAAAAAAATAGATCCTTGAGAGCTGTTAAACACAGAGGAAGATACAGTAACTGGCTTAGGATACTATGATTTATGACAGGTGAGAGGATACATTAGGGAGAGTATCCAGGTGTGCTTGTGCTTTTTCAGTATTCTTTCCTTATACATTAATGCCAAGTTTTAATCTGAATACACTTTTGGTCTTTCAGTTTCAGTATTGCTAAAAGCAACTTCTGCTGTTGAAGGAAGGGAGGAAAAGGTTCTAGCTGATACCTGTTAATTAGTGTGTTGAAGTATTTTCTTGCTTCCCTTTCGTCCACAGAGTAGTGATTTCAGAGGACATGGTGTCAGTTCACTGAAGTTTCAGCAGTAACAGCCAAAGCAAGAGAAATTTCCCAAACCTGTGATCTTAATTGTCCTCAGTAAATGGTCCTTCTCATCTGTGTGAAAAAGCTCTAAAAAAGTTTAATAGTGGAGCAAACCCAGTCATTTAATATTTAAGTCAAAGTTTAATTTACCAGCACTCACATTATTTATTTATTTGTTTGTTTGTTTATTTGTTTATTTATTTTGGTTTTGTGTGTGTTTGGTTTTTTACCTCTTAGGCTTCCTAAAACTTATCTGTGTCTTTCAAAAAGAATATTTTTGGGTGGAAAAACACCTATCACCTATACACTATACCTGCCATTGCATTTCAACTTTATCTGTATATGAAAATGTAATACTGTAGGCTGAATGAAATAAAGTCTTTATTTAGTAGCTGAATATTTGATATTAAGGGTTTCCTACTGTTGCACTACCATAAGTTTTCAGACTGATAGAATCATCTGGATAGAATATCTCTTATTTTTAATATTCAAATAAATGCAAAAAACCTCCATTTAGTATTATCATTAATGTTTAAAAGAAAATTCTCTTAAAAAATAATATGAGGTTTTTCGATTGCAGATATAGGAGACAGATGTAAAGTAGAGCTGTGAGATGACTCTCCTTGGTCCTGTTTCTGGACTTTGGCAGCGAGAAGCTTAGGGCAGTTATAAAATCTTTCTAATTCCTGGTCTGGCTTTAGGGGCTTTTCCAGATGTCCACTGTGCTCTCGGAGTGTCTCTGTTCCAGCTCCAGCCCACCCCACTGGCCCACACAGGAACTACAACGCAGGTTATTAACGGCTATGTGATTTGCTTTTGCCAACCAGCAGAAGAGGATGACACAAAACTTCTGCTATCATTATATGTATATGACACTCTTAAGGGGAGTCTATTATAGGAACTTTTAAAAGGGGCTACTGAAAAGCTAAGCCAGTTTCTCTGTTTTAGAGCCCTGGCAGTCTTCCCCTGGTGCGAGGACACAGGTCAGCCAGGTGTGGGGTGGGACAGGTTGCTGCAGGCAGGGGAGTGACTGCGGTGTGTGTGGCTGCAGTCAGTGCCAGGCATAGGTGCTCTGGCTCGCACAGGCACTGCACCAATACCACTGATGCTATCAATCCGCTTGTCTCCCAGCTGTGCCCTGTCTGTGCTGCAGAGTAAACCCTTCTGGCAGGGCTTCAAGCAAGTTCTTTATTCACAGGCAGTAGCAGAGCTCCGTGTAAACCCCTCCTTCTTCTTTGTTTTATGGGGTTTTTTGTTTGTTTGTTGGGCTCTTGTGTTTGGGGTTTTCTTTGTTTTGGTTGTTTTGGGGTTTTTTTTGTGTTTTGGGCTTTCAGGTTTTTTTTTTTTTTTTTTTTTTTTTTTTTTTTTTTTTTTTTTTTTTTTTTTTTTTTTTTTTTTTTTTTTTTTTGTTT
>JAYRBT010000139.1:59113171-59127162 GCA_036023395.1 Myiotriccus ornatus
TGTTTTTTTTTTTTTTTTTTTTTTTTTTTTTTTTGTTTGTTTGTTTTTGTTTTTGTTTTTTTTGATTGGTTGGTTGGTTTGGTTGTTTCTGGGAGGCAGTGTAAAATAAAGTCTGGAAAGTATTCATAACTGCATATCTGTTGTTCTCATGTTCCACATGTACACTAGTCAGGTGCCCAGAGGGAGGCTGATGAAGAAACTAGAGTGCTACCATGTAGGACAGTTGCTAAATCGTTTCCCCCATTAACCAGTGACATTTGAGTTAAACTAATGAGAAGCATGTCTGGTGCAATGCAGTGTACATTTATTCATGGAGACTGCTTTTTTCAGCTTATTTACTGTTTCACCAGCACTCTTAGCCACCATTACAACTGATTAATGATGACTTTCATTAAAAGGAAACTATTATGGACAGCCTTATTTGATCTACTTTGAAACTTTTCTATTTCTGTTCATCATCTTCTGTCCCTCCTTTCTCCTCCTTCTCATCTTTTCTCAGAAATGATAAGTGAGGCAAGAGATAATGCCTTCACAGCCTTTGATCGAGTGCTGTACATATGGCACATGATGAAAATCAGACAAAAAAGCAAAGTGATATCCTCGATAAAACAGGTACTTCTACATTAATAATTTGCCATCATCTAAATTGCCATAAAAACCTCAGCTAGACTGATATAAGCCTAATGCCTTTTGCACAATAGGCAGGTTTTAAAGTACAAAGCTACATCTCTTCTTTGATATAATCTGTATTTTAATGGAACTTGCTCTATAAGGGATGGCCTCAGGATTTCTACAGCTAGGGTATTCAGCTGCTTGCTTTAGGCTTATCTGACCTTACCTGTTTTATATGTAGCTTTCTGCAAGGAGTTTTCGGTAATAATAGAAGTGCAAAATACTCAGTTCTGGTTTTTTTTTTCTTAACAAAACCCCATGCATTTTTGTTCTGGATTCTGGATAGACCCATGGGTCTACTGGATGGGGAGTAGTTGTTGTGCCCTCGTCAGGGTACGCTTACTTTTTGAAACCAAGATATGCCATTTGATTTTCTGTACAGGTATCTCACTTTATACAATGAAAAGAAAAGGTGTATTTTGTGGGTGTTTCCCATTTTGTTGTAGAAGTGTCTACAGTCCTTGGAGTTTCTCAAAGCAACTAAGTGGAATAGCAGGTGTTCCTGGAAAAGCAAAGTCAAGACACTTTCTGGTGGTTTGTCATTACTCTCTCTCTGGTGTGACAATATGCAGAGGGCATGACTTACTCACACCTCTATCCCCTGAATGTTAACCAGTCACAGAAGACCTTTCATGATTGGGAAGGAGGAGCAGAGACCATACTACAGAAAGAATGTCTAGATCAATTATGTCTACATATGTTCATAAAAAACACATTATTCAGCTCCTAAATTCCTTTAAAATATTCAACCACTTGCAAAGACAGCACCTTAACACTGTGTTGGAGAGGTGAGGTTATGAGGAATACCTCTCTTTTTCTTATAGGTATCAAGTTCCAAATATTGCACCATGATTCATCATCTATGTTTCACTTGCAATTTATCTACTCAACTTGCTACTATTCAGCTCTCTGCTGATACAACCCTGTATCCTAATATTCTTGAGCAATATCTTACTCCTTCTGGGTTTGATTTCTTTTCACCCAAACTCGAAGAAAATAGAGAGGTTCAGCAGCATGTCAAGGGAGCAACTGGATTGAAGAAAGAAGGAGAAAGACAAAACAGCCAAGGTTCTCAGAGAAGTAAGATTTTGACTGAACAATTTTCTTCCATGGCAGAAGTCTGCTAGGCCAAATATTTTTAAATGCTTCTTTGCCATGGTGCCACCCAGATAGAAGCACAATCTCTTGTGGAACCATTATCTGATTTATTTCTCTGAACTAACCACTGTTATACTTAAACTCCACAGGCAACTGTTCCTATAGCACATTTTCCCAATTCTTTAAGCATCTCTTGTATGTTTGTCCAATACTGAGGATGTGGCTGTGCACTCATGACCCAGAACTGCTCAGCAAAATGTTTTCTTAAAATTATTCAGTAATAATACACATAGGTGTAGCACGTTTTCTCTTTGGAAAAACAAAGCTTTTTACTCCTGGAATTGAAACTACAGTATTTCACTTGTGAGCAGCTTCTTAAATATGACAAACCATATCGTATAAGGAATTCAAGTACAGTGAATGGCTTTGCAAGGACAGGAGTTGTTTGGAGCCTTTCTCACCCATAAATACTATTCCTATTACCTGCCAGAACAAACATGGTGATTACTAAATGTGGAACATGAGAAATCAAATCATAATCATATGGAGTTCAGTGGACTATGGTATTAGAAATGTGCTTTGCTAAAATTGCTCTGAATTTTTATTACAATTATTCAGAGAAAGAAACAACATGATGCAAAGGGCCTTTTTTTTTTTTTTTCCTGTGATGTCCAAAGGTTATTTTTAAACTTAGCTCTTTGTGAACGTTCTTAATTCCACAAGTCTTGAGTGCTTTGTTTATAGACTTCCCCCCTCCATACAACACGTTAAGGCATTACAGCCTCTTACAAGATATGGACTTTACAAAGTGTGTTATAATCACAGTAAAGGCAAGAAAAAGGTCTGTGATAATATAATGCTTTGGTTCACTACATGAGCACAGGGTCAAGAAGCAGTACACTGACAAACATTCAGTCTGAACTGAGGTGGAGGGAGTAAGACACCCATTTAAAATGAATGCTGTAGCCAAGAAATTTTCAGCAAACAGTGTGTGTCCCAATACTGGTTTACCTCAATTGCCCTTTACATTCTGTGAGGACACCCTGCACTTCTTGGGCTATATTAGCATTTGCTTTTGCTTAACAGTGGGAGGGAGCACAGATTTAAAACTAAAAAAGACAAAATGTATCAGGGAAGTCTCATTCACAATACCTCCAAATCACAGGGGACCCTGTAGTGTTTGAGATGACATATTGTCCCCCACACTGCCATTTTCCTGGCTTATCAAGTCTTCAAAATTCCTTATATTCATTGCAGAAGGCCCATTATAAATTACGTACCATTATGTTCATCTCTTTTCTCAAAGATTCATCCTTCCAATTTATAACTATCAGTTGTGGCTTTGAACACCACCTTATCTTCTCAGTGCCTGATTATTAAGGGAATTACACAGGACTTGCCAAAATAACAAGTGGTGGTGATGACTTTAATGTAACCTTAATACAACCTTGTTAATGCTAGGGCCAATGCCTTAATCTAAATATCTATTCATATACTCTGATTGTGGTTTATTTTGTTGCAGAGAACCTTGTCAAATGGAAGAGTTGTTTACTGTAGATCAGTGGCAGCATGAGCCTCGTCTGCTCTCCTGGTCTTTTCTGGGTGATTAGTTTTTGCACCAGAGGTCTGCTGGCAGCCTGTAAGTGACGTGTGGTTGATCAGCTTGCTAAGGTCCCACACATCTCTTTGAGTAGCCTGGGGTTTGGGTGGGAAAATTCTTTACTGTCTTTGGAAATTCTTATAAGTGTCTCATATTAGCTATAAACCGTAAATTTTTAAAAAAAGTTACTTGAATCTGTTATGTTGTGAACTGGAGAGACATACCTAACTGGGTAAAGTTTATTCAGGGTTTCAGACTGAAAGAAAAAGGTCTGAAGGTAAACATTTTATATTTATAAAATTTTATCCTCTTCTTCTTTTCTCCTGTATCAAAATGGAATGAGTAGCGTTTCATCACTTTTGTCTGTGGGATTAATCTTTGCCTTTCCCTTCCACTTTGTCCTCTATCTTTCCTGACTCTCTTCTTTCTGGAAATTGTTATGCTGCAGGTGTACTTGTAGGCACTGTTATAACGTCCAATACTACATTTCAAAACGTTATACTTTTGGAAAATTTAAAACTGTTATTAGTTCTAAAAAGCTGGAGAGGCAGAAAAAATGAAATAAATTTCAATTTAAAAAAAAATCAGAGATTTCAGTTCTGCTGCAAAAAAGTTTCACAAAAGAATAAATAAAAGGAGGAAAGGGTATGAAAGGGGAATTATTTCTACTCTTATTTCAGAATTTAATATAAATATTTAGTTTTATTATTAAAAAAAAATCAGTTGGAAGATTTTTATGAAAAATTCATTTTAATTTTAGATGCTTTCCCTTAAAATCATGAGAAATGTCTCTGCATCTGGCCTCAGAATTTAAATACCTGTACACATGGTAGGTGTTGCAGGAAGTGATTCATGCTACTTGTTTAAGGATGCAGTGAGTCTGCCTTGAGACATGCTTATATATCTCCTGTCAGTGAAAGGAGCGTGGTCTAGAAAACTAGTTTAGGCAAGTCAGTTTTCCTTTAAAGAGATGAGGTTAGAAGTCGTGTTTTCCACCTCTTTCCTTTTGAAATTTGCAATGGGCACCCCTATACATTTGTAGGTACCAAAGTCTCTGTGATGATTTGCCCTGTAATCACGAGACTGCCAGTTCTTGAGGCATGAAAAATTTACGTGTGTCTGTGGGCGTGTTTAAAGCACTGAGCATAATAGGACGATGATTATGGTTGGGGATAATAGAAATCTGTTACACAAACTTCAGTAATTACTGTTTTGTCTTGTTTTGCACACAATATTTTGTAAAGATTGGAAAGCTGCTAAGCCCAGTGAACTGGGGTATCATGGAGAGTCACTAAGATCATATTAAATAATTCCATAGCTGTTCATATGATGTTGCTATATATATTAGGTAAGATAGAAAAGAAAATAATTGGGTATTTTTGAAGCTGAAAATAATAAGTATGTGATATTTCTTTATGATGGTTCACATTTAATACTACAGTCCTGACAGTGAACCTGGCTTTGGAAGGCTACATTGATTGATCTATAGCTCCGAAGCACATGATTCAGCAAGAACTGTACCTCTCCAGTAGCTCCTGAGACTATCTATTCTTTCTCCCCTAATAGCATACCTATCTAATTTGGTTTCTTTTCTAATCCTTCAGTATCCCTGCTACAGATTGTGATATTTCAAGAGTCTTCTAGAATTTCTAGGTTGGAGATTGTAGTTAGGCTTCGTAGTCACTGATTTGAGTTTATACCTTTCTCAGAAGAGAGTCATTAATATATTTACCCAGTAAAAGTAGCGCCTACTGGTGACACCAGTAAAGAAACAGCATTCTGTGAGTAACAAAAAATAGAAAAGAGAAGTTTGATCTGTACCACATTAACTCCTCAGTTACACTGGAAAGAATTAATCACATTTATCAGCTACCTCTTCTGCAGTTTGAACACATTCGGTCAAAAAATTTTTCAAAACAGTATCTTGGAAAATAGTATACGGAAGCACTAAAGCATTTTGAAGTGTGTAGCCATTTAAATCAAAGTCATCAAGGAAATGAATGGAAGTTGAAAGCATTTCTTTTGGAGTTACTATCACTGAAAGAGATCAGAGTTACATATTGATTTTCATATATATATATCTCTATATCTCTATATATGCACATATGCTTTTTTTCCATGACATATCAGTTTTAGGCATTACATTATGACATTTATACAGGCCAGCTACTGAGTATAATGAAGTAAAATAATCCAAAATCATAATGTATAATGAGCAGGCAAAAATATCTGTATTTTGTAAAAAATGCTGTATCTGTTATAGCAATGTCGCTAAAGCATTCTTTTCTACTGATAACAGAGTAAGGAAAAATCAAAATTTCTCCTAAAACACACATACCCAATTTGACCACATCTAACCATAAATTCTACCTGTTGATGCTTTCAGTAGTGTTTATGTGGAACATTGAAGTAACCAATAGAAAGAACCTCAGTTTTCTTGTAAAGTACCATAAATGTTACTGATCTTGATCTTCATGCTATCTTGAGACACTCTGTAACTTTCACTATCCGCGTATGTTTAGGATATTGAAAATATTTTTCTTAGCATTATTATAACCCTTTATATTGTAATAATAACTGTCATTTTTTTACTTGAATGTTTGCTAGGAAGTTTGCATATAGAACTATATGTATTTATGCTCTTCAAAAGAACAAAATATCCAGTAAACTTTTTAGCTGTGGTACAACACAGATAAAGTTAAAGGTCTAAGGTCAAATCCTCAGCACGTGAAAATAAATGACATTTCATTGACTTCAATTGAGGCACCCCAGTATATGCCAGTGAGGATCAGGAATATCAGAGAAAGCACTACAAAAGCCATGAAGAAAACAAAAGCATTGAAATATTCTAATATGCTGTGATTGTGTGTGGATCCCCAGAGAGCCACATTCTGGAAATAAACCAGGAACAGCAATTACAGTGTGGATAAAGAAGGACAATGGAACCATCTCATTCATAAGGTCATAAAAGAGAAATTGCCTGATATATTTTCCTTCTTTTGAAAACTCTGTATATCAACCAGAGAGGGAGACCACAGCACTAAAAGCAGAAGAATTTGCTGCATTGCATTTACAAGCTTTTAGAAGGGAGTGTTCTGGGGTGCTTAAGGAAACAACAATGCTGATTTAATTCTGCAAATGGGGTTAGCCAAAAGTTTGAAGAGCTGAGGTAAAACCTGAAGTGAAGCTGAATATTTACAACTTCACTCGGTCTTAATCCTAATGCTGCAGCATGAATACATTTTCATAATCTCTATGCTTGTGAGTCATCCTGGTGTCCTTTGCAGCACAAATTCACACTGGGCTATGTAATTATTTTTAGAAAATAGGAACTTTGTCATCTTTGCCATGCAGAGGGATCGGGTGATGCAATTGGATCCCCATTGCTTTCCTGAACTTGTGACAATGAAGAACAAGTTCATACCAGTGATTATTCATGAGCTTTGTCATAATCAGGATGTGTATATGTAGATACAGAACTACTGGGAATGGTTTCAATTACAGCTCTGTGTTATTGGGAGTAGTGATGCTTTCTTCAAGCTTTACAAGCTGGTGAAAATAACCTTCCAAATATGGTATCTCTGTCCTCAAAAGCCTGAGGGGCTTCCCATCCTGAAGGAAGGATCTGGCAAAGGGAGAGAAATTGTGTGCATGATTGAATGCTTTCTTTCCATACATAAAAGTGTGGGTCTGACAAAAAGTACTTAGGATTACTGGACAGCTAAGGGGCTGTGTAATGAGATATGGAGATCTTCACCTTCGGGTCACCTGTGACATGAAGTCATTATCATCTGTCAGCTGTTTAGTGGTCTATGTGAAATGAATGTTGTCCTCTGTTCCCTGTGAGAAACCTATACAACACACAACTGCAGCCAGCCAAAGTGGCCTGGACTGGCACGTTCCAAAGGACATCCGGACCACTAAGGCCTCCTGTAGTGTTGAGGATGAAATGACTCCCCTCATTCATGGTTGTGCTTTTCACTTGAGGTTGACCTTGACTGTAGGATTATTTCTGCTGTTTAATGCCCTCCACTTCCTCCCATCAATAACTACTTAATATGAGACACGCAAAGAAGGTTGAAAGTTGGAGCCAACTCCCCTGCAGAAGAAGGGCCATTAGAAGAGCCCTTTTGGTTCAAACCTGGAGTGTGCATAATCCAGCACCCTCTTCTGAGTCAAAGTCCAGGGAAAAGCATAATAAAGAATATAAATATGGAAATGTCATTCTGTCAATCTACCCTAAGATGCATGCCAATGCATCTTCCCTGAGCAGTCAAGGATTTGAAGACTTTCTGAGCATGGTTGTTCCTGCCTTTGTACTGAATAGCTCCTGATGGTCCTATAATTTGTGAATTAGGCTACTACTTTCTGGAACACATTTGTATTTTCTCTCTCTGCAACATGACAGCATAGAGTTCAGAGTGCTGTGCTCCTTCCTGCATATTACCTTCTCTTTCCAGCTCTGTCAATTTTCCATGCCTTGCTCAAGGATCACAGCTTCAGTGGAAGAACAAAATATCTCAGCTGAATCATAGCCTGATGGTCAAGGAACTTTCCAGGACATCTCTGGACATGTCTTGATGTTTCCCAGGGAAATGGAAAAGGCAGTTTGTCCAATGCCTGTGAAGGACCTAAAACCCCAATCTTCCTACTTTTTTGTGCATAATTTAACCCTTACTTATTAGATGCAAGGAGAAAGCTGCAGGAGTTTATCCTCTGGGCAGTCTAAAGCAAGGAGAGGGAGAGCCATGGCACCACCTTATAAGGCAGTGAGCGTCTGGCAAGGCTGATCCACCTGGGCTCAAAACAAGAAAGTGTGTCCACGCTGAGAACTGCACCCAGCAACCTTCCTCCCATGCCTTACCTTTGACCTTTCCCTGTGCATAGAGAACTAACTGAGGACAAAAGCTGTGGCTGATTTCCCAGAACTGAGGCACTGTATACTTGGTTTTCCTGTTTGTGCGATGCTGTCCAGATAACTTAGGTTTTAAAGGAATCCAGTAAGAAATGCTAGCTCTTTGTTGTGATACCATCTCTGACAAAACCTCGGGTTGTATTTGTGCAGTGACATCAAATTATGTTTTTGCCTATAGATTTGCTATTCATTGCAATTTGTCAAGTAAACTGGACCTTTTTAATGTTCAATAATTGCAGTATGCTTATGAATGACACAACAAGACTTTAAAAAATGTAAAATTACCTCTGATCACTATCTCCTTCTTTTGGCATTGTGCCCAAAGTAACCTCTCAGCCCAAAGAAGGGCTGAGAAACACACATACACACACACGGAAAGACACACAGAAGATCCCAGAAAGCATTTACAGGCACAGTTATTCTCTATGATGAATATTGCCCTGTAATGTTTGCAAGGACTGAAAACTCATACACAATAACTTGTAGCGTGCCCAGAGAGTAAATTAAAGAAGTTGATTGAATAGATAGAGATAAAAAATAAGAAATCAAAGGCACACTCCATAAAATCACAAGTCCATAAACTCCACTATGGTGGAACTCTCCTGTAATGAAAGGTAAAACTCTGCAGGACTTCTCATACGCTCCCTGCTTATTTAGTACAGTGTTTGGCTTTTACACTGCTCCTGAAAAATGAAAGCTGTCATATTGTTGCCAGGGACTACACCTTAGTAAGGACTTTCCAAAGGAGTAACCTTACAGGTTACTGCATAAACATAGATTTGATGTATAGAGCCCCTGACTGCAACACTGTGTTGCTGAAGATGTTTTTAGAATGTCCTACAAATATTTCTGAGGCAGATACAGCAGTGTGTTACACACTGACTCATAATGGTGTGTCCTGATTCAGTAACACTGGGAAATGTAGATACATCTATCTCATGACATATTTAAGAGGTAACTTCTAGTGAAAGCAGGCATTTAAATGTCTTTGACTGCTGGTGTCTAGAGCATTGATGAAACTAATTGTAATGCTTAGTCAGTGATATTAGTTTCTTATGAAATTAAATAAAAATAACAAAGTAAGTGGACAAAACCACAGTGTTTTGACCCAGTTCTATAATTTCTACACTTCAGGGTTTTTTGCTTGAAGTCATCTCTGCTGACAGCATTATTAGTATAAGGCACTGTGAATAAAATCATTGTTGCATCATGAAATCAAAGGTATCCACCCAGAGAAGGTGTTACAAAGAAACACAGTATCTTTTGCCTTGAGGTTTTGCTCTGCTGTGTGAACTCCTGAGATTTTGATCTGAATGAATATTTTGAGAATTGCCTATTCTAAACGTACCAATTATGCTTGTAGGAGCTGAACATTTTCTGACTTAAATTATATATTTTCTTCAGATAAAGAAAATCCTGCATCTCATAAATATTTCATTAGAAAAATGAAAACATGTGAGCTTGTTTTGTAGATAAGGTGTCAAGGTTTTAGGAAAAAAAATTGCCAGTGAGAAGTTGAATTTCAGAAAGAAAACCAGTGAAGAAATTAAGAGTAGACTAACTTCCTTTAAGGTTAAAAAAATACATTGTATGCACATTTATATACTTAGAGACTTTGTGCAATTCCCATAATTATATGTGGAAATAACCAAATGTTAGGAACTGGAAATGTTAATGTGGTGAGTAGTTGAAAACATGCATTCACATCTTAGTGTAACAGTATTTTGAAATCCATACGCAGATTGATATTTATTTTTCTATTTGCTAATTTACAAACAGTATTTTGTCACTACTGCATAAATATGTGTGTATGCTTGTAGAAGTTACACTATATTTTACCATAGTAAGTTACACTATATTTTAAAATGTATTTATTTTACAACTGTATGCAGCAAAAAATAAGTTTGAACTATTCAAGTATAAATTCAAATCTACAGATAAAAATGCATATTACAGCAACTGTTTGGAATTGTGGATCTTTCTCAACACATTGCCATTGTTGGTAATGGGATGCACTTTGTGAAATTTCAAGTTTCTGAGTCAAGGGGTTAGCATTTAATCAATAGTTCTCACTGTTATGAGCTCTACTGGGAAATACTAGGCTGTGATATACGCTATGCATCATGAAGCAGGAGCTAGAGCTTGGTAGAAAAATAATCTGATTGCAGAGTTTCATTGACAGTGCTCTACTCATACATTTTCTGTATGTCATTATTTTCCATAAAGTCCACATAAAATTGCCATGGTCTTTTCCATTATAGTGTCTAAAAGATGTTACATACCAGAGTGTTATTGTGCTCCTGTGAAAACCCATGCTGGGTTCCCACTGGGAGTTACTAAGGTCTGTTAATAAATTGGAGTGTAATGAACTGGTGCTCATTTTTTCCAGTTAAACAATAGGTATGGGGGTTCCTTCCTGACAGAACTGGAAAAACTGTCTGTGTGTAACATATTAAAATACAAAGATTAAACGCAAGAAAAATCCTCGATCTAAATATTCCAAAGACTTTACAGATTTTAAATCCAAGGTCATAAGTTAGTAGAATTTAAAACCAGAAAGGGCAACTCTGATTATTTGACATGGGAAAAGTGAGAGGTGACAATGGTAAGATGATTCTTTTTAATAAGAACTAGTCTGTTTTCTGAATTGGATACCAAGGAGTCATTCCTGAGACATATCATGGAGCCTTAGCTCTACAAAAGACAGTGGGGTCTCACAAGCCTGTGTACATAACCAGCCTGAAGACTGGACAATATCTGGACCAAAGCCCTATCTCATGGGCTGATAGTGGGAGACAAAGAGCTTCATCAAGCCATTTGCACTTCTGCATGCCCTGGTGAGCAAGGTGTAGCCACGGCAGAGAGTTTTGCTGAAAAATACACAAGAAATTCCAATAGTTTATGTGGAAGAGCGGTTCTTTCTTAAAAACATTATCTTCAGTAAAAATTTCATGATAGCGTGTACCCTTTTTCCTTCTCTCTGAAAGATATTAACACTGCCCTGCTGCTTCTCATGACTAATTTTCATGTTTTATGTGCAAGCCTAATGTTCTCTCTCATCCATGTGCTCGCAGGAGTCAGCGGGAGACCTTACCACTCCCTTGGCTGGGTTTGTGGAAGGTCTCCATGCTCTAGGAGGGTTTGCTGACTACTGTGTACCGTGAGCAGAGATTACAGACCATCCCATTTTCCTAAATGATAATAGCAGATGATGGCTGTCCTGTTTATTTCTGCACTTCTTAGCTGACAGCTATTGTACAAGAGTACTGAGCAGACAGCAGCAGAAAATGGAATCTTATTTATTTTTTGTTAGGATCCACGCTCAAAATTTTTGCTCTCTCTAAGCAGTACTTCAAGCAGAGCACATCCCTTCAGCAGCCCTATATGTGTTTCTTTTCATACTAAAGCTGTTTTACCCATGGGTTTTTTGGGCAAAATGATAGCACATAAGAATTGTGTGTTATTTGTGTGTTATCTTTAATTACAAACATGCTTGTTATTCCCCTCACAATTTTAGAAGCACAGTCAGCTAAAAGAGAAAACAGATTCCTTTTTCAATATGCTTGTTGCAATTTTTATACTGCAAAGAGCAATGGCAACTTGCAGTGTATCTGTTTACAGGGAGATATTACAAAACTGTTTAGTACACATGTCACTAAGACTAGGCACCCAACTTGAAGAAATCATTATTTAGCTTAAAGGAGACTAGTCCCTATAAATCAACCATGCACTATGCATGTATATGTTTATTTTAACTGCCTTTGGGGGTGAATTTATAGAGTAGTTCTCCAATAAATTAGTTAATTACTGAAATGTAAAGGCTGCAAATGTGTTGCAGTGCAGTAGTGCTGTTCTAAGATGAGACTACATCTTCCTTACAAGAAAAAGATATGCTTGAAGAAATACTGTATTATTAGGTTGCATGGAAATGAGCTGCTAAGGAGTACAGAAAATTTCTTGTTTTCATACAACCTTCATTTTTTACCATACCCCTACATTACCCACTTTAATTTTCCTCCATTAAAATATGGGCTGCAGGTAGCAGAAAGAGGATGCAAACGGAGAAGAAGCGCTATCCTGTGACTGTTAAATGCATTTTTTCGGCAGTGTTCTCCTGACCCACAGAGTGTGAGACTCTTAAAAAATCAAACCAAACCACACTGCATGTGGGATGACTTGACATTACAACATATGCTACATAAAACAGCTTGGAAGTAAGGAAGAAACAGTGCCCCTCTTGGACATCTCTGCCATTCTCACCTCTATATAGCTCTGCTTCAATTCAGAGCTTATACACATGCCCCCTTCTTCTCTCCATTTTAGTGCCAGTGTTAATAAGTATGAATTAAGTTTTATTTTACTTAGTGAGATATGCCTAGTTTCCTGTAGACTCAGGTCACACTGATGGGCTATGGATGATGGCTGCAAGTGATTTGTGTCTCTAAGATACCTTAGTCTGTGAATGACCAAGTGCACAGAATAAAATTCATGGAGTACGAAGTAACCATGTTTACTTTGCCAAGTTCATACTGAACCATTTCCCAATGCTTCATATTGTCACGTGATAAACGTATTTGACAAATCTGAGCAATAAATCCAGCAAACACAGCTTAATGGCATGTCAGAGCAGGGAGCACAGGCTCAGTTCTGGTGCAGCTAGATCAGCATCTCCTCCTGCCAAGTCAAAGGCATGGTGTGTAATGTCTTAATGCATCAGGCAAAGCCCAGTGACAAAGCTCCCTTTGACACTGATGATGCTGAATTAGAATATTAAACACCAATGCCCTGATTGCCTCTCCATGGGCATCAAAAATCTCACTGAACTTTCTCTGATGTTTTTCTTTGGCCTTTTCATCTTTCTAATTGACATTACTCTTTGTACACAGAGTGTTCCTTCTTGTTGTTTTTCCTGACCTCAGAGGGACTTAACTCCACAGTTTTGCTCAGTACGGAGCACAGAATACAATCTCACCTCAGAATATGATCTTCACATTCCTCACCTTACGCCATTTCCAGCAGAACACAAGCCACAGAAAAAATTGTCCCTATTTGATGAAGAAGAGGTTGTCATCTGAACACCTTACCCAGCACTAAATGCTGGGTATTTCTTTCTGAAAAGAGTAGGACAAACCAAACCAAAACAAGCAGATTCACGTGATAAAGATTCAGTACAAGGTAGTAATTTACTTCAGCTACTGACTATATTCAATTTGATTTAAATATCTTAATATTTAATTATCTACATTCATCTTACTGAAACATACATAAAGGAACATCTTCAAAGAAATTAGCTTTGAACATTATTTACAGACAAGGTGACAGCTGTCTAATTCATTCTCTTGCGCCAGGGGAGAACAGCAAAGTGATGTAAAAAGATTTTGAACTGTATTATTTAATTCACATAATAAATTTCAAGTAGAGTCACGTGGCAGGGTTCTGTGTGGTTCACTGCCTTTATAGTGATTGTCTCATTAGATGTTTGCACATCTGCATCTGGCCCACATAAATGATTTCTGTAGTTGCCTTGAGTAAACTTGCAATAGCAAAATACTGTGTTTTTCCAACAGCGTGCATTCCTCTCGTTGGGGAGCCCCTGGTGGTCTAGTGGTTAAGGCGCGGCGCTGTCACCTCCGAGACCCGGGTTCGATTCCTGGTCAGGGCCACTCCCCGGGCAGATGGAGCCCGTTAGCCCTATAAGGCAATCCA
>JAYRBT010000139.1:59127262-59148955 GCA_036023395.1 Myiotriccus ornatus
ACTCACCTAAAAAATCCAATGCGCAGGCTGGAAGGTGTAAAGATCTTCCCCGGTTCTTCGTTCGCGAAGACTGGCCAATGCTGAATGCATTCCTCTGGTGTGTGTACTGCAGGAAAAATTCTAAAAAGCACAACACTCTTTTGAAGGCCTTAAGGCAGAGGGATGTTAATGTGGTTGCTTTCAGTGCTGATTGGGTGCTCTGCACTAAGCAAGTTCCGTTCAGCCCCGAGCTGCTTATTGACCACAGCTTGATGGCAAATGGCAGGAAAACAATACTGCAGGTGGGTAGATAGATAGACCTCTTGGGGTTCTCTTCAGTCATGATGGGTTGCAAACACTACTTGTAGTGAAAATTAAAAAAAAAACAAACCCACAATGCTTTTGGCTTTGATTCTCTGCATAGAACAGAGTTGGTAATGCTGTGCTTTGCAATTTCTATAATCCTTTTAGCACTGAGCTGTGTAATGCTGGTCTTTCATTAAAATACTCTAGAGGATAAGGAACAGCGGATATACTCCTGACCTTACCAAATTTAGCGTTTTGGAGAGAAGATTCAAACTTTAATGTCAAATAGCTGGTGTGTCAGTCCGGAGCACAGTAAGTGAAAAGAGGACTGAAAAGCTGAGATGTAAAAAGGTTAAAAACTGTGTTTCAGCAATAGGCTCTACAGAAACCAATTGCTCTGATGTAGATTAAGCTGTACACTGACCTTTCAAAGAATAAGCATTTTTCTCAACTGTCAGTGTATCAATGCACAAAACAAGCAGTATCATTAGGGGAAGGCATCCAGGCTGGCAGACTTCGAAGAGATTATGTCAATAAGTCATGACCCACCCACTCAGCAAATGAAGTGAAGGTTAAAGCTTCTGTGTATAAAATAAAGTTCACTGAAAAACTGCAATTATGTTTGTCTCTTAAAAAGTCTTGGACATAAAATGTGGGATTATTTAGAGCTTGTGTCCTCAAATATAATTTTTTTTTAAAAAAGGCTAAAATCAGATGTTGTGAACCTCTCCAACCTTTTGCACCCTCATGTGTTTCCTACTCAAAAGGAGACAGCATTCTCACTCTATGAAAATTATGATTATTTCAGACATGTTGCATTTGGCAAATGATATTGAAGAAATACCCCCTGCAAAACAACTACCTTGTTAGGGCACAGACAAGACTTGAACCTGGAACTTTTTTCTAAGCAGATACCATGTGTTTAAGAGATTTCTTGGGAAATGTTTTGTTGTACCTCACTACCTTTTTCAAACATCTTAGTAAACCAACAGTTGCTGAAAAAATATTTTATCACAGTGATTTTTCACTGTCTCTGTGTTTACGATGTTGGAACCAAAGCTTGATTTTAGGCAGGAACTCAAGGGCTGATATTAGCAGGTAGGTAGGTCTACAGCAAAGTTTTTGCAAACTTCAGCAAGTACATCAACGCAGCTATATCCAAAATGGGTTGTATCCTTCGTGTGAGAGAGACACACACACTCATTCTCAGCACTTGTTAAGTTGAACCAGGTTCAGCCTGGAGAAGAGAAGGTTGTGTGGAGTCCTCATAGCAACCTTCCAGTATCTGAAGGGGACCTAAAGGGAAACCAGAGAGGGAGTCCTTGACAGGAACTGTAGTGATAGGATAAGGAGTAATGGGTACAAATTGAAAGAGGAAAAATTTAAGTTAAATATTTGGAAGAAATTCTTTACTGTAAGGGTGTCGAGGTACTTGAACAGATTGCCCAAGAAGGTTTGGGATGCCCCAACCCTGGTAGTGTTTAAGGCCAGGCTGGATAGGGCTTTGAGCCTGGTCTAGACTACCCAGTCTAGTAGGAGGTGTCCCTGCCCATGGCGGGGAGGACTGGGACGAAATGATCTTTAAGTGCACTCTAACTCTTAACATTGTATGAGTCTATGAGATAGACCTCAGATGAGCTAGTTGCTCAGGTTGAAAGTGTTTCTTTCCTGCAGGAGTAAACTTACATGGCAACAGGTATAATGAATGCAGTTTTCTGGCAGAGCACCAAGCTGGATTCAGTCTAACTACACAGGCCGATAAATGAAGGGATGGTGGCACAAATTTCAGAAATACTGAGCAAGCCTTCCAGAAAACCTCAGCTCTTGGGGAGCTGAATGCATCTTTGTGTAAGCACATCTTTGCTGCACCAGAACACAAACCACCAAGATTAAAACTAAATTTTATAAATTTATTCACATTGCAGTCAGAACAGACATTGCTCTACGTGCATGGGTTTGGTGTGTGAGCTGTTTCTGACTGGAAGGATCTGATTCATTGAATGTCTGTGTTAATATACCAGTCAAGCAAAGCCTCAGACTGTGGAAGAGCAGCAAAACACAGGCAACTGAAGCTTTTATTCCATGCCTCTTATGCAGCTGAGGAGAACTGGAGAATATGCATCTCTCTACCAACAGTCTTTGCAAACAAGATAGATATTTCCACTCATAAAAAGCCCAAATAAGCAGAAAAAAATTACTTTCCTTATCCAACCCCTTCATCTGTGCATGAGACTCAAGATCAGACTAATCCCTGGTTGATCACAGCTCACCGAACCACTTCACATATGTCAGTCAAGGTTATGTAAGCCACAAAGTGCAGACTGACGGGAGAAATTTTACATGCTCGACTCAGTCTCTTTGAAAAGTGTCATTGACCTGGGTGAAGCTAGCACTAGTCTTTGTTCTACCAAGTTTGAAGAGAGCAGTAAGAACTGGGAAGAGGAAAAAAAGGCTGTGGCTTTGCAGGTGCCAGCTTCAGCCACTTCAATAAAGCCAGAGAAGTAAAGGAATGATATGGGAAGACACCAGTTGTGTCTTTCTGCTAATCACTCTTCACTTATTCAGTGGGCAGGGAGATTGGGTGCTCTTCACTGAATTTATTGGGCTTTATCAGTATGCTGACATTGTAGGAAGTTGGATAGAAATGTTCTCTGTATTTAAGTCTGTCTCCACTTAGGTCATGATTTTCCATAGACAAGGGTTGTTTTTGATGAGGCCTATGGGAAAATTATTTTTCAAGACTGATTTCATGCATAGCTACCAATGACACAGACCTAACATGAGAAAATTTTTGTAACATAGGTGAATATTTAGAGCTAAGATGTCTGTACCCTTCGTAGCCCTAACTTGTTGTGAAGGAAAAAAATATAGCAGAATATATATGTATAAATCCTTCTTGTTCATGTGTTTTACATTTGAAACTCCTCAGAGTTTCATAATGAATCTGGAGGTCACTGATCACAGAACAGAAGTTCATGGCCTCAACTATTACATTTCTCTTCAGTTAGGAGAGGGTTATTGCACCACTGTCATGTTCTCAGGAGTTCTGGTCATGGGAGAACTCTTCTCATTCACATGGACTAGTGATACTCATGATGATATCTCATTTTCTGCCTACTCACTGGTTTTGAAATAAATGTGTCATTAAACAATGTGCATAATTATATTTTTATGTCCATTATATACATAATACATATTATTTTATCTATTCTGTATAATATTTGCCACATGACATTTTAATGTGGACTATCGTTAAATCATATCTATTTCCATAAGTGTCTTCTGTTAAGAAACTCCGAGCTTGTGATAGATTCATGATCTCTGTCTTCACTAAGTCAATTATTCATGCTCCCACACGCAATGCTATCTTTTCTCTTTTTCTTGCTTTTGATTTCTATGAGACACAAATGAAAGCAGCTTATTCTACTACGTTCCGACATTTTAAGCCTTCCTAATAGTCCATCTTGCATACAGACAGTAACAACGTTTACTTTCTCCTAGTCCTCCTCTTTTACCTTCCCTGTTGTTTAACTGTCTTCGGCTCACGCCCATATGCAAGGTAAGAGCCTCTCCTTGACGTTCCTCTTGGTTCAATGACAGTCTCACTGTCTTTTGCCACTTTTTGTGCCCCTGTGACTAAATCTGATGTATAGCTGAACTTCATGCTACACAGTCCTTGCCTACTTTGTTGCAGAAAACTGAACATCTAAATCTGCATCCTGAGGTCACTAAGAACCTCTGCCAGAACATGACCTACGTTGTTTCACCAGTTCAGATAGCCCAGAGAACTATAGAAGGCCTTTCGAAGGCTGTATTGCCATTGAATTTAGACTCATTTCAGTTTCCGAATAGTTTCACCTGTTTCACCATGCAGAGGTTCACTGCTCGCTCCTGTCCTTGTAGTCCATCAGTCAGAAGTTTTGTCCTTCTGGACTATGTGGTCCAATATACAAAGACTTGCTCATCGTATTATATACGAGACTTGTTGAAGGGTTTTCAGAGCTATGACACTTAAGAAAAAGAGTTTGCACTCTGCTGAGGTTAATAGCTTTGCAGAACTCAAAAGCATTCACAATTGTTCTTGACTGAATCATCATAACAGCAAGCAGGTGCTTATATATAATCATACCTTTTGGGAACTGTCTCAGATCATTTGTCTGCCTCAAAGGATGTTCCTCACAGCTATTCAACTGAAAGACATAAAATGACTCAAATTGGCCACTTGGCTTTCATTTCTACCAGAAACAGTGTACAATTCAGGATTACTTTGTTGTTTACACATCTTAAGCAAGAGACATGGAAATGGCACTTTTATATGTCAGAAGTGGTTTCTTTTATGTTAATGAATAAAAACCCTATTTTGAAAAGTCTATTATGTGAATTTGATTTGTTTCATAGATATGCTGGACTGAGAGCATATAAATGTTCTTTTTGGCCACTACTGTTTTTCAACTGACTTCATGTACCTTAACATATAATTCATTTGTGGTAAACAAATCCGCTGACATAAAAGCCAATGACCTTTTAACACATACAGTGATATTCTTTAAAACAATAGAAAGTCTTAACTTTGTTGCATGATTTTAATATAAGAGAGCTCATTCTTTTCTTTAAATGAGAAGTGAGAAATACTTAAATGTTTCTCTTTCAACTGTCCATATAATCATTGAAGAAATCTCACTTATACTGCTGCCTCTGGACTCAAATCTACATGGTCTACATTCTTCAAATAAATGTTTTAATGATTTTGTTTTTTCCGGAGGATAGTAGGTAAACCACTTTTAAATATTTTTAGAGCAGTTCATGAAAAAGGCCTCTCACAATTCCACAGCTGCTTCTTTTTTCATAAGATACTTTGTTTAGTTTCTTCTGCTATAGTGAAGATGTGCAGTGCGGTGAAACAAAGTCTAGGACTTGATTGATGCTGTTTACAGCTCTTTGCTTAGTCGAAGTGTAAAGGGAATGTAAAATCAGTGTACAATACTATCAGCAGGACTGTAACAGCTTTACAGCTGCTTTGCAGTTTGTTTTGCACAAGCCAGTGGTCACAGCACACCCTGGTAGATGAGGTCCCCTCAATCTTCTGAGCAGCCAACCCTACTGCATCTCCTCCTTCATATTCTGAAACAGTAAAACAGTTTGCTACCGTAAAAAAAAATATAAAAATGTCAGGAACAAAATGGAAAGAATGAATGGTGTCCTCCTGAAAATGGATAATTTTTATTGTAGGGTTTTTTTCTATTTGTTCCTTTGCCCTTAAAACCTTAATACCATTACCTTGCAGCAAAGAATCAAACTGCTGAAAGAAAATCTTCCAGGACTTGTTTCCAAGTCTCCAGGAAAAGCTGAACAGTCATCAAGAAAATGTCTTAGTTTCTTTATGACTTCTCATTTTGCTTTGGGATCATAGTTTCATTTCAAAGTGCATCTATAAGGTTATATCTAAAATCTCAGTGAAAAACCTGCAAGGGCCCTTCAATTTCAATGAATTGCATGTGAGACCCAGAAAGTACTATGTGCCTTGTTTCGGTCAAGCTGTGCAAAGAATTGTACATTGATTTAGCAACTGAAGCAAGGCTTGCATGATTAATTATGGAAACTATTCTGAGCTATTTAAAGTCAAATGTAGATTTTGTTATATTAAATCAGTAGCACAACTCTTGTAATTCATTGATTTTTATTTTTTCTTTTGTAGATATGTGCAGTGGAAGGCAGATTTCACACTCTGAAAGTAGAAAATTCTAGTTATAACAACTTTTCTCAGTGGAAGTAATTGCCTTTGGAAGGTGAGATATTCTCGTGTCTCTCCACAGATTAATTCTCTTGGATCTTATCAGCAGCTGCACAAAAATGGAACTCTGTCTCTTTTCTGTAATTTAAGTGTGCCTAAGCATTGCAATCACTATCTTTTCTAACCCTTTAAGGATGAATTATATGGTGGTAAGGAGATGCTAACCTCATTTGCATTAGGTTTCTTTCAGTACTGGTATTTCTACTAAGTGGAAAATAGTATCTTGTACTGAACTTTTTTGGGGAGTAAAAAGCTTCCAACACACAAGTTTGCAGCTTGGGGAAAGATATACTTAGCTTTCAGATTTTCTTTTCTCTACTGTGATAACTGAGACACCAGCAATAATTCACCCTTCTATGTGGCTTTTTTCTATATTCTGTTCTGTTCATATTCATGGTCCAACTAGGGAAAGAAAATTTAGCCTATTATTAATCAATTCATGGAATTATTAACTATTCACAGTGGAATCTAATGTAATTGTGATGTTGCTGGGCTGCTTACCCTCAGGGGCAGGTTTTCTCCTGCCCTTTCCAGACCCAGACCTCCAGCTCACAGTGTGGTCAGACTGCAATTGGCCATAAGGAGGTGTTCTGACAAACCTGGAGCAAGTCAATAAACACCTGGAACTGAAACTGCACACTAAAGAATCAGATAGCTCAGGGTAGTGCTGCAGCAGTGGTGCCTGAGCACAGCAACCCAATTCTTCTTTGTAATGGATGACCAGAAGGGAACTAAAATGGATGCAGAGCAAAGTAGGAAAAGAGAAAAAGTTCTCCAAAGACTGGGATGTGAAATGAATGTTTAAGGGAACATTCCTAGTACATCTTGTTTAACTGGAATTAAACTTTTAAGTCACTTCCTAACTTGCACTCTGCTAAGAATGACTGATTCTCTTTATTTAGTATGATATTGTAAGATATCTACTTGAAACAGCTATTAGTTGCAGAAGTATACTATAATTAGCTTTTACTGAAAAGTACTTATAAAGATAAATATTTGTATACTCAATATATTGATTGAAAGTTTAAGTAGGAGAAAGGCTCAGTCCGATACCTGCAAGACCAGTCAATGTTTCTTTAATTATTATTTTGGAGAGATTTGCACCACTTCTTTTTAAAAAGTGAAGTAATCTGTTCCAGTCATTAATGTAATCACATAGACTTAGTCTATGCCCATCTCTGTAAGTACCTCAAGAGCTACATTTGCCTGAACTGAGTTTTCTTTGTATCTTTCCTCTAGAGATTGAAGTGCCCTGCATAGTAAGAATCAATATATAAGACATCTTTCATGGGAACTGGACTTGTTAGAACGTTTACTAAAAATTAGTGTCTGGAATAGTAGAAATCTGTCCTTCACAGCTAAAACTGAGGAAATGACTGTGCAAATAGACTGCAATTGCTTTAAGAATTGTGCCGACAAAGCAGTTCCACGTGACCCACTGCCTAAAGCCAGGGCAAAGCCCCATTTTCCTTGAATGTGCAAAAAAAGGAACGGGTATTAGGAGCTGGAAAGTGGTTTTGCCATTTCACCTTTTACTAATTTTGCCAAATCAAGCTGCTGAGTTTGGTTTTGGATCTTGTAATCTAAAAAAAAAGTGCTTAAGAAATTCGATGCATCTCACCTGTGGTCCAAAAGTTCTTTTACTATGGAAAACACAGCAACTTGCATCTTATTAATTTTTTCAGAGTAGACCAATAAGCTTTGGTTTGATGGCATTCACTCCATTCTGAAGAGAAAATAGTCATGTCTATCAAGGTTTCAAATCTTCTGGAGAAAGGCACTGTATGAACTAACAGCTAGAAGTTAAATCTGCAGATCCAACCAGAAGGAAGGCACACAGGTGCTCAGCATGCATGGGAAGAGACTGCGGAAGGAAGTGCTGAATTTTTCATTTCTTGAAGCCTTCATATCAAAACTGACTGCCTGTCTGGAATTGCCTGAGTTGAAATCACATCCTTGTGTTCAATAAAGGCATGCCTAGATGTAATGCTTGATCAAGGATCTCCTACTAAATAACCTAGTGGTCCTTGTTGACTTTAAAATCAGGCAATCTATTTCTTCTACGGGCTGAGGAGAGAAGAAAGAGATAAAGATTATTTCCATATTTTCATTTTGGGAAGGTAGTCAGAGAAGTGTGATGCTGCAGTATATATATAGATAGATGGACAGATGAGAATTGATGACCTTACCTTGTAAAGAAAATTCTCATACTTGCAATATAATAAAAGAAACATCAAAATAAAACCAATTAATTTTGCCTTTAATTATCACAGTTTCTACAGCTGTTGAGCAAATTATAGCTTCTTTAATATGCCAGTTTTGAAAGTACTTCACATTATAACCAGCAGATAACAAGGGAATAAGAGTAATTGGAATTAAATTTATACAGTGAAGAATTCTCTGTTTTAATGTTGTCTAAATGGGTTTTAACATATTGAGACTGCCAGAAACTCACATGTGAATAAAGGCTGTTAAAGAAAAAGAAGAGAAAAGTAGGATATCAAGTAAATACAGCTCTGAAAAACTTTTTAAGTAAAATAGTGCTATGTAACTCACAGCTCCCATGAAGTTCCACCAGCCTTGATCAGTGCTCAGTTAACATAAGTTAAGATCTAGCACTGATAAGGAATAGATAAGCCTTATAAAACATGATTCTCCTGGGT
The DNA here is from genome assembly GCA_036023395.1 of Myiotriccus ornatus. Classification (NCBI taxonomy): domain Eukaryota; kingdom Metazoa; phylum Chordata; class Aves; order Passeriformes; family Tyrannidae; genus Myiotriccus; species Myiotriccus ornatus. Next base: position 59,136,002 of record JAYRBT010000139.1, read on the forward strand.
GACAGGTTATTTTTCTCCATGACATTAATCCTTTATTTCTTGTGAGATGAGAAACTTCAGAGCAAGCTCAGAGGAGAGGCAGGAACTGCAATTCTCTCAGAGAACAACCTATTTTGATGTTGGTATTTGTTCCAGGCCAGCACCAGTCAAGCTCAGAGCTCCCTGCTGTGCAAAGCTCTGGCACAGAAGCAGGGAAAGTGACCTTACACAGCTGATCGTACAGCTGAAAAACAGAGATAGGAAGTGGGCAGTGAATGAAGCAGAGGCTGAGGTGTCTTACTTGAATACCCATCACAAGTAGGATTGAATTGAAGGTCTGGGACTCTCAACACAGTGCTGTTTGCTGTCCCTGACTGTGATAACTGGGATGTGAATTACCGCTCAGGTCTAAGGTAAATCCCAGGAGCACAACCTTTGCTAGATCTACAGCATCTTCCTGCTGGGGCGTCTGGGGTGTCTCAGCTAGCCAGCCACCCATCACATAGAACAAGCACATTTTCTGAACTTGTCCTTTCTAGTTTTTGCGCACTGAAGGAGAGTTTATCTTTGGTGCGCACAAATCCTCGGCAAAATCCTGGCTGCATAAATATCAGTGCAAAATGTTCTGCTGGCTTCGGTGGGAACAGGATTTTACCTCTCAGGCTCATGGATCAGAAAAAAAAAAAAGATGCCTTTGAAGATGTGGCTTTTCAATGGCTTCAATAGCAGAGGAACCTTTTGTTGGGCCATCAAAGATACTAACTTTTAGAGTTTGGCCTAAATAAATAGACAGAAATGGTCTTCTTCTGCATAGACGTCAATGGTGGGTGCATCTGCATTAACATTTTTTTTCATTCTGGGGTGTAAGAAACAAATTTGTAAGCAAATTTTTTGATTGCCCCTAATGTTTGGCACCTGTAATTGCATTGAAGTGTGGTTTTGGTGCACATGAACTGGGTGTAATATGGATCAAACAAAACCAAAAGGGTGCCTTGGGGAGGGTCCTGCAGGTGCTCTAAGTACTAATCAATGCCCAGTCCACAGGGCTAGAGTAGAACTACTCCAAAATAAACCATGGTTAAAGTGTTTGTGGATGCTGCTCTGCACCATCAAAACTTTTGCTCTGCAGATTTGGTCCTGTTCTACCACATTCCTTGCTAATACAGGCACGCCCATATTTTTAGCAGTTATATGTCCATATTGATACTGGCTTTTACACACTATCTGTTTGGACATGACCTGAAAAATTTAAACCCGTGCCCACCATTATAGGTCTTGTACCTGAGGTGATGTTTGACCTCTATCTGTGACCAGTATCTCTGTAGGTATAGGAATGGCTTTAATTCAGGTTGCAGCACAGATTGTTTCCATAGATCTTCTGGTAATCCAGAAAGTCAGATCCTCTCTAAACTTAGGGTTCCCATAGCTCTTCAAAGCACATGGTCCCAAAGTAAATGAAATAATTTATATAGTCAGAGCAGAAAGATTGCAAGGCCTTGCTTTTTTTTCCTAGGCCAAGACAGACAAATGACAGCAGTGCTTTAATCCACAGTGGGTGATAGGTACATGGGGAACTGCTAGTGCCTGGCTGTACCCATACTGTGCAGAACACACTAGATTCATCATGTCTGTAGGCTGGCCCAAGGCAAAACTGTCATGGATTATCAGAAAAAAAAATCAACTGATAGTATATCATGGTATAACCCGAGGCAGTGATGAAAGAAACTTTCCTTTCATGTGCTTTCATTTGAATTTTGGCTTCTGAAAGAATGCACTGAAATTAGATGTTAGCCTGTCACCAGATCATGGCCAAGATTTTCCCAACACAAAGTCCTTAACACCTTGCTCTGTACATTGCAGAGAAATAGAGTTCTGTTGCTACTAGCTTCAGTATTAAAAAATTCTATTACAAACACAAAGCTAAGAAGGAAGTTCCCTGTATAGATAGCAATCCCTATATGGGAATAATATAGATGATTAATACTTAGCTGAAGTATATAATAATGGCTGTATCAATCTGGATTGCTGGTTTCTGTGTCCATTTCATCTCTAATTTACAGTCAATAAGATTTCTGAATGGCACAAAAGTGCTCCACTTAAGCAAGATGATTTCTAGGTAGCTGTCGGATGTCAAGGTAAAGATGACAATGCCACCTGGAAGGCCCAGAACACAACATTCTCTAGGGAGTAGAGAGAAGATGATTTTATGACATTACATTCTGACACTGTGAGAAACAATTTTAATGAAGAATATACTTGCTTTATTTTGCAGTGATGAATCTGGAAATATATAACCCTCCAGACCTGAAGGAAAAAAAGTGGAATTTTAATGGAGTAAAAATGTGCTATGGCTTTGTATTGAACGTGAGTTTGAGAATTAAACCGATATAAAAATACTTTTGTTCCCATATTTTTCTCACAGAAACTAAATAAAAGCAAGACTGTATACTTAATTTCTCTATCCTATTGCATATGCTACTTTACTCAGATTTTTAAAGAAGGAAAAGATTCCACTTCCTAAGCCATCCCAGCTTCCAAAGGGCCAGATAAATATTTTTTTCAGAACTACAAGCTAATTAAAATCATCTTACAGCCATATAATTTAAAGATTCAAAGCACTTCTATACATATATGTGTGCAAAGAATGTCCAGGAGTCTTTTAAATCCACTTGTGGAATGAAGCTGTTTCCGCAGTGAGATGCAACAAGCAATTAATAGTAAACATACATGATAGTTTGAGCTGACTGGTAAATAAAACTTCCTCCTGTCACTGCTGTATCATGATGTAAGTAGAAAAAAAGCAATTATCCAGTTGGAATGTGAGAGGGAAATTATAAATAACATAATTGTTTCTCTAAAGAACAGGGGGGAATTTACATGTTACAGAGGAAACTAGAAAGAGACTTGCTACATAAGGGCTTTGGTTTTGCTTCCATTGAAATAGACCAACTTTTCTCTCTAGGAAGAAAGATTGGTTGATAATCAACTTGAAAATTCACTCCTAGCACCTTTACCTCTAAATTTATCTTACTAATGTCATCCTATGGGTTCTGTAATCATGTTCTCATGGATATTTAAGCATCTCTCTTAAGAAAGAACAAACCAAAATGACACACTACCTGTGTTTTCTGGTGGTAATATTGTCAGTTGCCTTTATTTTCCACAGTGGATTATTTCTAAGTTTTGTATGCTCTTGTAAGTAAATCGACTAAGCTGATTGTGTCTATTCATTTAATGTTGTTTGTGGTTTCTTTGGTGTTTTGTTTTGCTTTTTTAAAGGTAATGATGGCTGATAAGATACTCTCCATCCTTAAATTCTTTCCATATCTCTTTGAAGACTTTTGTCTAACCTATACAGCAAGTCTGGAGTTGTCTGTTATTTGTTTGTTTGGGGGGGTTGTTTGTTTTTGTTTTGTTTTGGTTGATTGGTTGAGTTTTTGTTTCTTTTTGTTTTTATTGGCTGGTTGGTTTTTTTGTTTGGTTTGGGTTTTTTGATTTGTTTTGTTTGGGATTTTTTTGATTTGTTTGGTTTGGTTGTTTTTTGTGTGTGTGTTTTTGTTTTGTTTTGTTTTTTTTTTTTTCCTCAATTCAGCTGTTTTCTGTCCTGGCTTTGCATTCTGTTCAAATTATAATGAATTCAATTCACATTGTAATCATCACCATTGCTGTGATTATTTGCTGAAATGAAGGACAACCAAGTCATCCCAGAAGCTCACACATTGTATTAGCTAAAAAAAATGATATAGCACCACAGATAGGAACAGATGGAAAGATAAATTGTGCCAGTGTGAAAGGAAGCCTCCTTAGTCTCACAGTTATAACTTCTTTTTCTGCAAACATCAAAGAATAACACGTAAGTTTTTTGTGCTATTTGAAAGCTGCTGTTGCTTCAAATACAATCCACAGTTAAGGCTCTGTAAGTACCTGACTCCACTGTAAGCATCATATGTATTAATGCAAAAGCCGTTTATTAAGCTTTTACAGTCCTTAATGTTAATTACTGCAATTAATGACTGGAACTGCAAGTAGAGTTCAACTAAGGGTTTTCTAAACTATTAATGGGGCCTCATTAATAATGTTCATGACTGTCTACTGGGAATTATTTAACAGCCATGAAACTTATTAGGTATAGGACCTCAGTTTGAACTTTCGTGACTCCTCTTCAAATAAAATAATGATGTCCCACAAACTCACAGGACCACATCCTATATTGTTTTTTTTGGAAGAAAGACAGTTTTAAAGCCAACTTTGCAGCCAACAAAAACAAAATAAAGCTTTATAACTCTGAATACACGATGTTAAAACCTTCTAGGTGAGAAAATTTACTTTTCACTCTGTAATGCAGAATCCTGCTTGGAGGACGACAACTACCCTGCCACCAAATTCAAGCTTCAAGAACAAAACTGCTGTACCCTTTTAGGTGACTACAGCCTCAGAGAAGTTTCACAACAATAAGGTAAATTATGTCTCATCCTTTCAGCTAATAATGTTCCCATAAATTCGACTTCTTTATGAGCATTCCCACCATAAAACTGTATTTACTCTTAGAAGATGTGTCTGGTCCACAGTACAGTACCAAAGGCATCTTAAATGTGTGTCTGCAAAAGCCTGCATACACACCGATCTTCAGGCTTGTCAGTGGATTCCTGCCTTTGAATTACTTGATCTATCAAAGCTAAGCCTGTGTTGAGGTGTCTGCCATTTCAGGTCCATAAATAAATAGAGTTGCCAGGGGCACTTTGGCCATTTCTTGACTTCTCTTTGAAAACGGGACCCAAGTCAATTTGATGCACTCCCTGCTCACAGCTCCCCATGAAAGAGGTTTAAACTGCTGCTCAGCTCCTGTTTTTCCCCAGGAGACTAATTTTCTGTTGTACCTCCAGAAATACCCACCTTATGAGCACAACTTGGTGTGCTGGGCACAAAGGCTTTACAGCAGCTTTTTGGCCAGACTACAGTAATGATGACCATGAGCTTCCTCAAATTGACCCTTGCAGCAGATATTCTCCCCATAAGAAATTCATAACAGCGTTTTTCTTTCAAAACATTCCTTTCTTAAAAAGTCATCTTAATTTACCTGGTGTCGTATTTCGCTTACTGTAAGTTTTCCGTCTAGTTTCCATACATGAACTGGCAGAAAAAAATAGAATTCCTATCACACAAGGGTACCAATATTTCAATAACAGCTCATGAGTTTGTGAATTTTAATGAAATCTGAAATCTCACAGGTTTTTTTCCACAACTACACCCCCTCATAAATTATTTCAGTGTCACCAGTATGATTTGCTTAGTAGTCACTGTTTTATCTGCTTTAGCTTCTTTTATGAAAGTGAAAATTATAAGGTTGAAATAATCTATTTCAATAAGTTTTCAAGTAAAATCCAACAGGATCTGTACATTCCCATCCAAAATTTTGAAATTTGATTTCAAAATTTCCTATTTATTTATTCAGCTTATATTTTAATGAAAAATCTAGAAAATGTGGTGCTCCAAACAAGCTTTAATACAATGTTTAAATACAATGAGGTTTTCATGGTGAGATGTGACCTGCACTTGACTTTGCTGGCACTGCATGATTGACACATAACTGGGGAGGGGCACAGTACCATGGGTGGCTTTTGGTGTTCTTGGCTACTAGTGAGTGGTCTCTTCCAATAACTGAAGTAAGTACTGCTCAGAGATGCCTGATCCAAGTGTAATGGGAAGAACCTATTCAGAGTAGGTCCTGGCTGTAAGAAATGCTGACACTGAGTTGATGTGACAAAGCAAGAACTTTTCTCCTGTTTCTGTGTGTTTATCTGCACTGAGCTGTGTCATGTGGTAAGTCATGCCAGGTGAAGAATGCAGAGATTTCCCAGATGTGGTGACAAGGAGATAGAGCAGATGTGGCACCTTTGTTGCCTGTAATGCATATATAAACGCACTAGCAACCTGCTAGCAATTCTTTTCCAGAGTTACATAAAAAAATAAACTGCATAAAAATAAAGCAGAAAAGAAGGATAATATGGTCTAAGGACAAATGAACAGACCCCAGGGTATAATGAGCTAAGTTGCTTGACCTAATACAGCACGTTTCCAACAAATTTACCATACACCGAGAATTCACTCATGGTGCATTTACTCCTTTGCCTGTTCATTCTTTGTTGGATTTTTTTTGTGGTTTGTTTGTTTGTTTTAACAGGAGTGGTGGTTAATGGGCTGCAGTGAGGATCAGGAGATCTAAACTTAAGCTCTTGTTCTGCCATGGACTTCCCCCATTACTTCAAAAAGTCTTTGTATTTTTTAGACATCTCTGCATTGAGGCCTGTAGTGTGGGAATGTCCGTAAGTCTGAAAAGATATTGCAGACAGTCTAGCTGTGATAGCACCTGCAGAAGTACTTGTTTAGAAGAAGTATCTTTGGTATCTTTGCAATGAATGGCTATCTGTAGGACCTCCTTTCAGCAACATTCATCAGAATTTTTGTAGTGCTGAACCAGGAAGCTTCTGGGGTTTGTGAGTCTCCAGCAAACACAAAAGGTGTGTTTGCTGGAGGAGGCTAAGAGAAGAAGGTTCTGTTGATTACAGCAGGGTGTGATCCCAGGATAAACAATTGATCATATTTTAAGCACTATGAAAGAAAGGATAGTTTCCTGGGATTATGCAGGGAAAAGAATGAGTTGGGTTGATTCACCTGTTGCTTTGTACAGAATAAGCATATTCAACACCAAGATGGAACCTGCAAATTCTTTGCTGTTCAAAGACAGAAAAGGACGTTGACCTTGACATTTGGGGTACTTATAAATACGCAAATTTAGCCGCCTGATTTTATATGTTCCTTTAAGTGTATGGAAAAAGGTTATAGACAGTGCTCCCATACTGATACAGAGCTCTGATTGTAAGTTGTAATGTGCATGATTGAAACTCTTGGCTAAATGTTCAGAAAAAGAGGCAGGTTAGCTGAGGGCACACAAGAAGAAGATCTCTTCAGTGGCAGTAATTACAGTTCAATAGATTAACCTTACATGGGCTGAATTTCCCACAGATCAATCATGCTGACTATTTTTTGATACCAGACTGTAAACAGTTAAAAGTGGTATGAAGTGTACAGGGTACACTCTAACATGTAATACCCAACAGGCACTAAATACTGAGGGGAACAAGTTGAAAAACAATTGTCTTCAAATAGCATGCACAAACCCTCTCTGTTCTCACTTACAGCAACAAGTCCATTTAAATAACAACATTTCAAAGCACAAAAGCAAAGTAAAGCCTCATGAAAATCTGCTTCAGTGAGGACTGCATCACCCCAATCCTTTTGCTTTGTCTCTTCAAGGAACTCTTTTTCCCTGACATGGAGTTGAAGAATTAATCATCCTGTTACATAAAATGCATACTCCGTGGGGAAGATCCATAAAGCACGCAAGAGACGGGTGGATTTTTTTGTAGAGTAAGGTCACCCTCAGGGGGTGAGAACACAGGGAAAAGTGCTCACTGAGTAATTACCATTCAGGACCCTCTAGAGAATTGTAGCCTTGATAACCATCTGAAAGAGCCTATGATTTTCAATTAACTCTTTGTTCCTGTAGATTGGTAATTACCTCTGTATGTGTTGGGGTGCTGGCTTGCACTATTCTCAGCAGGGAGCAGGGGAATTGGAAAGGGTCTCATTTGCCTCGTGGTCAATGTCTGCCACAGGTGTGAAGCCCAGGTAGGGCTTTCCTGAATTGGCTGTCAAGAGCAGGAGCTTCTCAGATTTTGAGGAAGAACTTTACTGTAAGGCTGGGAAGAGAGATGCGTAGAGAGCAAACCTTCAGCTAATAGATTTCTTATCTGTTTCTAGCTAGGTTTGAAAATGTCTAGCAGTGTCCTGCTGACCAGGTGATGCTGACAGGCTGAAACTAGCCCTGGATACCACTGTACACTGGGATTTAGGTGGCAGAGGCAAGTGTTATGTAAACTGGGTGCCTGCTGAGGATGCAGGTAACACTGAAGAAACTAAGATATTGAGATGAAGCAAAATGAAAGATAGGAAGATTTTTTGAGTTAAGGGATGGAAAAGAGGATATTTTAAGGTGTAACAGGTTATAAAGGCTTTGCTGTGTTTTAATTACTGTAAGCTAAATCTCTGCAGTATCTTGTTAGACACATAATACAGTTTTAATTAAGTAATTAGAGAGTTTGATGAAAAATACAATGATTTTAGAATTTAAAGTATTCTGGAGAGTCTATAGGCAGGGGAGGTTTTTTTTTCCCAGGTGTCTTCATATTATATAATGATTAACCTTGAGTGAAATGTCCTTCCTTCTCGGGAAGGACTGAGAGCTTTTATTCATGAGTCACAAGCATAAAACCTGACCTGAAAGCTCTTTGAAAAAGCTCTGCCAGAAGAGAGCTTTGTCAGTGCGAAATCTGTAGCACTTAGGTCAAAATATGCGTTTAGGGATCAGGTAAGGTGTAGCAGAACAACATTTTATCTCTTGAAAGGACAGACTTAATGAGCAATATCCATAAAAATAAGCATAACTTCTGTGTTACAATGTGTTGAGTGGATAATGCAGTTGCATTTAGGTTATGTGTAACATTAAGGTTTAGATTGTAAAGTCTTGAAAGAAATGAAAATATAGTACAAGAAAATTGATACTGCTATCCTTATAGCTGTTACTTCTCCCATCATACACTGTATAAGACTAGGGCCTTATGAGTGTGATGTCACAGAATTTTCATACAAAGGATAAATACAACCCCACAGGAAAGATACATGATGCTCTCTCTCTCTCTTGAGCAGTTGTTGGGTCTGGTTATGAAGATGGAAATCCCAAGGTTCCCAGGTCAGCACCAGTGCAGAATGTGCCTGTAGAAGTCTTAAAGTCATGTTCCCATAATGAAGATGTTTTAAAAACTACTGTTTAAAAAAACTGTGTGGATGTGATATTGCCACACTGAATCTCAGTATGTCTTTCTCAGAAAAAAACTTTCTCTCCAGCCACCAAACTGAGGTTCTGAATCTACATTTCTGTAACCTTCAGTTTGAGCACAAGTGGGGGTTTGATGGTGTATATATTCACTGAGGTAATTTTTTGCTTCGATCATTATTTATCACTATGAACCCAGATGCAAACAGTCTATTTATTGCTGCAACACTGAACATGTTCTGCTTGGGATATAAAAAAACCCTTATCTAGTACTTCCAGGATCTGCCCATCTCTCCCAACAAAAGTTCCTAACTGTTGTAATTCAATTACTTCATGGAAAGTATGCCAGGTGTTCCTTGTCTGCAGCTCCTCTCTTTGAGAAATGCTCTATTTTTTAGAAATGTTTGCTTGTTCTTGCCTTCTTTTTGTACTGAACCAACTAGTTTTATCTGAAAAAAAGTCAAAATGTAGTTTTGGGGACAAGTCAGTCCACGAACCTCACTGAACCTGATTTAGTTCTGTGTAGCCTATATGGCCCTCCAAGAGTGTTGCAGAAGTCTTTGCATACTCCAGCACCTCACACATTCCTTCAGTCCAGGATACCCACATCTACTCTTCACCATCTCCACAGAGGGCTTTAAACGAACTTTGAGCTGAAGGCTGCTTCTCCCAAACAATATTTTCATTTTACACAGTGAGAGCCCAGAGGAGACCCAGTGCAAGTACTACTTGACAGACACATGGCCTGTCTTCTCTAGAGGCACTAGCTCCAAGCAGTGGGGCTTAACCTTCTGCTTGTCCATCAGGCCCCAGCCACACTTGCCAGTATAGATTCAGCTTGTAAAATGTTTCTTGTTGAGGTCCCAAAGCAAGCACCTCACCCCAGACAAGACGGAAATCTGGGATGCTGCTTTACAAAATATTTGTATAAAAAATTTTGTCTTTGTCCTTATGAGGTCTTCTGGGAGCTATGGAAACTGCATGGGAGGTGTTAGCACCTTTCAGAGGGGAGAGTCCTTCAACTTTTTGAGTTATAAAGAGTAATTCCATCATGAATAACATAAACTACCTAAAATCTCTTCAAAAGCATATCTACTCAAACATATGAATACTGAATAAGCAATACAAACTCTGTGCTGATAGCATGCATTTGGTAGCAATCTGGTTTGTTATTAATGAATCAGTATATTTTGCTCAGTGGGGCACAAAGACACATTTAATCTTGAAATATCATTTGTGTTGTGTTATTTTGTGGCACATTTCACCTCAAAGATTACTGCATTCACTTCATCTTGAGTAGAAGGTCTAATCCATCAGTTAATGCCATCTCATTATAGTTCCATCAGAGGCACCTAATGACTATGGATACCTAATACAAGTTTGTGGGTGATTTCAAAATGTGGTTCAACGCACTTGGGAGAAATGAACAGCTCTCTTATATCTGAGAAGACTGAGAAGAAAGGGAGAAGGAAGGAGGAGCTAAAAAAAAAGCAGGAAGCAATTAGAAAGAATAACTGTGGCTGCTGGAAGAGAGTATTTTAAAATGGCAATATAAGTAAATCCTTCAATAATTAAATATTTAAATATTTTTTATGAATGAATGTGTATTTTCTTTTACAAATATGAAATTACATAGTAATTATAATTATCTCTACTTATATCTATCTCTATATTATCAATTTTATCCACAGATCCATGTTTATATATTCTATATACACAAAGATATGTAAATATAAATGTGTGCATTCTTAGAATGCGTAAATCCATGAGAATTGCATTTTTTCATCACTAAATACAGAGTTCTATGCGGAAATTAATTTTCTATTACAGCTGCACAAAAAGCATTCAGAAAGAGGAATTCACTACTGAGCCAAGGAAAAAAGAAGAATGTTATACTGAAATAAGATAGACTGCTATGGTCAAAGTACTGCAGAAATGTCAATGTAGCTGCAAATAGACTATCACAGTCCAGTTTCTTGGTTTTATTTGAGATTACAGTTCTGTAAGAGTAAAATTTATCTCTGTATTGCAGATTTTGCTGGTTAGTCTGGGTTGGATGTTAAAATAAAACAAACAGAACTGCTGTGAGTTTTGCACTTAAATGCGAACCCCACTATCTAGCTGATTTGGGGGGATTGGTTGGGTTTTTTTATTTCTTCTGGTTGCAGTTTCCTGAACACATGAAACAGCCAAGTGTCTCCATCTAAATTTGGGAAATGATAATCACTTCTCTGTCATAGTATAAATATGTCTGACTTTTGCTACAAACTCTGTAGTTTGAGACCAGAGCAAGTTACCCAGAAAAGCTATGTAGTCTCCATCTGTGGAGGTTTGCAAGGCTTAGCTAGGCAACAGCACAGCCACCCTGTTCTCGGGCTGGTAAGAGACCTGTTCAGAGCAGAAAAATGGTCTTGAACACCCAGAGGGGTCCCTTACAAACACAGTTTCTGTGATTCCATAAATATGTTTGACTTGTGCTACAAACACTCCAAGTACTGGGAAAAAAACACCCCAAAGTTGTTAAAATATTATAATAATTCCAGCTGGGGAATTCTGACTGTTTTCAATTTCTTGTTAATTTATTCCTGTGCTATGAAGTGTTTGAAAACCCTGAAAATAAATGTCTGACTCACAGAAGACATTTCTATGAAAAACTACCAAATTTACAAACCTTCTTTTTGAAACTAGGAATTTTAGACCAAAATTAAAGTAAACGCTGTCATAATTTAGAATGAATGTCAGTACTATGCCAGATTGCAACATAAGTGAATAAATGGGGGATGATAGCAACAGAGCAACAGTATAATTAACTCAGTTTAGCATTTTTAGGGTTTTGCATCAGTAGCTCTACAAGGAAACAGACAGCTCTGATTTTTGGCCACATCAGTATGCAACCAGAGATCAGCAATAACCAGTGAGCTGAAAAATACAGGTTTTTCCATGCACACATCTGCTAATCTGAAGCAGAAGGTGTTTGGCTTCATACCTATGGAGTTTGGTGTGAGCTCCTGGTAGCTCTCAGAGGAGAACGGCCATCCTTCTCATCACCTTTGTTCTGCAGCATAAACCTGCAGCAATTGTTTAGAAAATGGATGTGAATATCTTAGTCTTGAGAAGTGCTAAAAGAACATTGATCTGAGGATTTATTCAAGCCTTTGGATACGCAACACTTCTTTGCAGTAAGAATGTCCTGAAAACAGAGCTAAGGACATTTCCAAAGATTCCTTTTATATGAGCCAAATCATGGTTTTGTAACAAACTCACACACAACCTAGAGCAGCAATGTCGATGCTTGAGGTTTTTATTTAGCAAAGAAGCCTACTCTAAAAATGGTGGGAAATTAAATTTGTAAGCGGGACTTCAAACTGCTTTACTGTGCCCTGTAAGTCTTAGAATCTTTCCTGTTTGATCAATGTGTAAAAAAAATAGTCTACTGAGGCCAATGGGATGTTTTCCTAAGGACAAAGTTGGAAGGATGGGTGCTGTAGGACACCTGAGAGCTTTGTCTTTAAAAGCGTTGGTGTTACTGAGAATCCTCAGGATAGGATTTCAGATGCCTTGACTGAGAAGACCTTTGGTAATACTCATGTGCTATTCCTCAAGAAACTGAGCTCTGTAACTATGACTACTTACTACTTAGAGAGAATCAGAGGAAGAAAGAATCTGTTTGCTTATAAAAGTGGAGCAAGTTCGTTTATTTTCATGAATTTGGAGTAACTACAAAAATCACCCAGCTTGCTGAAGCCCCTGTAGTCTACCATGCTGTAGTGGGTTTCTGTGGCTGGGTTTTGGTAGCCGGGGTGGGAGGACTACAGAGGTGTCTTGTGTTAGAAGCTGCTAGAAGCTTCCCCTTTCCTGTGGAGCCAATGCTGGCCGGCTCCAGGACGGGCTTCCTGCTGCTGGCCAAGGCTGAGCCCATCAGGACTGACAGTAACGCCTCCATGATAACATATTTAAGAACAGAAAGTTTTTGCACAGAAAGAATTCCAACCAGGGAAGAGCGGCGTGAGAACATGTGAACAACAATGCAGACACCAAGGTCAGCGCAGAAGGAGGGGCAGGAGGTGCTCCAGGCCCTGCAG
>JAYRBT010000139.1:59149055-59228772 GCA_036023395.1 Myiotriccus ornatus
TGATGGAGCAGGGTCCTGCCAGACACCTGCAGCCCATGGAGAGGGAAACCCACGCTGGAGCAGGTTTTTCCCAGGTAAGACTTGTGGCCCCTGTGGGGGACCCACGGGACAGCAGTTTGGGAAGAACTGCTGCCTGAGGGATGGACTCATGTCACAGAGGTCCATGAAGGACTGTCTCCTGTGGGAGGGACCCCACAGGAGCAGGGGAAGGACTCCAATTCCTCTCCTGAGCAGTGGCAGACACAACAACCGACCATAACCCACATTCCCCGTCCCCCTGCACCACTGGGAGGGGGAGGGAGAACATGGAAGGAAGGAGGGGTGGAGGGAAGGTGTTTTTAAGATTATTTTACATCTCACTCTTTTTCTCCAGTCCTGTTAGTAACAAATTTAAGTGATATCCCTACACTGAGTCTGTTTTGCCCGTGATGGTGATCAGTAAGTGACCTCTCCCAGCTGTTAGCTCAACTCTTGAGTCCTTAGCTGTTTTTCTTTCTCCTCTGTCCAGTTGCAGAGGGGAGTGAGAAAGCAGTTTTAGTGGCTACCTGGCATCTGGCCAGGGTCAACCCACTACACAGGTTCATAATTCACTGTATCACAGCAAATTAGCTCATAATTCACTCAAAGCTCAGCTCAGTAGTACTTGGCTGACCACACTTCATTAGCTTCAAAATCCTTTTATTTGTTTTGTGTTTGTTTTTTTTGAGAACTTTGAACAATGGTTTGTTGACATATATATTTGTGTCCCAGGGCCATGAGTTGCATGGGTGTAAGTGAGGGCAGAGCTTGGCTCTAAATGACTAAAATGCTATGGTGCCTTGGCTGTGAGATGCCAAGGCAGTATATAAAAATAACACAGATCATGAAAACTTCGTAAGAAGCAGAAAGAGGGGTCTGAGCCAACCTAGCGTGTCTCCTCCTTTTTTTTTTGATGGGGGGAGGGGCTGCAGAAAGGTTTCTGTACTTTCAGCTTGTCTTGTTTAGCTGGAGTACACAGACCAAGTCAGAGGTGCGGGTGCATGGCTGGGGAAGGTGCCATGGTCAGGAACCAACAGCTGTTGCCGACACCTGGTATGGAGAAGTGTGGCACGGACCGTGTGTGTGGGAGGGTTCCAGACCATTGCTTGCCACCTTCCCAGGTGTTGCGTCCATGCTCACTCCAGTTTTCCTGCAACATGACAAGCAGATGGACCTCCTACATTTTAGATGAGTTATAGCTTCTGTAGTATATTGTCATGGTAGCAGTGAGATGCCCTCCCTGAACAGTACCACTGTACACACTGCCTCATAGAACATTTCTGTTTTCATTCATTACACCTATTGAATGTTTTAGAACATGTAATTTTTAGGTAAATTGAAAATGGGAAAAAAATACAAGTTAGGTTCTTTATAGGAGAGAGGCAGTTTAATGAGAGAGAAAAGCTAACATTGCAGTTTTTAAAGCACAGGGGAAATTTAGGCATGGAGTACTAGAAATGGGATTTCAGCCTTTGTTCTTAATACATGTCGCATCTAAAAATTCCATTTGTTCCACTGTTCTTCAGTGCCAGAACTAAGCAAATAGTTTGCAATAAATAATTTAGCCTTTGAATTTAACCTTCATCTCTGCTCATGGAGTCCCCATGTGCTGGTTGTAGCAAACTTATTTGTAATTCATGATCATGCAACTTTTAGGGGCGAAGCGAAGTTGGAGATATTTATTACTGTGTTGTTCCAGTGTGATCTGATGGTTGCAGCAGGACGGTGAGGAGACAAAGTGAAAGCAGTCATTTTGAGATGAAACCTGAATTTCTCATTTTGAAAAGATTAACATCTTGGTGTTTTTTTTGTGTGGGAAGGTTGACACGGAGTTACTAGGAGAAACAGACAACACTATTTCTGACTGAGTCTGTAATTCTGACTTGCTCCAGGGTTTGCATCTAAAGAGACACTTTAAAACAGGACATTCTGAGACCTCTTCCAAAATGAATTTCACCTTTTGCATTGCATTGTGAAATGGACCTTTATGTCAAGGAGGAAAGTAAAGGGTTTCCTGATGCCTCTACTATAACGACAGGTCACTTTGAGTTGTGGTTTTTGTCAGTCTGCCATTCCTTGCTCTGGTAAAACATGTAGGTATGATCTCACCCTGAGAGATTGTCGGCTTTGCTTCAGACAGAGCCAATTTTTTGTCATAAGGAGTTACAAAAATTCAGCTAAGAAAATGTCCCAAAATAGTTTCTCATACTGCAGGTCAAAGCACGCAGAAGTTAGCTGTGAAGATTGCTGCAGAGCTCCTTTTCCAATGAGAAAGAGAGAAGAGCAGGCTGTATATATTTGACATCATAAAATACTATGGCAACAACTTGCTGTTTATCTTCTTAACGTCAATTTGTAAGGAAAAAGAGTACAAATATGAGAAACCAAATTATATTTTATCTGCTGTTCTTTTGATGGGTATTTTTTGTCTCAAATAAATCTTTAAGTTTTCAGAATTAAAAGGAGAAGGTTTGGCACTGGCAAAGTATGGAATCAGTGTTTCTCTGGGTGATTACATTGGAAAAAATAATGCCACACAAGTCACCTTGTTGAGAGACTACAAAGTTTTGAAGGATCCAAATAGTGCACAGAAACCTGATGTATTTTCCTTTCAGTTTGGAGATGGGAATGAACAATATTTAGAATGGGTTGGCAGAGTTCATAAAAAAAAAAAAAGGAGATGGAAAAAAATGTATTTTAAATTCTATGTGCAAATGAGAAAAAACACTAGATTAAAACAGTAATCAAATAGTATCAATCCAAAAAACAATGAAATGCATAACATAGAATTTAATTGATCTCTTAGCATGAAAAAACCATATAGGTTTTTTAATCAGTAAGCACTAAGTGCTTAAGAATTCAGATAGGGTTCTTACAGGCATCTGCAAGCAATTTCCCTTTAGCCCTAGTGACAGATAGGTATCACAATTTTCTGGACAGTGAGGACTGAAATCACTGAAATGGGTCTTTTTATTTTTTACAAATCCAAACTCAGCTGCCATGAGTATGAAAAATTCCACAATTTTTTTTTTTTTTTTAAAAAGTAAGGAAGTACTTAGACCCTAACAAAAGATTGAATCGTTTTTTAGGGGTATAAAATAGCCACCTAAACTACAGTATTGTTTTCCTTGTTTTTCTATCTTAATGTCCTATACTGTTTTCCTTTTTAAAAAATATGAGATCTCTTTTATTAATTGCTGTCTTAAGTTTTCTCTCTTCATTTATTTAAATCATTGACAACAACATACAATTCATTTTCTAGGAAAACTGGACAATAAGAAAAAGGAAAATGAAAAACATCCTAACATTTTAATGCAGCGATACTGGCATATGCAGAAGCAAATGCCAGGCGCTTTGCACAGTTCGAGGACAATCCTTTTGTGTACTACATGAACTTGTGAAATCATTCTCCTAACAATTAACCAGCAAGATTAATGAGACAGGGGAAAAAAAAAGAATAGTTTCTGCTATTCAGTTGGTGCAGAATCTAAATTTCCCCTGACTTCATCTATTTTACTTTACATCTTGCTGGAGTGTCTTCAATCTTTTAGAAAGAGAGGCTGCCGTGATTCTTGGCCCAGCTATTTTTGTCTGTGGCAAGCATTAGATTGATGTTGCCATACTGTCCCAGCTACCATTCCCTTCTTCTTTCCAATGAATGCACCAGGGCCTTATTAAATAAATCAAAATTAAAAAAAAAGAAAAAAAGAAAGGTGGGGGAGGGAGAGAGGCACAAATCAAATGAAGCTGAGTGGGCTCTGTTTGCAGGCTGTGGCCTTGCTCCCACTGGGCCCACGCAGCACGTGCCCTTTTATCTCCGTGCCTTTAAGCTATGGTGGTCTGTTCAACCTTCTGGGGCTACATATGTCTCTGAGCCAGGATAATTGTTCTCAACAGCATGAGCTTAACTCTATCATCCCTCCTGGCTCTTGACTTACTGTAAATTAAACAGTGGCTGTATGGAAAAAAATGAAGCTGGGAAGTTTCGGCAGCTTTTTCAGACTATTTTTTTTTTTGAAAAACAGAACATACGGATAGTGTGGAACATTTTTCTGGTTTCTTTGTGATGAGATGGAATCAATTTTAAATATATCCTTGAATTTTTTTTTTTTTTTTAAACTCTGAACCAAAGAACAATCAGAGAGAAATTAGATTAATGAGGAAAAGACTAGACATGGACAGACAATATATGCATGGAAAACATGCAGGAAGCCAAATTCCCACTTAGAGTTTGCCAAATTACCCACAACTTCTCTTCCAAAGCCCTCCTAATAAATCTGTATTGTATGCAAAGCTTGTAAGAATAAAGTTAATAACAGTGAGCGAGTATCAATTACATATTACAGATGTAAATGTTACAAGCCCCCTCTACTTGGTAGGAAAGGGGCTGTCTTTGTGTTATGAACAGTCAAGATTGCCCTGTTAGTGCGGAGATAATAATAAAGAATAGTAATAACAAACAGAAAGCCTCCTCAGTTCATCTAGTTGCTTTTTAACTACTTGTTCTGATACTCAGGCAAAGAAAGCTTTCACAGATGTCATCATCCTGATCTGTACTGCAAACGTTCTTTAACCCCTTAAAATTCCTTGAATGTCTTGTTCATTTTACATCATCTTTATCTTTTAAAAAAGAAGAACAATCAGGAAATTTTACACTTCCTTTGCCTTCATCCTAGTGCTTTTCCTAGCACCTATTTCATTTTAAATGAATGTTTTTGAACAGACTTATGTTTAGTCAGATGACATTTTACCAGCACCTTTTAATATTGGCATCCATATATTCTTCTCTCTCTACTGCAAATACCTGCTTTGAATGGTTGATTTTATTTTTTGGTAAAATCCAGAAGGAAATATTTTTTTTTGAAAGAATTCAAATAATGGAAATAATTGAGCCATAATTTTAGTGTTCTTTACTGGAATCTGTCCAAACTGGGATTTAAGTCAAACCAGCTAACATTATGTGAGGTTTTAGCTCTGTCAGCTTAGCAACTGCAATTTCATTGTACACGTTAGTGTATTGCTGTGTGCAGGGGTAACAGTGCTGTTCCTGCTCAAGATTTTATGTCTTTCTTGCAGAACTGCCATCATGTCTCATAAAGACTTTGTGTTTTTTGTATTTATGATAATTGTTTTACTTAACCTACAACAAAAAATCACTTAGTTTTAAAAAACACAAGTTTACTTCAGAAGAAGATGCATTAAGATGCACAGTTATACTGCAGAGCAGCAAGGTTCTTCTACTGAACAATTTTTCTTTTACTGGTCATACCCTGAGTTCTCTACTGGGCTGCAGAGGCCCCATGTGGAATCTAGACAAGGTATAAGTGGTGCCTCCTGTGTTTATTTGAGCTCAGGACTATCAGCAAGTCTGTCTTTTCAGTCTTTTTACACCGGGGATTTGAGGTTAAGCTCCAAGGGGAGGCTGTTCACAGTTTGAAACCTTTTTATCCCCCAGGTCTTAAAAAGGGCTGTTGGGCTAAGCATCTACCCTCCAGGTCTTAAACAGTTTTGCATAAAACCTAAAATAGTTCTGCTCACAGAGGGAAAAGGTCTTCTGGAGATTCAGCTTCTAATTTTAAGCAGTGGCTACTGACCCTTCCTATCAAGTTATAATTTCTTTATTAGTGAATAAAGACTAAAAGTTCATTATCAACTCTTCAACACACTTGCTATGGTGATATCTGTAAAGACAATGTGTTTCATTACCAGGCTTGTAGTAGAAACAGTGAAAACTCTGTTTCATGAATTCACTACTATCATAATGGCATTCACTATAGAAATCTGCTGTAGATGTTTACCAAAACATATCTTTATTACAAGTATATAGATACTTACTGAAGTATGTATATGACAGTATGTTAACAGTTAGTGCAGAGTAAACTCTGGTGACATGATATGTTAGTAAAATATCTGCCTACAATGACTGCTGCACACTCTCAAGCCGACCAAGTTGCAGTCTCAAGACACTGATGATCTCAAAGCTGCCCAGACCTTCCTTTCCCCACACCTCAGCATCAGTAGCCAGCCCCACACTGATATGTCTGAGGGTGACCCAGTGAGACCTCTTTGTGGGACCGTCAGAACAGGATGTCAGGACATGCTCCTAAGGGATTTGAGGAAAGCTGTGAAACACTTAAAAAAAAAAGAATCTGGAAAAGGTAAAGTGATATTCCTTTGGGCCTACACTAGGGAGGTAAAAGCAGTACTCAGCCTCCCCTGCTGTCATAGCCATAGTTCAATACTTGTGCTATTTGTGTGCCTGGACATGCAGTCTGAGCTGACAGATGCTCCTTGCTCCTCTCCAGCACATCAGAGATCATGCAAGCCTAGCAGGAAGGCACACAGTCTCTCACATGTTAGCTCAAAGACCAGTCTTATCACTTATCTCTTATCACTTAATCAGAGCAGATGAGCTCAGAGATCTGCAGTTAGATAGCTGTAGGTTTCCTCTGCTCTAGTCAAACAAAATATTCTTGCTTAGCATGTAACACAGATTGGTTTTACTCTGCATTATCTTCTAGAAACTTTTTTTCTGAAGAAACATTTGGCCTCAAAACTTCACACATTGCCGTACGCGTGGAATTTGGCGATGTGTCCTGCGTGTGGCCTCTTTAGATCCTCTCAGTTGGCTTCCTTTAAGTATCTGATTCATCGAACAACTTTTTACTATTTAGGCCTGGTGCAAAGCCAGTTTAAGTCAACACTAAAGCAAACCAGGACTTTATATACTCTGCTTCAGGCCTTCTTTTCCCATGTCTCAGTTTCTTGCTCCTTCAGCCTTTTTAAGGTATAAAGTTCCCCTAAAAGGCCTTCTGGTCCTATTCAGAGCCTAATTTTCAAGGATTCCTTTATCACTTATTTTCCTAAGATAAAGGCAGACAAAATGCTGTAGTTGATGTGTTCAGAATACAAAATGCCAAGTACAGAAATGACCACCACAACCTGGAATCAACTAGAATGAAAGGGAACAAATCATTGGTTGAACTCTCCATGGTGAAAGCAATCCTGGAAGACACCATCAAATGGATTTATTAGTTTCAGAAAGTAGAGCTGAAGATCCAGCAATCTGTGTTGTTCCCAGTGTCTGGATGTACTGGGAGCTCTTGCTCCTTGCTTGACCATCAGGTCCTGTCACTCTGGCTCAGACTGAGGACCCTACCCTGCAAGCGAGCCCAAAGGGCTGCACAGACAACAGAGGGGCCTAAAGCAACAACAGCCTTCATATGCTGTATAGAGACAGGTTTCTTCAACAATGCAAAACTCTCCACGATGCTCTGCAGATATACTCTGTACCTTGGGGGTCTTTTATCTGTAAGTATTGCAATTCATATGGAAAATACTTTTTTTAAAAATGTGATTTTATGTAAAACATGGTGCAGAAACCAGGAATTTCCAAGACTTGAAATGCTTTATTCATGTTCTGTCATAGGTGTTTGGTGTAAGGTGAGGTGATTCAGTCCGGTGTAGTTGAAATGAGATTATGTCCTTACTCTTATGGACAGGATTTGATCGCTGCCTTTGCCTGCAGAGGAAGTTTTCCTCCTCTGAGTCAGTCTCTTTATGGGGGGTCTCAGTATGGGTTTATACATGATGTTTTAGGCATTCACATTAAACAGCTCTAGCCCAAATACTTGTAAATAATAATAGTTGTTTAGAGTACAACTGAAGTAGTAAAACTTACATTTTAAGAGCTTCCTGGGACTTAGCCAAAGTACTAAATAAATAAATAAACCTTACACATTTAGTTATTAACCATACTGAGCTTACTGAGAGGTTAAAAATGAAGGAAAACATCCCCAGCAAACCAACATCTGTGCTAGGCCAGACAGAGAAAAAGAGGTTGCAAAGTTGCAATACAGAGAAATGAAGTAGAGACTCAGCAGATAGTTAACATGCTACTCTTGTCTCTAGCAAGAAACCTGACTACACAGTGGTAAGAATGCCTCTTTATTTCCAGAGCTTACTAAAGCTGTGATAGATGTGTATCTGGAATATATTTCTTCTTGTGTGAATAGGCTACATATCACCATCATTAACAGTAACTCAGCGTGTTTATCACAGTGCATTTCAAGGAGGAAGGAAAACACACAGGTTACTGTTCTAATTCTGCAATAAGTCATGAAACCATCAACTTACTCATTGTTTTTAGGGTAAATTTCTTATTTCACAAGTTATTTTCTTCCTTAGAAATGGTTTATGCAAAACATAATAGAAATACATTTGAATGCCATGCCTGAGTCTTGGGAGCATTTCTACAGATCAGTCCAAAGCAAAGAGCATTTCTTCACTTGAATGTGTTGTGTTGACTGAATAATGTGTTAGTGCAGTCAAGAATACAGTATTTGTCATCCCTGACACTTTGAGAAGATATTTGCTCAAATAGAGTTCAGCCTAGTTCTGCAAAATATTTGTTGCTAGGCTCATATTCACTATTTGTGGGTAAGATTGGATGCCTCTATTCTTTTTGAATTTGTTTCCTCTGCTGCACTGTTCAGTAGAGTCTCACTATTCTCAGCATCCAGATTTCATATCAGTAAGAAGTAATTACCTCCCTGAGAAAATCCCCTCTTGTCCTGATTGAGGCCGTGTCATTGCAGCAGAAATGTTATTCAGCAGCCACTGGGCATCCTTGGTAGTGACATCTGTTTGGTTGTCTGGTGAGGGATTGAGGTATAATCAGTCATATAGGTGTTGAATAGTATTGGCTTCCTGACAGACCATCAGAAGGGCCATAGAAGCAGTTAAAAATCAGCCTGTTTGTTTCTGCCACCCACTGAAACACTGTGATGTCTGGCCATTAGTTTTACCTATAGTATTGTAAAAAGCAGGACAAGAAATTACTTCCAAGCCAGAAAAATAGTATGCTAACAGGGAAAAAAAAAGAAAATGCTTTGCCTATCAGATTTTTGCATATTGATTTGTGAATGATCAGATGACTGACTCACCTATGGCATCTAACAAAGAGTTAAATCTCCTATCTTTTCTGGAATTTCTAAATGGATTATATATAATTGCCTAAGATTTAGATGAAGGTAAGGCAGATCTTACAATTCTATTGTTATCAGTTAGTGAATAAAAGATGAAGATTAGCATGATTAAAGAGAAATTAAACAGGGGTTCAGCAGCATTAACTCGAGGGAGTAATTCTCCTGGACAGTACTGGGACTGTGTCCATGGCTGAGGACGGAAGAATTATGCTCTAAGGAAAATAAAAAGAAGAGCCTGTCTAACCAGCCCTCCAGGGGAATGGGAGTGATTACAGGGCATACTGTTTTCTCTTGGTTTATGGGCATAGGCAGCCACCTGGAAAACATGTGAAGGACCCAATGCAACTGGCATCAAATTTAATGTAGCCAAGTTCAGACTAGCAGGTGAAGTTTATAGTGTTTGCAGAGCTGAGAGTGAAAGCAAGAACATAGCTACTGACGTTTTGTGTCTCAAGAGCAAGACCCACAGTAAAACCAGGGTTGGTACACTTAATTTCACTGAGGGAAGATAATATGGACAAAGGAAATTGAAGTAGGGATTTGGTGGGTATAGCCTTGGCAGGAAGGCAAACAAGAGAAATTTGGGGGGTTCATCTCACATAACTGCGGGCACTACACTACAGATGGCTGTATTTGAGCAAGTCATCCAGACTCCCTTTAAAGTCAGTAGAAATAAATAGTTGCTTTTAGAGTGTAATTCATCTTAACCTCAAGTAAACGATTAAAGTGTCTGAGATTAATTGTGCCCCAGAAGTGTCTGTTTCTCTGCTTTAACCATGCAACACTGCTCAAATGAGGATGTGCACACCATATACGGAGGAATGGATCATCCCATGACATTTCAGAGGGACAGCAGGAACAAGAGACTGACACTGCACTGCCCCAGGAAGGGTAGTGCTTCCCCACTCAGCTCTCCATAGGCAGATGTGGAAGAAACCTGCAACTAACCCACCATTTCTCAATAAACTTTAATGTTCATCTTTATTATCATTTGCTCAGTACCTCCACCTCTGCAAACTTTATATAGAGGAAAACAAAACAACAGAAAAGCATACAATTCTTTCTTGATTATTCCATAATAAAACAACCCCTTTAAAATATAAAGACAGCTTCTAAGTAAAACAGCATTTCAGTACACATTTTCTTAAGTTAACACAATTTATTTACATGTAGACTGGTGTACGCAACAGCATTCCCTGCTATAAAAGGGGCTGGGATCAAGCCATAGCCTGGAAACAAATGTTTTTGCAGTCAGTTCCAATGGTTTCACTGCAAGCTTTGCCTAATGAGTTCTCCAGACTTACTGCAGGCACCACACTCAGCTGGGTTGGTGTCCAGATTTTAAAGCTGCTGGACTTGAAAAAGTGCAATAAGATCTTAAAGGAAGGAAATTCAACCTCTATCAGATAGCTAGTAGGACATATTTATTGCACAAGTACAGTTAGGATCCATTAGGGTCTCCATCGTATTGAGAGGACTAAAGAAATGGAAGAGGAACTGTTACTTGATGTTATGAACAGCATAGGCAGTACCATACACTTCCAGAAATAGAAATCATAGGAAATTTATTGTTCTTTTGGTAACAGGAAAGCTAAAAAAATGTTTTTCTGATGTGATTTCTGAAGGTATTTCTGCCTATGCAACTTTATGTCAGACAAAACCAAGATGTTACAGGAAGTTACCCTTAAAGTAAAAACTACCTGATGATACCATTAAGGAAGATACTATACTTCTTTGCTGTCCTTTTCTCTACCACTTGAGTTTAGACTTATCTATTATATAATGACAGAACATGCTGAGTTATACAGTTCAGATGTGTTTTCTTTGACTGATATAAAGCTTCTGTAAGTGATAAAAAACTGGTAAAGCTGACATGACAAGGAAGAAAACTCTTACATGATACTTTCAGAAAGTTGTACTTCACTGCATGGTGGATGTTGCTTTTCCTTCAGTCTTTGTTTAAAAACAAGCAAGGAAGCTGTGATTCTTTGGGCTTTGTTTTACTAGATATTTAGCAAGAACTTAAAAACCAAAAGGTCCTTTCACTCCTGTATTACTGTTCTGTGAGAGGCAGTAATGTAAGACAGTTTCAGCCTGAAACAGTACTAAAGAACTGGATATTTAGCTCTTCTGACTTAAAGGGAGCAGGAATATGTTAATAAATGCTACTGCCAGAAAGAGAATTAAAATGCGTAATAATAAAAGCTGGAAAGAAAAATATCACTCTCTGAATATTCTAATCTTAAAAGGTATACTGGAAATTATGCTCTCCAGCCTTGCCTTCCTGCTTCACAGCAGTCAGCTGGAGCCTAAGTTGGAGATCACACCTATACTGCTGCATTTAAAAGCCAGTCTAATCCTTCATGAATTTATATTTTTGGCTTTCAGAACTTCCTGCAGCCATGATTTTTACAGTTTATGTGTTGTTCAAAAAAGTACTTCCTTTTGTTAGGTTTAAGTCTGCTGTCTAATAACATTTTGTATGACCCATTGTCAATATGTGTTACCTCTACAACTTCTGCCTGGTAAAACCTGATTTTATAGACCTCTATTATATTTTCCCTCATTGCTTGAAGAGTCATACCTTATTTAGTCTCTCTTCCCAAAAAAGTAATTCAATACACTTATTTTCATTGCCCTTTTCTGTATGTTTTCTAGCTCTACTATATAATTTTTGTAATAGTGGGACCAAAAATGCACATAGGATCCAAGAAATGATTGTGCCATTGATTTCCAAAGTGACATAATAATTTCTGTTCTGCTTTGCTCTTCATTCCTGTTCTGACAATTCAGATGATGCTTTTTGCTCTTGTAACTGTCACTAGGCACTGAGCTGACATTTTCCAAGAGCATTCACAATGAGTCTAAAATCTCTTTCCTGAGGCTTATTAGGTAATTTAGAGGCTCTTGAAGTATACATCCAGTTGAAATTGTTTTTCTCACATGCACTGATCTTAGTGGCAACAAATTTAATCTTATGTTTAACCACTTGAATGGTTGCTGTTGTGAGATGTAGCGGCAACTTCTCACAATCTACTGAAGACTAACTTTGCTGTCTCACTACTCTCGTCGTTTTTCACTTCTCCACCTGTAAAGCTTACCAGTCTCTGCCTAATTTATCAGTGCAGGTAATTTTTTTATTAGCATAGCTTATCTGAGGTCTTGACCTAAATTGCATCAGGGATTCCTTTAACATATCTTGCTTTACATTAGGACTTTGCCATCACTGTGTATGCACAGTCTTCTGAGACCAGGACAGAATATTTTTTTTTTCTTTTTTTTATATGGGCATAAAATCCAATAACGGATAGAGCATTTAATAAAGAGGAAAGTGAGTTAAATAATGATAGACTGCTTGTCAGAAAGCAAATAAAAGATGACACTACAGTGTCTTCCATATACTGCTCCTAGCACCAAAGTTGAAGAAGAGAAAAAAGGCTTCAGCCTACCTCCTAGAGATAATCTCCACTCACAGACAAAAAAATTCCTCAGAACCTGCATAATGGTACATAACAGAAGCATTTGCTTCATTCTTCACAAGAACAAGAAGCTTCTTGAACTATACTTTTGAATTTAAGTTTGTAAATACATCCAAATTCTCTAAGAATATGATTTATTGAGTAACAAAAACTTCTTCCTGATGCACTAGGACTTGTCCGAAACCTGTCATTCATAACAAATCAAAATTTGCAGAAGCTTTTCAAAGTTGAAATGTTCCTTGTTTACTGTTCTTGCTGCTGTTCACTCCTTGTCAGCTCTGGAGAAATTTTGAAAAATTCTATCTCCTTGATTCTGATGTAGATTATAGAGTGGGAGGTTTTGGTACTGCAAAAACAAAGTCATTGCTTGCCTACACTATAATGAAAGCTACTGCATGAAACATGACTATCATAATTGATGATGGCATTATCTGAGGCATTTGGTTTTATATTTAATTTTAGTGACTGTACTGATTATAAAATAAAGAGTTCCATTCTAATGATATTTATGCATTCAATAGAGAAAATACTTTATCCACTGATACAGTTCTTTGCTTTTGCATGGACGTTTCTAAATCAAAAAATAGATATGAATTGTTGTATGAGAAACAACATATTCTGTATGAGAAATTAGGAATAACTCAAGAGAAATACATGAAACCAATACAATCATAATTTATCTGTCTGTCTGTTAATGCATTTTCGCATTCCAATGATTTTTTTCTTCCTTTCTCATTTTTATTCCCCACTGCAATTCAGCTTGGGGCAATTTTGTATGCCTATAACTAGCAAAAAGAAATTATCTCAAGTATTTCTAGGGAAAAAATGTGTAACACTACATCAAGGGGAGAAAGCAGTCTCATATGGAGGTAAAGTAGATCTACATTTCATTCTGCTCCAAATCGCTCTCCTCTACAAACAGCATTTTCCAGTGGGAAATGAGCTGTGTAAAAGTTTAGTGGCTCAATTCTACATCATCTTCCCTGTTCTGTCGTGATTTTTTTCCCTATGTTGATGATAAAGTTTTCAGAGGATGTTTTCAAATGTTTCTGCACTGTGAATATCATGTTTTTACCAGTGGAGATCTTTATCTCCCCTCTTAATTTGCTCCATCATGTGGTCCTAATGTGTTCTTCTCTTTCACTGTCTCTTTTTGCATGATTCCACACTTAGTGTTTTTCTTGCAGCTTCAGTTCCTGGATTTTGTGGCTATAGGAAGTTATCTTTTGTGTAAATAAAAAGCAAAATTTTGTATCAGTCATAGCTGGAGAGAAGAGATGGAAACATAATTCAGATACATCTTTAAATGTCAAAATTCACAACTGCTTTTGAAAATCAGCAGCTTTTGGAAACATAATTATAAAGCAAATTTCATAGTTTTGAGAAGTGGGTGAAGATACTGAAAGAGGTAGCTGTTACAACTGAACTGTCAACCATTAAGAATTTTCCCATGTTTTACTTCCTTCCCTAAAGGGACTCTAACTTCAAACCTACTGGTTTTGAAGCAAGGATGAGTATAGGGAAATTCTGAGCTTAACCCATAATTTTATTACAAGATTCTAAACGTTAAGCTTTCTAATGAACACAAAGGTTCTCACACTACCATATGAGGTGCTTTTATGTTTTGTTTTGTTTTGTTTCATCCTTCAACTGCAAAACCTTCATTTTTAGAAGACAAGAAACACAGAGGGCATTTTTCATCCAATCAAAAGATTGAAACACTTTATACTGTCACTTTCTGTCCGTTGAAGTTTGTCTGTGGTACTGCAGAGTCTTTCACAGGGTGCTTTTATTTTATTCTGTAGTGGGATAGCTTCCCAAATGTCTTTCCAGTTTTCCATTTAAGAGATGTGTGGGTTGAGTAGATTCTGTAGCTGCTAAAGCTATTTATTGTTTTCCTGGATGTGGATTATGTTTCTTTTGTTGCTTGCAAAAAAGGAGTCATGGAAAGAGATAATATCATCAATTAATATTTATGAATGGATAGTTTTCTTTTAATGGTGAAATCGATACTTGTCCCTAGAACAGTTTGTTTTACTTCTAAAACAGAACAATGAGCAGGATTGCCAGATAGCTTTTCAGATTCCATAAATGAAAAATATCTGCTTATTAGCTGTTTGGTTTTTTTTTAATCTAGCTCTTGTATCTTATTCTTGAGCCAGTTACAGAGTGTTCAGGAGAGGTTATTCAGTAAGTCTCAAGTTTTATCATATTCCCCTTGGTCGTGCAATTAATTTTAAAACCTATTCCATATTGCACTGAAGGTTATACATATAGATGTGGCTATGGATATGTGCATCTGTGTATGTTTATTTATGGAATTGTCAGTCTGTTGAGAATTGCCTGTGACGTAGACAGATTTATTTATCTGGTTATTTGGAGCATAGTTTCAAAATAATTGCCAGGTGAGATTGAGATTTTATTGCTAGTCCTCTCTATTTCACAGCTTTGCTAAAGTGGTTTAATTATCAGCTATTAGAGGTGATAATTCATGCACCAAATCTGAAGAGAGCTTTAAAAAAAAAACAAACAACAAAAAACCGAAAAAAAGCTCAGTGCGCCATCAGCGCTGGAGAGAAGAGTTCTGCTTGCTATTTACACCCCTTAAACTGGCTTTTGTCATAGCAAATAAGCCATGCTATAGTGCTCTGCCTCTTTGGTAATTTCTTTTCTTTTTTTTCTTTTTTTTTTTTCTGATCATTTTGTCCTTCAAGTTGCTGCCAGTGGTTTTGTCAAGGGGCTGTTGGCTGGTAAGGCTGTGTGTCACCACCCACGGTGCAGCAGGGGAGACACAGGCACGCTGGCCACCCAACCACGGGGCCTCTGGGCAGAGCACGGTGCTGCTGGTGCCTGGAAAAACATGGGCCCTGTGGTACTAAGGCTTTACACGGGAGATGTCTGTTGGTGCTTTGTCTCAGTGTTGATGAATACATACAAAAGTGGTGACCCTTAAATTCTACTTCAAAGGTAAAGTATTTGAACAAGGTGTTTAGCTGAAGCTGTTGGATATGGGCATGAAACAGAGGGAATGGCACCCCCATGGAAAGACCGTCACGGGGAATACACAAAAGAGCAGAAATGCAGCCGTACTTTGAACGACTGTTTTGAAATCATGGCACAAATGTCAGTGCATCCTCCGTGGAACTATGTTGGTCTGACGCTTATCAACTTAAAAATAATACCACAGTCTTACAGACATTGTCTGTGTCAGTTATGATGTGTTGACAACATCTAGTAGACTGATAGGATAATACATGTGAACAAAATGTCTTACCCGGAGAAAAATTAGTTTTTTTTTTCTCTGTTATAAGCATTTTTATGTAACCTTACATAAACATATAATCAAATAATCACTATGGTTAATATCCTAAAATTCTTTACTATTTTTAAATGAAATAGCTTCCTTTATAAGCTTCCATTAAAAAAAAGTAAAGTTGAACAGTCTAAATCTCAGATAGCATTCTCTGAGTTGTCGTGGAATTTCAAATATTCAAAAATATGAACTAAAATAAGAAGAGAGAAAGAATACCAAAACAAGATCAAGAAATATAAAAGCTGAAATGGCTTATTCTTACACAATAAAATATTCTAACTAAGAAAAATAAGATGAAAAATAACATAGAGGGAACAGAATAATAAAGATATGTAAAAAGGAAAACAGTTTAAAAGACCAGGAAAAAAGCTAAATGTATTATTTATATTAAAAAATAATTAAAATAACAAAGCCAGGAAGGTCACATGACTTCAGTTTTAAATTAAGTTACTTTTTTTTTTTTTAATCACACATATTTAAAACTCTCAATTCCCTCTTGGGGTTTTGTTGTGTTTTTTTTTTTTTCTATCTTAAAATTAAATATCTCTCCTCTGAACTGATCTTGTATTATATTTTAAACTGTGGTTTAAAGTAGTGTTTTCTTTTTCTCAGTTTTCAAAGTCATAGTCAGTGAAACTGTTTGTTACCATTTATTTGTACTTCTGACTAGCACTTGAGAGAAAGGGACTGCTCTGAATGCCCTAATGCTGCTTCAGTAACACCAGTGACTCCATCATCCTGGAGAGGCAGTTGAGGGAACTATTGACAGACCAGAGGAAACACCTCAACTGACATATTTCTGTAGTATTATTGAAGACAGTGAAGCAAATTATGCCCTTTGCATTAAACATAAATTACATGCTGTGGATTTTGTTCATATAGCAGACAGTGGACTTGGCTAAAAGCCCTGTCCATATTGGATGATACTGCTTTGAGTGTGTTGTAAAGGGGTAGGGAAAAGGGAAGCAGGGGAAAGGGAGGGGATTTTTAGGGTGATTCTATGGATAAAAATACAGTTTTATTGACTCATTTTACATCAGATGAGTATGTTGGGAGAATTTTTAGTTTAGCTTCTTACTGCAGCAGATGGGGATCCCAGCTGCTTGTTTCTTTCCATCCTGACAATCTGGTTACATCAGTTTTCTAGCAGCTTGCACGTCGAAAGCTTTAATCACAAAGAAAGAGGCTAGAAATATCCTTTCTTTAGAAAACAGAACTGAAGATAGAAATCAATTTCCAGCTTGTCTTCCAGTTGGGTCATTGGTAGTCATGACACTCGCTAAGGGCATAGGGTAGCTTTGTTAATAGAAAAGCGACCAAAGTATGGACCCCTTGCTTCTCATTAAGCATCTACAGTCCTCTTCTCCTACAAAATATGAGTTACCATCAGTCCAAGTGCTTTTCCATCAGACTGGGACAAGGCAGCCTTTGCACCTTTAAGTTGTACCTTGCAAATTTGCTCACAGGTAATTGGACAAAGTGAAGTGTACAGCTCAGCCTCTGAACCTCTTAACCCAAAAGGTGTAATGACAATTTATTTTAATGGAGCGCTGATATTAAATTGCAGCACTGATGGCTGTGACTGCCTAACCAATTGTTCTGAGAAACTTAACTTTTGCTCTTAAATGAAGATGGATTTTTCCTAACCTAATGAGGAAAATCTGGATGGTATTGAATCAGGGAGAAGGACAACATGATTTATGGAAGGATTTAGAGGAGTGAAAGAAGAAAGGGACAATGAAGAATTTTGAAAAGCTAGATACTCCCATTTAGAGTGTTTTCTCTGTTTGGAAAAGAAGACATAAGAAAAAAAAAGCCAACTGCAAGACAGTAGACTGTATTTTCATGAAGTTTTGTGGAGCAGAATTTCAAAGTATTATAGGCGAGGTTTTGAACCCTTCTTCAGCTTCACATGTGAAATGTAGTGAATAGTCAAAGGAGCGAAATCTAAAAGCTTTGTTTAATGAAATTTTTTCTGTATGACCTTGGCAGAAATGAGAGGAAACAAAGTATAAACAGCAATAAGAAGAAAGATTTGCAATTAAGGGATTTATCTACTGATACAAAATAATCTCTGGTTGTCTCTTTCATTACATTCTCTTTTCATGCTAAACAAGACATTCAAACCAAACCTTTTACAGTAACTTACAAATTAAAAATAAAAAAAATCATTTCCCCCCCATTTTCGAAACATTTAGTTGTGATAAAGCATCACAGCTTTGCTATTTGAAAGTTCCTTGGATTTACTGTCATGAGTGAAATTGACAAAATCTGTTTTGTGCATGGCAAATGCTGTATAGTGCTGTGTCTCCTGAGAATGTCGGGTGTTAGGTGACTTAGAATGGGCACTCGAGGTTGGTGAAGGTTTTGACCTCTGTACCTCTGTGCTGCTCTGTCCGTGTGTTTAGCTATCCAGTACTGAGCACTGCCTGGAATCACAGGCGGAAAGGAGCAGTCCTCTCTCCAGAAAGTGTTTGAATAGTGTGAAGTGTGGGGCCACATATTAAACAACTCTCCATCTCCATAGCACTGCTTCATCTTCTCTGAGAGGTATATTGGGCTTTAACTGGATGAATGCTACTGCTGTGAGTGCAGACTGAGTGCTAATTCCTGAGGGAGCTATAGGTAGCCTCTTTAGAGCTGTAGTAAATAATGACTAAGTCCATGAATTATACAGTTAATGCACTGAGGCTTGTGTTCTCTGTATACCTTGTCTTGCATTGTAGCTGGACTACTATTTACTCTACTACTCTGCAGTTTCAAGCTATGTTTAGGCAGCCTTTGACCATGAAGAATCTCACAAGTGCTCTGCTCAGTTTTGCGGCACCCCAAAGTGTGGACAGTTGCCCAAAATTTGACTGATCTATTCCAACATTCTTTACTTTTTCAGCCTGGGAAGAAATCTCATGGGACCTGCTTTGCAGCAGAGCCAAGGTTAGTTTTCCTGTGGTGTTTCACCACTTCCAGTTCTAACCTGAAATGGAAAACATGTTGGTACATGCAAATTTGAGGATGCTTTCCAAACACTTTCTTGTTAGCAAAAAGATTCAGTCTGAGCTCAGTCTGCTCATTTGTCTCAGTGAAAAGTTTGTCTTTTCTGCCAGTATGATAAATCCCAGCAAAAGACAACATAGTCTAAAAAAGCAGGGTATACCTACCTATGAACTGGGAATCACCTTACCTAATTTTGTCAGTTGATTTTCTTTTCTAGGTAAGTTGTGTTCCATCTGCAGTAGAAAGAGGAGTGTTTCTAAAAGCTGATTCATCCCATTCCGAGTGTTTAATGCAGGTGAGTAAATTGCCCTCTGGAAGTGCCTGCCGCTCTCTTCTTCTCCCTGCACAAACTCTAGAGGGAACCTAGATAACCAGTTTAGACTAGAAAATTTTTAGATGAATGAAGATAAGTGTGATGACTACTATCCTCAGGTGTGCATCTGTGTGAGAGAAACAGTATAGGTGATGGGAGAGATAAAGCATGGGCACAGTTTAAACACAGTATGAGTGTTATCTTACAGTCTGTAGTTGTTTGCATGCCTACTATCTATGTGTGATTTTGTTTGTTTGATTTTCTTGTGTTCCAGGATAACCAAAAAAAGGGGATTCATAGGAAATGACATTTCAGGTATCAGCAACAGGTATCACTGCCAGCCATTGAATACTGCTGAATATCCGTCCAGAGGATCATCACCTTGGAAATCTCATGAGCAATACTTCAAAGCACATACTGGCATCCTAGTGCACGGTGCCTTAAGGGTTCAGATGGTTTGGAAGTGAAATGGCTTCCACAATTTCTGTGATTTGCATGTGAAACTGATTTCATTGGATTTATTTGATCAGGAGGCACAAGTTTTTCCCCAAGGACTATAAATAAACATGTTACTAGAAACCGAGTAGATGTGATGAACCATAAATCCAGGAAGCAGTGGCTGAATGTTAGCAAATTTTACAAAACTGCAGCTGTTTTATAGGGTTTTGATTTCCTATATCAGTTCATGGTAAAGAAAAACAAAATGCTTTTAAGGGACAAATTGGATGAAATTTTGGTGGACGCCAAATTCCATCATTTTCAGAAGTACATTCCTGTTCCTGAAATCTTTTAATATTTTGTGCTTGAAACCTAGAGACATTGCTTCTTCTGACTGATAATTTTCTTTGAAATGTTAACATTTATTATTTATCAATGCTCCCCATTAAGAAGCTTGCTTTTCTCCTTCAGTTATGACAGAGCAAAGCTCAAAACTATCACAGTGAAGCCTGTCATCTTCAACACCTCTATGTCATCTTCAACACCTCTAATTGCTCAGCCATGGCCTGTATCTCCCCATGCAACAAAGTGTATATACATAGACAAAACGAAGCAGTATAAGCTGCTAATGAACCGTGTGGCCTAAATAGCCTACAAGGCACCATGTGGGGACATCACAGAGCTGGAAGTGAACTAGGTGATCCTTAGTGTGTCACCCCTTTGCAAACATACACCTCCTGTCATGCCTGTTGTGACCATGTTATTAACTTAAAGGTCCTGAAAAAAACCCCAAAACTTCCCTTCACAGTTTATAGGGTAGGTAATGGGAACTTCAAATGCCCACTTGTTGAGGGTTCTTATAATGTCCCTGTGGCTTCATCCCTCTTTAAAGCCCATAAGCTCTCCTGGGGTTGCAAGAAGAGGCCAATATCAGAGGTCCCAGGCTGTCAGCAAGATCCTTCTATGGTCAGTGGAGAAGAACATGCTCTTCCAGAAGCTGATTTAATAAAACAAGCCTTGTGCATGTTTCTTTGTCAAAAAAATTGTATTCCAATTTTTGAGGTAAAATTGATTCCTTTTAATCATAGCTGTCTAACATTTCTAGCTGCAGGATGATAAACTGATAACAATTACAAAACAAATTAATCAGCCCAGTGTTAATTCTTCTAGATATAAAGGTTTGCTCTACAGAGAAGGCAAACTTTCCAAAGTTTCAGTGCTACACAACTTCTTCAATGAGATTTGATGAACTAAACTACAGGTAATTAGAATCTAAATTATCTCATTGTTTAATATTGAAGATGAAATGTGCTTTTTTCTTAGGTTTAGATTTCCGGCTTTTGGGAAAAGTGACTGTTATACGCAAAGTCCCAAATCAAGAATAATGTAGCAAGCAAAGTAGAAAATTCTACAATAAAAAGTTGATATGGCAATTTATTTGGAAGACTTTTGTTTGGAGAAGTATCACTATTTGCATATTTGTTTCTATTCACATAGACACATAAAAACTCAAGAAAAGATTCTTATTAGCCATAATGGAGAGACCAGACATAAGAACTGGTATCACTCTGTGTGGTTGTTACACTTGGCAGTCTTTAACTGGTGCATGTAGTTCTACTTGCTCTGGTAATAGCAATGAACTTCATGGAGTTTGCTTTGTGCATGGATTTCCCAAATAGAAAGCAAACTTCCCAACAGGAAAATGTGAGTCTTGTGTTTGTTCTCAACACTAAATTCAATGGTTTCACTGAGCCCAGTGTCACTTGCTTTGGAGACTCTTGACCTTTGCCCAGGAAGCTGAAAATAACTCCTCCCTCATATCAGCTGAAGGTAGTTGTGGCTGCTCAGGTCTCAGCCCATGTGACATCCTGGGTCACATGCTGTAAATCACTAACTGTGGCCTGCATATATTTGGAGTTATTTCTGACTAATTAATGCTTTGAACTAGAAGCATTCACAGCATTTTACTTTGTTACTCTCCTTTAAAATCTTTCTTCTCATTTTCCCTTTCTGTGCCACCAACAGTTTTGAAGAGTAGACTGCTGGTCTGCTGCAAATGCTTCTGAGGGTCCATGCCACTGCTTCTTCATACTCCTGTGACTCTCTGCCTAAAGCCATGTTTTATCTTACACCTCATTTCTAAGCTTTTGAGGTTCTTCCATGTCCATCACAAAATATTATGAATTTCTGGAATTTTGAGACAATATAGATGTAAATAATAAATGTCTTATATCTTTACAGAAAGACACTAATCTTATGGAGGTCTTTGCTCATCTTCAGATCCAGCACTGCCTCATCCATCAAACTCTTACCTACCCTCATGTTTAAAAGCAAGATGCACAGAAAAGCAATCATCAGTAAAACCCCCTCTGAGAAATGGAATGACACAAGCCTCACAGAACCACTGAAAAACAAGCCCATAGCTTTTGCTGAGTTTCATCTATACTTAGCATTTTTGGCATGACTAATCCATTCTTTCTCTCTAAATTTGCCATGGCAAAGTGACACGCCTGGATCTTTATACTGAACACCAAACACAACTAAACCCTTCACACATGCTATCAGGGAGCTGCTTGCTTTCAGCACCAGAAAGGTCATGCCAGAATGGTCAGAATACAGAACAGCCTGGGACAGAAGGAAGTGACATATTGTTATGCAGAAATCACTCTTTTCACTTGCTGTGTATGAAATTACAATGTCTATGCGCATCACTCTCTAAAATGAGACCAAACCATATGGAGAGACTTTAACCTCCCATTGCAAAATTGCATTACACCATTGTAATTCTCATCTTCTTTGACTCTTGCAGTTACTGCAGTTATGTGCCCAAACACTCTGCAGTGTTTTTTTACATATTGCTTAGCTAGGTTTTCAGTCTCATGCACAGTTCTAAAAGAATAATATCACATCAAACTCCTTAAATTTGAACTGGCAAACAACAATAAGAAGATAACATTTAACCTCTTACACACCCATGATAGAAAATCAGCAAAATTAATTAATGTGGTTACTTGGCCTTCCATCTGTTTTATTCTTGAAGAAAAATGAAAGCCACGATCCTGAACACTTCTGTGGTTGCTTGATTTCACATATGTTCCCAGTTTTTGTGAGAGAAGGCAAAGTACAAATGAAGTTCATTAGACTCTCTCCTTTGCCCAGCTGATTTCTGCTCAGATTATGGAACAAAGAAGCTCTACTCCTAATATGTAGCAGAACACCCAAGCCAGACTTTCGCAATGTGTAGAAGTTTGGACCTTTTTTTGTGACCTTTCTCTTTATTAAGCTTCTGTGATGCTAATGAGAGGATAAATCATCTCTGGTAATCTCTGCTGTACAAGCAAACTGCCTAGCTTGTACAGCAGAACAGAACAAGAGCATAGCCTAATGTTTCCTGTGCTTTGGAGACACTGTCAGCTCCCACCAGGACTGTGCAACTTGGCTACAGCCCCTTATGGGATGTGTTGTGCTCCTCTATGAGAAGCCTACCTTTCCCTACTGGCTACAACTGCTTCTGGGGGCTGCAATCATATTAGGTGTTGTGATAACTTGGAACATGTACAGCACCTTTAAAATACGGTGTCACAGATGGTTCATTGGACAAGTCTCTTGCTCTGGCTCACAAGCAGAGGTGAAATTTATATTTTCTACATTTTTCCTATAGCTGCTCAACAAAGGTTAAGACAGAGCCCCAGGCATGTTCTAAAGCTTCACTAATGTTTTCCATATCTGCAGTAATAGGGCCAAGTCTGAGTCCCTTTGCAGTCTATGGTGAAACTCACTTTGACTATGGGGACAGATACTTGGCTTATGTTCCTTAGTTTGTGTTATTTTATCTGGTAGTCCCTTGTGCTTGAGGAATAAACCATTAAGACTGGATTTGTATATATATCCTCTAAGAAAGAATGAGAAGTAACTCAGAACACAGAGAAAAAGGAGAAAAGAAGAAATCAAACCCCAAAACACTTTATCATGGCTCTGACAGCCTACAGAGGAGAGAAACAGGGTAGCTGTGTTGTGTTCTGGGCCTTGGAGGAGCTGGTGAGGGAATCTGAGCATCAGGCTTGGCAGAGCTCCGCGTTGCTGCGAGGCAGGGTGGAGCATCCTGCACTGGGTCACACAGTGCGCGAGACAAACTTGTAAACTTCTTCCTCCTTCAGAACATACCAAACCAATGAAAACATGCATGGCCTTAAGCTCAACTGGCCATGACAGTGAAATACTTTCTGTGATAGCTTGCTGTGCTTTCTTTGCTTTTATTTCCTTTCCTAATTTTCAACTTAAAAAATGATTACTTTTATTTAGGTTGCATAGTATGCAATTTATCAATTCTCAAGAGGGTAGGAGAGTAAGGTACCACTTTAATGGCCTAGTGCTGTAACATATTGAAACTGGGGTCATGCTTGTGCACCAGAGCAGCAAAGTCAAGAACATGCTGCGGGACAGAGAGCTGGTGACTCAGGAGATGGGATTTTGAGGCTGCCAGTATCCATCTCCCTGTTGGCTTCCCTGAAAGCTACAAACTGTGGTTGGTTTATTTTTCCATAAAAGACCCTCTGTTCCTTTCCATCTTGATTAAAATACTGTAAATTTGGGTCAGGGATGTGGGTTTTTCTGCAGTTTGGTTTTGGTTTCTTGTGTACATGGATTTATCTTCTGTTTGGAGCTGTATGAGCTCACTCAGTGCAAATCCCATTTTAAGAGGTGGTTACCAGGAATGCAGTAGAGGATGTTTGTTACTCCTAGAATCGATTTTCACCTTCATTTGCCCAAGCAGTCAATCCTATGATCCAAATCAATGATAATGATGCTGCAGAGGAAACTAGAAAAGTAATTTTTAGGGTTTTTAGAATGTGATCAAGTTATCATAAGCCTCAAGATGACTGATTTCTCCAAAGCCATAATTTTTTGAGCTTGACTTGAGAACTTAGACAGTCTGTCCTGGCTCAGGGAGGGAAGACTGCCCAATGTGTAAGGGCTTCTCAGGGCAGGAGGTGTCCCCAGACATGTGGGAAGGTGCCTGAGGGCATCACTGGTGTGGCCATGTACCCAAGGAGCACTGCCTGTCCCTGAGCTGCAGCCCCTCTGACTTCACTAAGTTTCTATCACTATTAACTGCCAGACTATCCGAGTACTTCAGTTAGATCTATGAGGGCTGAAAAGTATGAGAGACTATTTTTTTAACTTTCTTCAAGTGTACATGTTACTTTGCGTTCATGTTAGAGAAGGCAGATGGAAAGATTTACACCTTGCACTGAAGCTGAATGTGTTGACGTTTACTATAGACCTTAGAGACTTTATGTGTCTTGAGTGTCTCAGACTAAGCTTTAAGGAAGTTCTTGCCCAGACAATCTTTGCCTCCTCAGAGAAAAAGTTCTGCTCCATTAGGAGAGCAGAGCTGTTGTCAGAATGGAGCTGCCTTTCTCTCTGAAGTTTGTACCAAGCAAGCATCACAAATGAAGTCAGTATGCCCAGAATCAACCCTGCCTATCCCATTTAATTTAATCATAGAAACACAGATTGTTTGGGATTGGAAGAAACCTTAAAGATCATCTAGTTTCAATGCCCACCTGCTGCCAGGGATGCTTTCCACTAGACCAGGTTGCTCAAAGCTCCATCCAACCCACCTTTGAACACTTCCAGGATGGAACTTCTCTGTTCCAGTGTCTCATCACCCTCAAAATAAAGAATTTCCTCTTAGTATCTAATTTAAACCTACTGTCTTTCAATTTAAAGCTATTTTCTCCTGTCCTATCACTACGTGCCCTTGTGTGAAATCCCTATCCAGAGGTATTTTCAGCTCTAAGTGTTGGAAGGTGCTTCAAGCTATAAGAACCTTCTCTTCTCTAGGCTGAACAACCCCACTTCTCTCAACCAGTCTTCACTGTAGAGGTGTTCCAGTGATCATCCTCATGGCCCTCCTCTGGACTCACTCCAAGAGTCAATGTACTTCCAGTACTGAGGACACCTGAGCTGGATGCAGTACTGCAGGTGGACTCTCACCAGAGTGGAGTAGAAAGGCAAAATCACTTCCCTCAACCTGCTGGTCACTCTCCTTTGATGTAGCCTGGGATGTAGTTGGTTTTCTGGACTCTGAGCCCACACTGCTGGGTCATATCCAGCCTCTTATCCTCACATATACTACTCCTCCTCCTCCTCCTCCTCACCCTCCCACCCACTCTCAAACCTTTCTCCTCAAGGCTGCTCTCAGAAGAATCTATTCTTCTCTCAGCCAGTATTTGTGCTTGGGATTTCCCTGACCCGGGGCAGCACCTTGCACCTGGCCATGTTGAGCTTCATGAGGTTCACATGGGGCTACCCACTGGGAGGCTGTTAATGAAGATTCTCTCTCTTCTCTCTGCTGATGTGCTGCATCCCAGCAACTTCAGCTTTACTGTGGTTAATATTTGTATGAAACCAGCAGATTTCCTTACATGAGGTACCTCTGTTATCAGTTGAAAGCAGGCAGGTGAATCAGTTGTGAAGATTTTCCTATCAGTTACAGTAGTGATTTTATTTTTCAGCATATATCTCTCTAAACAAGCAGAGAGATTAATTTTCATATGGGAAAAGATTTACTACCTGGAATGTTGTATTGAAACAGCAATATTTTTTGACCATTCTTGTAGTCAGTGTTTTAGTTCATATTTTTCAAAACTGAAAAAGCCAGAAATCATGGGAATAAAATAAAGCTGTTTGTTAGCCAGAGAAGAATATTATTAATAGGAATCTATCATGGATATTCAGTCATGGTACTAATAAAACATGCCTGTGTCAAGGGCAGGACTGAGGTGAAGCTGGGAATTTTTCATGTTGGTTGGTGTATAGCAATGCTGAAACAAGAGTCTGTACTGGCTGTGAAGATGGACATGGAAATAGGCCCAAGGATGAGAATTGATATCACATTATGCAGCTGTGCTCCATTCTTATCAAGTCTGCTTTTAGAGTATTAAATGAAGTCTGCCACAGCTTATCCTCTACCCCTTAGGGCAAAGCGCCTGATGTAACTTGTCTGCATGGCTGGCACTTCGACCATTGCAGAAGAGGGTGGCCATCAAGTACCTCTCCTGGGCTCCAGGTTCCCTTCTCCCCTTCTTCCTCTGCAGAATTGCCTGGGCCAAATCCCAGGTCAGTGTAGTGCCAGGCCCTGAGAGCCATGGGCAGCCTGTGACAACCTTGTGCCTGGACCCTTGGCCCTCTTCCATGTGCTGATGTAATTATTTTGAACTTTTCAAAGTATTGGATATTGATTTGTGCATTTGTTTGCTATTTGTCAGTAAAAAAGCCACTGAACATGTGCTTCATTTGCATCCTCTTTTGCACTGTTGGTGGTGATCTATATGTTATGTTTTGACATTCAATATGTAGATTCTTATGTAACATAGATTAATTTATGCACTAGAATTTGCTTTCAGCCACAATCCTATGATGTGTATTTACAGGAGCCACTTTTCTAAGTTTAAATATCCTCCTGCAATGTGTGCAACAAGAGGGAGACAGACACAGAGAGTCCTCAGGAACAATAAAAATAATAAAAATTGTGCCTTTGCTCTAGGTTAATGGCCTGAATGAGCTTAACCTTCCCCATTGACATAACAGAGAGCATAGGGAGTTTGACCTGGCTAGCTGAGGTTAACACCCATGTCCTGGGATGCTGAGCATCCCTCAATGCTGCTTTCCCTGAGATTAAATTCACAGTTAGAGTAACTGCTGTTAGTCACATTTTATGTATCATATTTCACATTACTGTTATTTTGCACTTATTGGGTCACATTGCCAAAATTAATTAATAAACCACAGTTCACAGCCTGTCATCTCATGTGCAGCTCCAGCTGGACCGCTCTCTTCTGACACTTGCCTTTGGAATCTGTAGTATACTTCTCCCACTCTACATAAATGAGTTTACTTATGTGAAAAAATGTTCTCCAAAGGGAAGAAAAGGTTCACAGTCAGACTCTTAGTTTATTACACATCCTTGGAGTGAAGTACATTGCTGAAGAGAAAATATCTTTTTCTCTTTTCCTGAAGAATTTCTAATTGTAAAATATTTAATTCTATAACCTCCAGTCCAGTTATGCATGTAACAAAGTTATTTAGGAAAAATAGTAAATCTGAATGTAAAACATAAAGCAAAACAATAAAAGAATGATTCTGATAGCGGGAAAAAAATATTTGAAAAGGTATTTCACATGCTTTTTACAGTGCTCTTGTAACTACCTGTGATTAGCTGGATTAGATCTCCTCTTTCTGTAAGAAGAGAGGTGTGTGACATGATACGTAGACAGGGACACAGTTCCTTCAGCGTGACAGCTCAGCCCAAAGGTGAGGAAGAGGATACTGTTCAAGTCAGTGGTATGAAGCTACTGCATCACTAAAATTTCTTGTGGCATCATGGAGAGGATAACCAGCTAATAAGACTGCATAGCCTTCTCAGTCATATCACTTTTGACATTACTGACATAACTGGATGTCAGCCACTGAGTTGTTTCTTTAAGTTTCTCTGCATAGGAGCACGTGGGATTTATGTGTGTCTTCTTTTATCTGAATGCTACTTGCATTATGAGACTTATGAAATCCCATGGATTCTAAAGTACTGCAGTTAATAGGATTAATAAAGACTGCCATGAAATTGACATTTTTTACTGGCTCAAATGCAATTTTATAGATTTCCACTTTATTTTTAAGTCTGACACTTTCCATGGCATGATGGATAATGTTACAGTGGCAGTAAATAGAGTTGACAGTAGAAAGACTCCTCATGGAAAGCAAGTTTTTTTGTACGGCTTATCTGTTGGATACCTCTCCAGAACTGACTACAGGATGTAAAAGTCTTCACATTATAACCAGAGGGTCATGTAGATTTGATTTTACCTTGCCGATTTAGACTACACAGGATCATAATGATTGTGCAAAAGTGATGTTTATTGCTGTCCTCTGAAGAATTTTTACTACATTCTGATTTAGGGGGGAGCTTCCTTCAAATTTGTTTTCCAGTAGTTATTTCCAATGGTTGTAGGTCTTTCATTTGAGGCAGTTGCAAAACAAAGAAAGAAGTCAGTTACAGAGAATACAGAGGTTCTGATATTGAGCAGTAAAATAATAATAATAATAATAACAATAATATAATTAATCGTATGGTAGAAGCCACCCACCTTAACAGTTTGATTTTACAGGAAGACTTACTTTGCATGTAATACAATGTCATGCATTTGCATGCAATGTCATGTATTTGCATGCAATACCCTATGACATTACCATGTCATAGTGTATTGCCTGTATCCAGGTGTTTGGGCATCACAGTAATGAGTGCCAGGGAAACACAGAAAATTCATATTAATTTGCAGTGCAAGACAGGATGAGAAAAAAACTCTCAAGAATGTCTTTTCAGTAATCCTATTCCTTATTATTTTGCTGTAGGTTTGCCTGAATCAGTCTATATGGCAGATTTTAGCTGCCAGGACCATGGAGAACTAAGCCTAAAAATTTGCAGAATGGAATAGATTGAAGATATCCTTGTGAAAGTGCTTATTTGTTCCTTATTGAATTGATGGCTTAACAGAAAGGTCATGGAAATAAATTACTGTACTTCTCTTTATTGCAGCTGATTTAGTCTCAGCAGACAAGGTGCCATGTGGATGTTAACCCAAGGCTAGTATTAAAATATAGTTGAGGGAAGCTTGGTGTATTCATATGTAAAAATTATTAGCCAACACTATGAGGATTCACCACACTGGATCTGCTATGTTTTAAAAAGTTCAGCTTGTGACCTTTTCAGTGTAAATAAGATGCAATGGAAATGTACAAGACATCTACATTACACCTTGAATTCAGTCATTTTACTTTCAGCTGGAAGTTTGATGAGTTTCATGAAAATTGCAGTGCTCGAGGAACATGCACGTGGCTCTACAGTGCTC
Source organism: Myiotriccus ornatus (assembly GCA_036023395.1). NCBI lineage: Eukaryota > Metazoa > Chordata > Aves > Passeriformes > Tyrannidae > Myiotriccus > Myiotriccus ornatus. Next base: position 59,178,509 of record JAYRBT010000139.1, read on the forward strand.
TTCAAAAACGCACAGCTTGCCAAAGTGCTCCCTCTCCTTAGCTCTAAACACAGCTTCGACAATTCACATCTTGGTATAAATCCCCAAATGAGCTTGAAATACTGCAAATTGGCTTTTTTTTCAGGGGTATTCTTTTTGCTTAAATTCATATTTTCTTTGACTGGCTACAAATAACTTCATTTGTTAGAATTAATGGAAAACAAAGGCCAGAGAGGTCAGAGTGTAGAAACCCAGGCAGTTAATGAGGTGAATATATGCCTTTTCTCGGGGGGAATTTCTTTGTGAGTTTCTCTAACCTGCACACCTGCTTAAGTAATTCCATCTTAAAAGTTTATCTGGGTTTATTTGTTCTTTTCATTGGCACTTCTACTTATTCCCAAGGAATATTTGTCATTTGAGAAGGACTTCAATTTAATGAAAATTTCTGGACAAAATTCTAAGCTTCCATACACTGCTGTGCAGCTGAATTAACTCAGTTTATGCTTTGTATATCCTCATATTACATAGATCAAACTGTCACTTATTCCTACTCAACTTTGAGTTTGACTTTTTTTTATGTGCAGGTTAATGAAAGTTTTTCCAAAGAGTCAAGGGAGATATTGTTTTAAGTGTCTATATATGTATATATAGGCTTTTATATATATATATATGTAAGTATAAGAAAAAAGACTCAAAAAGACCTTCTAAAGCTCCATTATTCTGATATTAGAGGTATCCTTTTCCATTAGTCATCACAATTATTTGCAGTTAGAGCTACAGAAGGTTCAGCATTAGCAATATATCCTCAGCAGATGCTTATAACTTCCTCAGGACAATGAATTAATTTTGCATCATTTTCTCCTTGACATTACTTCTGATATAGTGTCATTTGCAGTAAGACCTCAGGAAGTTTCAGCATGTGCACACTCATGAATTTAGACTATCCTACTTCCCAGCCACATACTAATTGATTAATTATTCAAATTTTATTTTGTTTCGGCTCCTCTTTATCACTATTGCATTTTTAAAAGACCAAAACAACTAAATACAAGTAGCAGCGGTTCACAAGTCACTGACACTTGTTAGACTAGCAGCAATTTTATCGAAATACAAGGAATATGCCATTATTTAATTGGATTTAGCATCAGGGAGACTAAAAGGAAAAGGTTAATACAATCTAGTGATCAAAAGTCTTTTAGATCACTATTTATGAGCAATCTCCATAGATTTGTTCAGTGTTAACTCTAGCTCCTGAGTTGCTAAATCTGTTTTGAAACATGTGAGTTTAATTTTCGTATAGCTGAAGTCACATTCTAATAAAGACTTGTCTTTGAATGTGATAGGAATGATGTACAAGGCAGAGGCACTGCAAGAGCTGAGAGGAGTTCCCAGCAGCACCACAGCTAGTAGGGAGTGCTTTTCTCCGGTGAAATGGTTTGTGTGATGACACTGTAGACTAAAGGTTTTTCATTTGTAAGTGGGATTTTGGAGAGCTGGGAAGGGGGGACAGAGGCCTCAGTGCTTGTCAGCCTTTGGCTGGCCACAGAATGTAGCTGCAGCCTGTTAAGCTGAGAGTGAAGGCACACTGGAGGCTCATTTAATGCTGGGACTTGCTGAGCAGGTGAAAGTGAGGAGCTGTGTTGTTATATGGGGAAAAAGTAGTCCTGTATCTGAAGGGAAGTTTGGCTGATTGTTTTTAGGAATGTTTTGTGGTCTAATAAGGGCTGACAGCTTCAAAATACTTTGTGTTTGGTTTTTTTGCTAATTTACACACTTATTTATGTCTCTTGTGGATAGCATGGAAATCTTTTATTTATCTGATGTAAATGCCTAAGCTTCTAAAGTTTCTTTAATGTCTTGTGTCTGCACTTGAGAGAAAGGGATGACCTAGAGAGCAGTAGGATAGATGTAGATGGTCCTGCCCTCCCTGCCCACTCTTGGTTTACAACACTTACTAGCTAGCAGGCTTTCTGAACCAGATCTGGCTTCTCTAAGGGCTCCACAATTTGTCACCCACAGAATGAAGATGCACCTCATTTGTGCTAAATTCAGATTCTCGTTGCTCCTGGACACTTGCAGTGGAATAAAGAGTAAACAATTTCTTCATAAACACCCATAGCAGTAATGACTGCAAACATTATTATATTCTACAGCCTGAAGACACCTAGTCTAATATTTAGACATTCCTTACACAGAAGTGATTTTTCATTATGTTTTTCTCAAAATGTTTCCTGGTTTTACAATCTTCTTTTTACTTTTTAAGAACTAGGGACAAGTGTAAAATAAAATACGCAGGCAAATTGTGGATTTATTCAGCAGGAATTTGAATAAACTGTTCTTGTACTCTTCTTGTTCTCTACTCCTCGCCTAATCATTCCTACTATTTAGCTGACTTGCTTGATTATTATTAATCAGTGAGGTGATAGATCCATGAAATTGCCTATTATAATCCCACAGTCCTATTACTAATTAGCATCAGTCAGAGAAGTGGTGTTGGAGCAGATTTCATGTGTGTTTGGTGAGGGGTTTCTCCATGAGCACTTATATTTTTCTATGCTGGCCAACAAAATGACTGATGAAAATCCCTCAGTCACATAAAGAAATGCAATTCTTCACAGGTGGACCTAAACTCTGCTTTTGTGAGTAATTTTGAAAACTTCCAATCTCTTCAGATCCCTCCAATCTTATTTTCTGTGACCTATGTGGGTAGGGAGACAAGAATATTATTGCACGTGGCTGTCAGAAACAAGAAATCTAATTAAGTCTGTCTTTCTAGGTGTGCATTCTGTCTTGGGCAGGTAGATGTCAAGATAAAGAACAGTAAAAGTGAAAATATCAGTGATTTTGTCTGGTTCAGCAGCATTCCTAAAACAAACAAAACCCTTTCATCCTTGTGGCTGCAGATACCATCTCCAAAAGCTGCTGTGCAATGACAGCCTGGCAGCAGGATGACAGTGTTAGGGCAGTAGTGAGGGGTGAGGGGGGACATGGGTGGTGATGGGTGCAGTGGAACATGGGCGAGCAAGAGCTGTACCCCACTAGCCACAGAAAGAGTGCAAACCCTCCAGGTATGAGACCAAACAGCAACCTGCAGGGTTTTTCTAAGAATTGCTGTCCATCTCACTCAGGATTTTCGTTACAGGCAGATCAAAACCCAATTTCTTGCACATCATCTCAGGAAAGAGCTGTTCAGGAAATTTCTGTCAAATGTGTCTCTGAAATTCTCTTTCATTGCTTCAAATTAAATATGGTTCATTAAGACTCCTTTAATCAGTCTGGATGAAATTTTAAAACAATTAAATTAAAGTGCTTCACTAATTTTAGAGCAGTGTTTTGGTTTGGGGATTTTTTCAATTTTAAGGGGCCATTTCTGATGAAATTTGTTTTGTCTATATATTAAAGGTGTTCAGAAACCTGAAAAGTAGTCTACAGTATTTGTTTTCTGGAAGGAAAATGTCCTAATCAGTCTTCACAACTTTCTGACAGCTTTAATCTTTTTAAATCAGGAAACACTGAAATATTTGTTTCCATTCCAAAATGGGAAGAAGGAGAAAATCAAAGTGGCAAAATTGTCTTTGCCCTAGCACATTTCTATACATTAACATTCCTGGCATAGCCCCTGAGCTCCTGCTGAGGCTGTAGTCAGCAACTTGAAGTTTATATGATACAAAAATACTGTCAATGTTTTAAGGACACTAAATAAAGCAGTTTTTCACATTCTTTTTCCTTGTTCCAGACATTTGACAGTAGAATGCAAGTGTGTTAAAATAATAATATTAATAATAAAAGGCATCACATAATCTTAACGTCATCAAGGGGAAAAAATAATTTCAGGAAGATCTGAGTCACCAAAGAGATATCCAATTTAATCTCTGAGATTAGTTATGTTGTAGCTGCTCTTTGGCATTTTGTTCTTTGGCATTTTGTTCTTCCAACTACTGTGACTGAAATATTTCAAACAATGAAAACTGTATCTTTCTGTGGACCTCAATTTAAGAGCAATCTCTCGATTTTGGATGTTTGGAATAACTTCAAAACTAAGCTAACACTGCAAAGACAGAGCCCTGAGCTTTGGAACTGATGAAGAGCATCCAGCAGGCAGAAACGTGCTTGCTGGGGTGCCAGGTGGATGCAGTAACCTTGGGCTGGTTCACTGCTCTTAATAGCTTTCTGCCTGCACCACTCTCCTACTGTCATCCCACCACTTTACTCCAACACTGCAGGTGACACTAGACGGACAACCTTTGGTATGCTCTCCTGTGTCCCCTGCCAATTTCCTGTAATTAAAACCCCCCAAAACTTCCATAAGAAGGTGCTTCAGGTTGCTGTAATTAATTAGGAAATCTATGTATGAAGCGCTGAAATACAGGCACAAGAGACAATATGGAAATGACCACAAGGGGGGTCCTTCCATTCTCTGCCTCTACCTAAAAAAAAAAAAAAAAAAAGAAAAAAAAATAGCGAAATTACTGTAAAATGGCTTATTCCCAATAATGTCAGTTAATATGAAAACAAATTATTCTTATTTTTTGTTTTATTTTCCCTGTATTAGGATAGTATATTGTTATTGGAACTGTATTGCAAGTTCTACTTTAACTAGAAAAGTGCTTCATGAAAAGGCAAGTGAGGAGCCAATGTCAGTTTTAATTTTTATGAGTAATTCTGTTTACTGTAGCCTCTGTCATACACTTGAGTATTGCAATAAACAATTCAAACTTTTCTCTGAGAAGATTGTTTACAAAAAAATGTATATGAATTCTGATTAGAAAAAAAGTGATGGAAATTTATAAACTTAGGATTGAGAGTTGTATGATGTGTTTGCATGCAATAGTAAATGGTAGAACCTGATGCTTCAGGTTGTTTCTTGAAATGTACTCTCCCATGTCCTTAACTTTATCTTGAATTTGTTTTTCAAGTGCTGCCTTGTGATTTATTTTAAAGACCTTCCTAAGTCTGTGAACCACTTCTTTGTCTAGACATTTAGAAAAAGTGTTGTCACCTGCAAATACTGATATGGCTGTTTAGCTCTTTTCTAAACAATCTTATTAATTGCAGTTTGTAAATAGCTCAGCAATTTTTCACTATAAGTTTCTAATTTGAGAGTAAGTTACATCTATTTGCTGCAGTTTTGTCAATCACTTACTGAACTACAGCAGAATATTCACTTTTCTTTCATGATTACTTTGTTTTCCTAATTGGTTCCTCGGGAAATACTTTTTCAATTAAATACATGGGCTTTCAAGTAACTTATTTATGAAATGGTCTTCATCATCTGTTGTTTAACACTCTTGATGCATTGCAATAAACCAGAGAAGCACAATTTCCCTTAGTAGAAGTTCTGTCAACTTGGCCTCATAGCATTCTCATTTTGGTGATTTTCTACTTACTGTTCCGAAAACTTTACTGAGTATTCATAGTTTGTAACTCTGAGAATTCCCTGGTTTCCCTTTTTGGAAGGAAAGAGCAATGTTTGCTACCCTGCCATTCTGTGTTTTTTAATGAGCTATTCTGTATTCTTTGTTAGAAACAGCAGCTATGCTTCTAAGAGATCTCCTGGAGGGATGCCATCAGTCAGGTGACACGCTGCTCTTTAATTTATCAGTTTAATTTTCCTACTCTTCTTATTTTGACAGATAAGCCTGACACAGTGCGCTCTTAATTTCCTGATAAGGATACAGCTTGGATAGGTATCTTGGCTGTATTTTTAATGGTGAAGACTGATATTGAATCTGTGGGTCACTATTATGCTGTTCCGAACATCTACAACTTAACTTCTTTTAGCCTGTCTTTCTCTATGGTTTATGGACAGGTTCTGTGTTATTCTGTCAAATTCTGATTTGGCCATATGTTTCTGAAAAATCTATTACATCAAGACCCTATTACACTGTCAGGCAATGCAGTTAAGCGGCTTCTGCTTTGAAGCTGTTGTCCTCAGTATATGGACAATTAGGGGCTTCTTTCCCAATATGGGCAATATGCCTAGTCTTATTTAATTCCCTTTCCTAACAGCCTGATCTGTGACTACAACCTGTCCCTTTCCATTTCATCCCAGTTCTAGAGCTGTCCTCTCTGAGGCACACCCTTGCATTTCTGACACCTCTTGAAGGTGTCTGACTGACCAAAGCTCTCCTTGGCTCCAGTCAATGTTTCCCCATCAATGCTCCACACCTAAGCAATGTCTGAGAACTTGAAGGGATTCTATGCCAGCAATCTGCTTGCATTTTGGCTTAAGGTGGAGACCATTTTTATGTCTAGGCTTTCCTTGTGCACATCCACTAATGTCTAACAGACTTAGACCCTCCCTGTACACTGGCTGTCCAGATGTTCACTGATTCTGTGTGAGATACCTGATGTAACTTGTCTGGTTCCTGGCTCTGAAACGAAAAAGAGTTGTAGGCACCACTGGGTCAAAACATTTTGCCCAGTAGTCTGAACTTAACTTAGTAGACCTCTGTATCTCACTTTTCCTGATACATTAGACTAGCATAATTTAATTGCTATGGAACATTTTTAAAATGCTTGCTGCCTCTATTTGAAATATAGTCATATCAATTAAAATAAAAGGTTTAAATGAATAATGGGTTAATAAAGACTGACCTTTCTATTTTCAAAAGTCTAACTAGAAAACAATTGTACAAAGAGCAGCTTTTAATGGGAAAGTCAGTTTTATGCCCATAGCCTATGTGAAAACAAGATGGCATAATTTCCTGCAAAACCTATTACTGTATAGGGAGATTGTCACTTATCCCAACACAGGCTGTGCAAAGATCAATGTTTACCCTTCTCTGAATCACATATAAAACAAACGATGTGAAGAGAAGATTCACCATCTATTTAAAAACACTGGTTTCTATTTTGGACATAACATGTAAAATTTCTGTTTAGCAATTTCAGTTAATTGTTAGATTAACATTTTTGGGAACAGATTGCAAACTTCAAAATGGAAAAGATCATTTTAGGGAGGGAACCAAGGCAGCTGTCAGTGAGCAAAAATTAACATAAATTTGCATAACAGATGTACAGTAAGGTGTCTATGACAGACAATCGCTGAATATTAATGATACAGACCACGACATCATTTGCGTAAATGCTGTCTGCTGGGTATTGAAGCTGCTGCGCTATTTGCAGAAGACAAAGGAGTGCAGAGCTGAACAGATGCACCAAATACATCGATGCATCTTAATTTATGACATCCTCATGAAAGACCTTGTGGTGCGATTTCAGGTTTTATTACAAATAATTCGGAGATAAAGGAACTAAGTAATTATCTTTTCCACTACAGTCAGTTCTTTCAAAGGGGAGGGAAGCTTACTTGTGACAACCATTGTGATGATTTTTTTTTTTTTGTGAAAAGCCTCTTTAAAAAAAATACCCCCATTACAAAGAGTCAAATATTCAGCATCATTAAAAGATTAGTGCATATTAGCATGCTTCATGGGACTTGCCACCTAACGTACCGTCACCACCACAACTGGAGTTCTCCAACAAACAACGAATTTCAACACTCTGCAAGGAATAAAACTGAAGAAAAAGATAGAGATAATATAGGCTGTTCAAAAAAAAAAAAATTTACTGATGTAATGATGTTTTAGATGAGTGTTAACCAGAGTTCACCCTCAACCTTTTGTGCTCTTAGTCCTTATTATAAGCTCCTGGTAAAAATGGAACCACTCAAAGATTAAAAGGTATCTATAGATATATAGAATACCCTTAGTAAAGTATTCCTGCAGCTGGAGAAACTGATGTAAGTTATATGCAGGCAACAGCAAAAAGCAAAATCTTTGGGTAGTAACTATATAATGTAGTAAATTTAATGAGTGAGGAAGGGATAAATATAAAAAAACAACTACACAGAACTAGACTTGTAAGTCAGGTATATAGAAAATCATGTAATGCAGGGGCTACTTCTCTTTTGTGCTATTAATTTATTTGGGCCTTAATGGATTCCTCTCCAAGCCCATGCTACCATAAGAAAATGAATTGCTGACATGATGGATCTGTTGGTAGCACATATAGAGTTTTATGTGCATAGTGTTCAATTTCCTTCTTGTCAGCTAATCAGCAGCAGCCAGACTTTTTATTTCAAGGGATTTCCTTTTCCCATTTGAACAGAGAATATAGCCCAGTAATCACTCTGCAGAGGCACTCCGTGAGCTGTTATTTCCACCTGCTTTTTTCTCAGAATCTCTATCAAAGCCTTAATCCAGTAACCTGATAAAATCCTTTCAAGGTCCTGTAGGGTCCATTGTGAAATTGTTCATGTGAATGGATTATGAAATAACATGAAAGTTACCATGTCCCCAAAAAAGCCATATGGTAATTATTTTAATGGTTGCTTTCTGTATGGCCAGAAGGCAGTTAACATGTTATTTTGTGTGAAAGAATGGAATAACTGCAGTCTGACACTCTTCTGTCCAATTTTGCTCCTAATGTCTTTTACAGAAATGCAGCTTTACTTTGTGTTTCAGTACACTAACAGAAGGTGATAGGCTGATGCCCAGATATGCTAACAAGAGTTAATGCTAATAATCCCCTTCCTTTAGACTTTCTCTTGAGCCCCCATTCTAACTTCACCTGCGAAAAGAGATGGAGTGCTAAGTGAGGAAGGACCATGTCCAGGTGTACAGAACAGGGATGAGCAATTGAGCTGGAGAATTTCTTTGATGTAGTGGAGACCACTGATTGTGCTCTATTATCTCAGTAACAGAAAAGGTCTTGCTGCCTATAAGTGGCTCAGCATTATTTAGGTGGTGTGAGGTTTTACACAACTGTAGGTAAGCAAACTGCTGGTACTTCCTCTGATAACGTCTAAGCCTTGTTGACCAACTTCAATCAACATCACCAGAGGTTATGAGCCTCGAAGACAGCTGAGACTGAACTGAGTAAGTCTGTTTCCCTGCTATGAAAACTAGTTTAAGACTCTTCCTGGTGATCAGGTTTGTTGAACCACAATTTTCTCTTAATTTTGTGAGTATCCAGCTGGCAGGGTTTCTTGGGCAGCAACTTGGCCATATGTAGCTTGCAGTGAACTGCCTCTCACCCGGCTGTAGGGTTATGTGTCATATGAAATCATAAGAGTCAGGTGAAAACAAGGTTATTATGATGTGGATGTTGGCAAAAACCTGCAAGGATAGCATTTGTGTAAATTTCAGCTGTTTGAATGCTTCAAGGTGAAACCCAAACTCAGGACTCTCTTTTCCGTACCAGTTGCAACTATTTGGTCTCAATCATGCTTATACTTATTTCTTGTGTGGCTGTTCTCTTGCTCTTTTGCATGGTTCAAAAAGAGAAGTGAATATGTCTGTGCCTGAGTCATTTAGGATATTAAAAGGGGACGAGGTGAAACCAGTTTCTCCAGCAGATAGGTTTGACTAAAAGTGGGTGCTTACACCTCTTCGGCTGTCTTAGAAGAAAGTGGCAGTCACTGCTATATTTAACCAGGAGCACACTCCTACGTCTGCATTTGGTCCTACTGAGGAATAAACTGTGTGTTGGTTTGACCTTGGCTGGATACTAGATACCCACCAAACCTGCTCTGTCATTCCACCTGCTGAACTAGGAAGGGGAGAAAAATTATAGCAAAAGGCTTATGGATTGAGATAAGGACAGGGAGATGTCACTCACCAGGTATGGTCGTGGTCAAAGAAGACTTGACTTGGGGAAATTATTATTACCAATCAAATCAGAATATGCTAATGAGAAATAAAACCAAGTCTTAAAAATACCTTCCCCCCACTCTTCCCTTTTTCCCATCTCTTCCTACTCGGTGTAGGGGAGACAGGAAATGAGACTTGTGGTCAGTTCACCACACATCCCTGCTGCTTCTTCCTCCTGAGGGGAAGGATTGCTCACGTGCTTCCTCTGCTCCAGCATGGGGTCCTTCCCCCAGGAGACAGTCCTCCATGAACTTCTCCTGTGTGAGTCCTTCCCACAGGTTACAGTTCTGCAGTGTGGATCCCTTTCATGGAGTGCAATCCTTCAGGAACAGATGGCTCCAGCGTGGGTCCCTCACAGGGTCCCAAGTCCTGCCAGAAATACCTGCTCCAGCCTGGACCCCTCTCTTCACAGGGCCACAGGTCCTTCCTGCAGCCTGCTTAGTGTGGGCTTCCCGTAAGGTCACAGCCTCCTTCAGGCATCCACCTGCTCCAGTGTGGGGTTGTCCAGAGACTATAGGTGGATTTCTGCTCCACCATGGTCCTCCACAGGCTGAAGAGGGACAGCCTGACTCCTCATGGACTGCGCCATGGGCTGCACAGACATCTTTGCTCTGGCACCTGGAGCACCTTCTCCCCCTACTTCTGTACTGACCTTGGTGTCTTCAGGGCTATTCCTCTCACATATTCTCACTCATTTCTCTAGCAGTAATGGCTTCTGTGCAATAACATTTCCCCCTTCCCCTTAATTCTGTTATCCCAGAGGCTCTACCACTGTTGCTAATGGACTTGGTGTTGACCACTGGTCAGTCTATCTAGGAGCTGGCTGGCATGGGCTCTGGTGGACACTGAAGAAACTGCTGGCACCTTCTCACAGCCATCCCTGTAGCCCCCCTGCCACCAAAACATTTCCACACAAGCCTGATACAACTGCTACTCTTCCGCTGAAGCCTCCAGGCAGCTCTGCTGATGTGTTGGTTTCTGCTGTCACTGGAGGGACAGCCAGGCAGCCAGGGCTTTCTGACCCTTGGAGGGTGGGGGCTCAGAATTGGCAGCACCGTCATGTGGAGTGACCTCTGGAGAATACTTTCAGGACTGAAAACTGAGATTTCAGAGACCAGCTTTTCCAGAAGTTCATTCACCAAGCTCAAGGTTTGCTTTTGATCTGCCCCTCAATTTAATAAGCACAAATGAAATTAATTGTGATAAATGACTTCATATTGTTTCAGCAAACATAAGTTGTTAATAAATAATATAAGCAATTTAAGGCAAGGTTGAAAGCTTATCTCCAAAGGAGATGATTTGTTCTGACTGCATAAAAGAACCATGATTCTGGGTACTCTGAAAATGTGGAGAGAGTTTGAGCCCATATTTGAAGAAAGGAGGAAAAGACTAGACAACAATTGTTTGCTTTTTAATGTTCTTCCTTCATATTTGGGGTTTAGTGAAAAAAAATCTCATTCAGTCCCAACCGCCACCTCATGGAAACATTCAGGATATGTTTTTTCTTGCTATTTAACAAGTGAGCATGTGAGGACAACAAACCAGTGAGAGGAACTGCTATGCTTCTGGCTAGGAAGTACAGTTCTGGTAGCACTCGCAAATGGCTGCATTGTCATGGGGTATGATAGGGCTTCTTTGTTGCCTGCCAAAGGGCTCCCAAAACCTGTACATCCTGTCACTGTCCATTTGCCAGCATAACATGAAAACACTTGGCAAATAAAACATGAAGAGCTTCAGAGCTCAATTTGTTCGCTTTTACACTGTTAGAAAACCACTGACTTCACTGGATATACTCTGAATTTATCCTGATGTAACTGAGAGAAAAAAATTGTTATGTAGAAGTAATATATATTATTTTATTTTTTCTGTTTTTCTCTGAAACAATTTAAGAGCCCTGGCAAAAGAAGACCTAGGTTGATGCATAATATACCAACTTAAGCAATGACTAAAATAGACTCTTTCTCCCCTCCTGCAAGTCTCACCATATCACTATTTGAAAACTGCTACAACATATTTCAATAAACAAATACTTTTTGTATTCATTTGGAGTCAGCTTTCACAATGAGGTCACCTTTGGAGTGGTGTCCTGCAGCTCAGGCACTCTCAGCAAGATGTGCCTGAGGAATGGGCTGCAGAATTCCATCGTCTGTTTTGGATAAACCAATGTCATATTTGTTCTAAAAGTCATGTGAAGATCTCCTTCCATGTCTGAACAGATGGAAGATATAGTGTAGTAATATTTTCTTTTTTTTTTTCTTTTTTTTTTTTCCTCCTTTTAAAGTGATACAGCAAGTTCCTCTGTTGTCTGGTTACCTCGTAAACAAAAATTTCTTGTTAGCAATTATTAAGTTATAATTACACTACTTTGCTACTTTTGTTGTGAGCTCTCTGACTACTTAATGGCCATTGTTCCACCTAGTATGTAAAAATTCTCTGGACAGAAACCCTGGGATTGATCTGGCTAATCCTGAGGAGTGTGAACTCTGGGAGCAGTGATCCATTTGGTAAGCATGATCTCCTTGAGGAAGGAAAAGTGAGTAAGATTTTTTATGAGAAGCAAGAACAATACCTTAAACTATAATTATCAAAAATGCCTTTTCAGTACTTTGGAACCCACTGTCCTGATCATGTACACATGCTCAATAAAATAGTTTTGAGAAAAAAAGTCTAAGACGACAAGTACCAAAATAAAGTGAACAAAGGCATGCAAAGATCTAGTTGCTGTCATTAATCAAACTGGTCATACAAAGGGTGGTTCTCACCTTTGGATGAAGTTAACTCTAAAGTTAACTTGTTATGTGTTTGCTCTGGGCTAATTTTCTCTCCTCCCCCCCACCCCAATTGCTCTAAGTTGAGAGAGGGTTTATGCAGACAAAAGAGACCTGATTGAGGACAATAATATTAGGATTTATTACTAGCAAGATAAAAGCTAAAGAACTTTATCTACAACAATTTTAATTAGGCAAAAACTCTATGTATTTACAGAAACACCCCTCCCCCTTTGTATCAGTTCAGGAGGAGAAGCAGTTTCTTTCTCTCTTGCCAGAATTCCAGGTTTTTTAAATAACTTTGCCGCACTCTAAAGTTGTTCTTCTGTTATCTCTAGGACGACAACTCTGATTCGTTGCAGCTGGAACCGTTTCTTTTTCTCTCTCTCTTCTATGTCGGCCTCAGGGCTGGGCCTACCCCCTTCCTGGGCTAAGACCGGAGGCTGGGGTTTACCCAGGCCCTGGGGAGACTTCCATGGACTGCAAGGGGACACTTGCCTACCATGGATCTTCAGCACAGGGTCACAGGGCATAATGGCTTTTGAGTCCACCCTGTTTCCTGTGGGGTCCCTTCCCACAGGAGAACAGTCCTTGATAGACTTCTCCAACGTGGGTCCATCCACTGGGCAACAGTTCTTCCATTCTCTGCTGTCCCTCAGGGTCACAAATTCAGCTGCACCAGCACAGATCCCTCACTGAGATCCCAGGCCTACCCGAGCCGTTCTGCTCCAGTGCAGGTCTCTCTCTCTCCGTGAGTCACAGGTCTCCAGCAGGACTCTGTTTCATTTCAGGCTTCTCATGAAGTCTCAGCTTCCTTGTGCATCCACTTACTTCAGTGTAAGCTCCTCTATGAGCTGCATGGGGGTCTCCTTACCCCAGTAAATTTCCACAGGTGACAGGGTTTTATTTTTCAGTCTTTTCCCTGCTGAAGGGAGAGAGAGAACGAGAGCGAGAGAGGGGGGAGAAGCAGACCCCCCCTTCCAGCTTCTCTCTCCTGCTGCTGCTAGCTTTGACCTTGGAGGCTGTGCTATCTCTCTCTCTGGAATTCCTTTTGCAGCATGTCTTGTCCAGGTTCTTCTCTAAAGTTTTTTTTTCTCTACTCTCTTACAGAAGAGAAGGGGGGCTTCAGTGCCACACCTGCCCCCAGCCCAGGGCCAGGGGAGGAGGGAGCCCTGGCCCACCTGGGGCCTGCCTCCTCTCCTACGTGGCTACTAATTTCATCTGAGCTACCACCTTCTCTTCCATTTTCTTAAATATGTAATTGACAGAGGCGTTACTAAAACTTTTGATTGGCTTTTTCTCCAGAAATCCACCTGGAGAAAACCATTTTCAGCCCCAGAGGGGCTGGGGCAAAACCAAGACATAACTTTAATTAAAAGGATGATGTTAGTATATGTGCAGCTGGAGTGGATTAGGAGGGAAGCATTGTACAACTTCTACATAAAGGATATGGAGTAAAAAAATAAGGAGAAAAGGCATTAAAAAGTGTATCAGCATAAGAAAAAGAGCAGAAAATGTAAAAAAAAAAAAATAGATCCAAGAAAGCTCCATAGAAGATGCAGAGATGGGGAGGGACAGTGGAAGCATGGGAAGCTAGTACAGAAGTTCAAAGTAGGAAAAACATTCAAGGAAACAGGAAAGGCGCATGGTGTCAGAGAATTATGTCTAATGGATAAATAAAAAGCAAATGGTGAAATAAAGCAAGAGAAGGTGAGTAGAGTAATGAAAGGTAAGTCTTACTAGAGTATAAGCCTAGTGTTCAGAAAACTTAAAATGGGAAGGTACACAAGAGAAAAACCAGTAAATTTCAGACAAGGTGTGAGGGTGTAAGAGTAAGACCTTTTTAATGTGACATTGATTAAATGCTAAAGAAAGTGTTGGGTCACTATTTTTCATGTAAGACGAAACCCTAACGAAACCCAACAAACCCACAGCTTCAGCAGAAGTAAATTCCAAGACTGAGAAACAACTTGAAATATCTTAACAGGGTAACCAAACCAAAGTTTGTGGGCAAAGCTTAGAGCAGCCCAAAAGTAGATATCCAAAAATTTGCATGTGTAAGAAAGACTAGGCCATGAACAAGACTTCTAGAAGAATGCTAATTAAAAAAAAAAAAAAAAAAAAAAAAGAGAATGGTAAGGAAGTGATAAAACCTTCTGAAGGAGGAAACTTGTATTAGTACATGTATTAATACATTTCTTAGAATCTTGAACCTTCCATCCAAATCAAAGAACAGATTGCAGCATAAAATTTTTGAGAAACTGGTAAAATAATAAAATGGAATCTATTCAGACTAACAGTGGGCAAAAATCCTCTAAACACCACCTATCTACCTTAAGCCTGAATGGACCCATGTTACTGCTATTAGCTAGTGGAATGTTCCTGGGAAGCCCAGCCAGGAATAAGAAACGTAGCCCTGAGACTGAGGCATATGTGTCAGGAAAACAGCTGTGTAAATAGTGAATCTTTTGTTTTGCTGGTATTTCTGAAAATAAAGAAATAATTATTTTGAGTTGAGCACGCAAAGAAAACATTTTTAAGGTAATTTAAATTTCTTTGGTCAGATTACTTGCAAAATGCATTACTTATTTTTTTTTCTTATTTCAGTTTTCTTTTTTTTTCAGTTTTAAAATAAGGTTGTTGAAATTTTCTAAATGAAAACAGTTTTTTTTTTGAAGGCAGACTACTTTAATCCTTTTGTGCCTCAAACTGTACAGTAAATTCTGTGTGGCTAGCTGTTATATTTTGCTGTTCATTGAATAATTTCTCCCAGACTTACTTTAGCCAAAAACTTTCACCAAGCTTTAGTCTAAGTTAAGCCATAAATCTGTTTTTCACAATAGCAGAAAACATGAATCTTCTCATAGAAACAGATATTAAAACAATTTAAAAAAAAAAAAAAAAAAAAAGTAGTAGTTTACAGATATCCAACAGAAGAAAATCGCCGGGTCTAAAAAACCACTGGTGCTTCTTTCCTCGCTGGCTGTCATGGGAAATCAATGCTATGTTTTAAACCCCATTTGAAAATGGTCAGAATGTCAGCTAGGAGCTTTGCCATGAGGACCTGGAGGAAGGATGGGTGAGGGCTCCCCAGGATTCCCTCAGGAAGGGTAAGCAAGGTCCGTGTGCTGTAGGAGAAGTCTGGGGAACGGGTGGGACACAGGCAAGATACTTAGCAGTGTTGAAATCTAGTGGCACCAGGAAGAGAAGGAATAGGCTATAAATAGAGAAGTTTATAGTATTTCCTATGGTCAGAAATAATAGATATTTAGAAAAGAGATCCATCCCTGAAAACATGAAGATTCAAACAATCCAGAGGTAGTTTCCCAGCTAAAAGCAGCAAATAT
The DNA here is from genome assembly GCA_036023395.1 of Myiotriccus ornatus. Lineage (NCBI taxonomy): Eukaryota > Metazoa > Chordata > Aves > Passeriformes > Tyrannidae > Myiotriccus > Myiotriccus ornatus. The sequence goes on from JAYRBT010000139.1 coordinate 59,194,259, forward strand.
CTTCTAAATAACATCTTCTCAATTCCTTTCTCAAAACTTTTTCTTTGGAAGCACTGTAGGATGCTTTTTTCCCAAGGTATATAAGGTTTTCTTATGTGACAGCTTTTATGTTTTCTTATCCCCTTTTCCAAAAAACAACATCCAAGCCAAACCTCTTTTCCAAAGCACCCAAACTCCTCAGCAAGACCATGCCCTAATGGGAGCCATTGTGTATACAGACAGGTGCTGGAGTGCAGTGAGATATTTGGAAGACCTGGATTGAGGAGCCTCATGGTTGTTTTCTATCCTGTGCTGCCATTTCCTTCTCCCTTTGCTCCGGTTTGTCTGCAGTTTGGACCTGTGATCCAGTCCATGAACTCCAGGCAAACCACAGCTTTGTGAGGTTGAAATGACTGAATTGTTCAAAACAGTGACTGTGTCAAACTGAATCTGAGAATATACAAACTGAAATCTTTATTTCTAGCTATAAAGAATTCAAGAAATTTGTGAAATACAGCTTTCCAACCAAACCTCAGACATGCCTGGAATTAGGTCATGCTTCTAATTGATTGTGCCCTCTTAATGAGAAATTAAAGGATATTTTCAATTTTTGTTTCATAAATGGTTTTGGTTTTGTCTGCTTTCCCTTTTTTTCTCAGCTTATTCTGTAAATTTTGAGTGTTTAACCTTGGGTTTTGTTCTCACTCCTCAATACTAGAAGATCTCTAGGTGACACATGTTCCTTGAGCTATTCTCTGACATCCAGGTGGTACATGTTCAAGGTCATGGCCCTTGTCGAAAGGGCAGAGAAAGGTGAAATGTAACAAATGATCTGAGTTATTTTCTGTTTCTTTTGCTTTTATTGAAAATAGAGCTTATCCTGAATAAGGGCCTTCTGCTTCTTTTCATTATAGTACAAAGACAGAGTATTTGTGTTGCCATCACAGGGACTAATTTTCATTTTTGTAAATGTAGCAAAGAGGAATATGGATATTGTGAATCACAGGGAAGATAGTCTCAGAAATTTACTCTTACTGACGTTAGGGGCGAGGGGGGAGTATGGATGAATTAATCTTTATATTTGTGCTTGTTTTGGCTGGGATAGCGTTGATTTTCTTCATAGGGAAGACACACTGGGACTATGTTTTGAATTTGCAGTGGAAACAATGTTGATAACACAGGGATGATTTCGCTATTGCTGAGCAGCACTTACAGGTAGTCAAGGCCTTTCTGCCTCTCACCAAACCTCACCAGTGAGGAGGCTGGGAGTGCACAAGGAACTGGGAGGAGACACAGCTGGGACAGCTGACCCCAGCTGACCACAGGGATATTCCATACCATGTGGCTTTATGCTCAGCATATAAAGCTGGGGAAAAAGAAGGAAGTGAGATATGTTTGGAGTGATATTGCTTTTCACTGCAGGGCGTGATGGAGCCTGCTTTCTGGGGATGGCTAAACACCTGCCCAGGGAGAGTGGCAAATGAATTCCTTGTTTTGCTTTGCATGTGTGCATGGATTTTGCTTTACCTGTTTAAACTTTCTTCATATCAACCCATGGGCTTTTTTCTTTGACTCTTTCAATTCTTTCCCCCATCCCTCTGCGGGAGCAGTTAGCGAGTGGCTGTGTTGGGCTGAGTTGTCAGCTGGGGTTAAACCACAGATATTTTAAAGAAAAGCTCATATCTAAATGAGAAAACAACCCTTTGGGTTTTTTAATATGAATATTAAAAGTAGGCAGTGGAAACAAAAAAAAGACAAACTTCAAAAAATTAATCCCTATCTGTTCGTCTGATCTGTAACCATTACATTAAGCAATAATTCTGTCATTCTGAGAAAAAAATTTTACACAAATAAGCAGATTTTGGGGGGAGGGTGGGAAATGCATGTGCTCAAGTCTAGATGTTTCGTTAGTTAAAAATCGGGCTGCTAAATTACTGAAACTGAAATTTCATAAACAACAACTAGTAGAGACGTAAAATATACAGTACATTCATGCCATCAATGTGAAAACTATGAGATGGACTGAATGTTGTTTCTGAAAGGCCCTTATTTCAGAATATGCTACTGTTTATATGTATTTGTATAGACAGGCATTTTATGTAGGTTTTCCAGGACCAGATAAGTCTTCGTGTCCAAATCTATGGAAAAGATTCATTGATACCTTTACAGAGGTTCACCTGAGTTTTGGAAGACTGAGGTCACCTTTCAAGCTCTATTTCAATGAGCATTCATCTCGTCAAAAGACTCTTACAAGAATAGTTCGAGAAATTCTCTGTCAAATCGCTCTATCTGACTTCAGTGCTAGGATTTTGACTTTGATATTTCACCGAAGTGTTGTGTTTTCCCCCATAGTAGAGTAATCTCACTGGAATAGTAATAAACTTGGAGACATCAATGCTTTTATGATAAACAATTTTTTTTTCTGCTTTGGCTGCTTGTAGGTTTGGTCATCAGCTTAAAAAGGATCTTCATTGCTGATTGTAACAAGTGGCGCAACGTTGAGAAACCCGCTCCTAATACTTCATCTTTTTCTTACCATATCTCTAAATTTGTTTGAAACATGCTGAACTTAATTCTCATTTCATATAATTTCAAGTTTTGAAGTGTTAAAATGAAAAATTTAAGTTCAAAACATAGCTAATGGGAACATATTTATCTATTTCTATATATTAAAGAAACTTGTAGCTTTTCCAGTTGAAAAAAAACACAGCTAAATATGCATTCAATGCATATATTGAATTGATAATATTTTACTTGTGGTGACTTAAAATTCTAGGTTCCAAAAATAATTACTCCCTAGTCATATTTGTAACACATGTGATGGAGTTTAAGCATAACTAACTACCCCTCCCAGCTGAGGTCTGATCTTCTCCTCTGTGTTTCAGAGCTCAGTAAGGAAGAGTAAGTTGAAACACCAATTTCTGCCACAGAAATGAAACTCTGTGGTCCCCAGACTGCTCTTTTGGAAGACCTGTAGCTGCAAGGAGCCTAGTGTTCTTCATCAGTGATGCACTGTCATGCAGTTGACGCAAGGCTCAATAATGGAGGTGCATTCTTTAATTTTTAATCAGAGGCTTTTCTCTGGTTTTTTTCTTTGTTACCAGAGGATAGTTTCTTTTGTATTTATGTGTTAAAGATCTTTTATTCTAACCAATCTGATCTCAGGATACGGTTGGTGGCTTTTTTTTTCAGTTGCACTGTAAAAATTATTTCCTCCAGAACAATTGCCTTGTCAGCCATGTAGTCAGCAATATTACACATATATCTCTTTTTCCCTTCACCCCCAGTGTTATATTGCAGTACATTTTTGGAGCAATCTCCTTCATAAATCTGTTCTCTTCAGTTCTAGAAAAGCAATTTGCAATGTTGTGCTTTCTTCCCAAACTTCACCAGACACTGTTGCTTTCTTGGTGCAAAATAAATAACAGGGTGTGATAAAGACATCTATTTCGACAGTACTGATTAACTAGCACAGCCGTGTCCCTTCCAAGAAGCAGCTCCTTTTGAACAAGCAATCCATTTCAAATGGTCTTTGGTCTTGTTGCTCTGCTGTGTAATCCGTTTTTTGTTTGTGTATATGTGTATGGGCTCTTGAATCATAGCCAGCTCCATTGGTTCCAAGTGATCCTTGGAAGTGTGCCAGAGTAGAAGTAGAGAGAGGACAGGAAAATTAGATGTTCTCTTTTTTTTTTTTTTTTAACAAGGATTTTGGTAACAATCAGGACCCTTCTTGGAGGGTGCAGGCCCATCACCATGCCACATAACTGGATACTACATGCATTTTTAAGTGACTGACTTGTAACCATTAGGAGCTGCTTCAAAAGAAACAAAAGACTGCAACCAAATACGTCCTATGTATATATTATCATAGAACAAGGATTAATAATCTGTCAGTTTAAGGAAAACCCAATGAAACAACGATCTGTTATCCCATTCCCAGTAATTAGCTGAGCTGGCTGTTCCTGCAATGACAGCTGCCTCTCCTCGTGCTTTGCTGAAAACATGGCAGAACTAGTTTACCAATTTCTACCCTATAAAACCAATTCCAAAGCACTTGTTTCTAACTGTGGATCCATATGAAAAGAAGATCTGAGTTGTTTAATTACCTGCAGCAAGATCTACTTGTAACACTGTATGATTTCTGCTTTCTTTTGTCTCCAGGATGTCCCCAGAGCATCACCACAGCTACTTCAGGTTTCAGAGCTGTCCATGACCTGGTAGGTGGGACTGATACCAGGTGCCTGGGCAGAACTAAAAACTCTTTTGTAGAGGGCTTCTGATAAAATCCAGGCAGAACATGTTAGTGCCAAACAATGGATGAGTATCTCTGGAAGAGAGAGAAATATTTTCTTCCTCTACAACATTAAGGCAGGTGGATTTTCTCTGGCATGAAGCATGGCAGGGCACACAATGTGCTTAGGGCTAAAAAATGGGAGTACTGTGTGCACTGTAGCATGTACTGCAGAAACGGTCACTTCTTTACTGAGAAGTTTCTCTGCTTTGAGGAATTTTTCCAATTATTTGAAGAAAAATTCAGGGAAAACTACAACATTAAAGCATATAACCTTCTGTCATGGATTTACTTATATTTTTTCCCTTTGTCTCTGATGATTGTACTTCTTTCCTTCTTACATCCAACAGTAGCTTGATTTCACTATCTTCCCATTCTGGTTCATATTCTTAATTTATTCTTTGTTCTTCAATTTATTTGCTGCATATAAAAAGTGTGCTAAAACAATTCTGAGGTCTAATGGGCAATTTCTGCTTCAACTACCAGCTTTTCTAGGACTGCCTGTGCCATGGATCCTTGCAGAAGGACTAGATCTGAGAATGGGGCTACATGACTGAAATTATACTGTAGTCAAAAGTTGCACTCTTTTGCCAAGGACAGCAACTACTTCTTCCTGGTCCAGACAATGGGGATGGCACAACTCCATCATCACTCTCACACTCTTGAAAATGGGAGGCTTGTGAAACTGGAAAACGTCATGTAGGAGTAGGAAAGTCTCCATAAGACATCTAGAATATCAGTTTTACACCCTTCAGTCATTTTTATCAGTCTTGTTTTATACTAGTTTAATTGATTACTGTGGTTTTGTGTAGTCACTAGTCTCGAAACCACCTTGCTGTGAGCACTGGTTCCACCTGAACCTCTCTCAAACTGACTTCCAAGTTCATGGCTATCTGTGCCAAGAATTTGCTCAGAGGAGAGCTCTGGTTAGATTTAACTAAGCTCCCTTAGCAACCACAAATAAATTCCCCACTGGCTCTCTGTGTTAAAGAAGGAAGCTTGGTTTGAAGATTAATTTTGGCTTTTATTTTCCCAGAGTGTTAAAGGTCAGTCCCCCGCTGATTCTGGTTTGACTGAGCCTTCAGGTCATTCCTGAACAGTCTTATAACTACAAAGCAAAGTTTGAGTCCTTGGGAGCAAAGAAAAGTGCTGCAATGCAGATCAGCAACATAAGAATATCAAGATGAAAAATGACAGCCCCAGAATAATTTCATTAGTGTTGTTAATACTCAAAGAGGGCTGAGGGCAGAATTTGTTCCAACCTCATGCATCAGAGTAAGATTAAAACTGAATATCTCAAGCCACATCCTGTGGTGCTGGAGAGGAAGGAGCAGTTCTCCATTGTGTGTGTACTTGGTAGGGAGGCCAAAAGGGCTGTTGTCTCTTGTTAGTTCCAATGGGTAGTTCTAGCCTCATGGTGTGACAATTATTTCTTCTGACAGAGGAAAATATCTACCCTGGATTCAGCTATGTTCCCATATTTTCCTGGATCCCAGTAGAGCATTTAGTGCCTGTTACTCTGCAACCCCTTATCCTCACATCTGCAAAGAGCTGAGAGAATAACTTTGGATGTATGTTCAGCAGCTCTGATTTTTTTAGCTTAGCTATTGCCTGTTACCTCTGTGTGCAAAGAAAAGAAGAAGGGAGGGAGAAAGGATGATTAAGAGAGTGAAAAAAAGATCAGCATAGATGAAAAGCAGTGTAGGATGGTGGGTGGAGCAGCAGATGGAAATGAGTCATGTTGTTCCTATCAGAGGCTATCCTAGCCCAACTAGATGACAGTCATCTGACTGCCTTACCTTTACAGCTTACATCAGTTAAGGCTTGGAGCTTCTTGGAGCAGATCTCTGGACGGTGAGCTTCTTTTTGCAGGTTCCCACTCTTAGCTGGCACAGTTAGATGCCATTGTACTACAAATAAATAAATAATTATTACCAGGACCAATACTTAGAGTTAGGTAATGGTGTGCATGGCTTTGAGCCTGAGTAGATGTATTATCCTATGAGGATTTATCTAACCAAAATGAATGTTTCTTCTCTTAGTTCATTCCAAATTTCTCCCTTGAACTGCTGGAACTTGAATTGTACGTGAAGGACCCAACTGTTTGTCAAGTAGATTGTACCATGGGGAATAAAGTTTGTACATTAGAATGCAATGTGGTCAAACAGAGGAGTCTGCAAATGCAGCACCTACTCTTGGGCTGGAGCTTTCCATGCCTCTCACTTTTCAGAAGCAATTTTGGTTCTCTGTTGGGAGCAGACGGAAAAGCAAGTGCTTTGCTACATTAAGCATGAGCTTCTAGAAGAATCGTAGAAGCATTTAGGATGGAAAAGACCTTTAAGATTACCAAGTCCAACTGCTAATGCACCACTGCCAAGTCCACCAATAAACCTCGTCCCTTTGTGCCACACCTACAGATCATTTAAATAACTCCAGAGCTAGTGAATCCACCACTTCCCTGGGCAGCCTATTCCAATGCTTGACCACCCTTTCAGTGAAGACATTTTTCTTAATATTCAATCTAAACCTCCACTGGCACAACCTAAGGCCCTTTCCTCTTGTCCTGTTGCTTGCTCTTTGGGAGAAGAGACCAACACCCCCACCTATCTATAATCTTTCAGGTAGCTGTAGAGAGCAATAAGGTTCCCTTGAGCCTCCTTTTCTCCAGGCTAAACAGCCCTGGCTCCCTCAGTCACTCCTCGTAAGACCTGTGCTCCAAACCCTTTACCAATTCTGTTGTCCTTCTCTTGACCTGCTCCAGCACCTCCATGTCTTTCTTGTTGTGAATGACCCGAAACTGGACACAGGATTCGAGGTATGACCTCACCAGTGCTGAACTCATGGGGACAATTGCTGCCCTCTTCTTGCTGGCCACACTATTTCTGATAAAGGCCAGGATGCCCCTGACCTTCTTGGCCACCTGGGTGCACTTCTGGCTCATGTTCAGCTGACTGTTGGCCATCACCCCCAGGTGCTTTTCTGCTGGACAGCATTCCAGACGCTCTGCCCCAGCCTGTAGTACAGCTCTGTAGAACCCTCCTTCCCTCCAGTAGATCAATACTGATGCCCAGTTTGGTGCTATCTGCAAACTTGCTGAGGGTGCACTTGAATCCCTCATTCAGAGTGTGGATACAGATATTACACAGGACTGACCCCAATACTGGGCCCCAGGGAACACCCCTGGTGACTGGCTGCCAGCTGGATGTAACTTCATTCACCACCATTCTCCGAGTCTGGACATCCAGACAGTTTTCTACCCAGTGAACTGTGCACCCATCAAGATATTCACAGTATGGCACAGCTTCTGTGGCTCTGCATGGCTTGCAGCAGAAATATGGAATTCATGAGGGAAGATCCTAGATGCAGATGACACATTTGCAAGGATGAATGAGCTGTTTTCTCTGCATGAGAGATGATATTAAACAACTCCTTCCTACTTATACCACACTTCCTTATTAACATCACACACAGAGAAAAAGGCACAGACTAGTGGATACAAAATATTACTTGGGAAGGCTCCTTGGCTTTCATGAAATTAAAGCAGAGAGCTCCCCATAAAACCTATTCCCTAAATTTCTGTCTTAGCTTGAGTAAATTTAAAGGTTGATCCAAAGTGCAGGGAAGGCAATGGAAAAATGCCTGTTTACTTAAAAAGACATTGGATTAGGCCCATGATCATTAAAGTGCTTTCTACATTGGCTGAGCCTTTTAGATTTATTCATGAGAGCAAAGTTCAGTCAAAGTTAAGTGCTTTTGAAACACCCCCCAAAGTTTTCTGTTTCAATAAAACAGTGAGGCGGTATCCCCCTACTTTAGAACAGTTGCTTTCTGAAACAAGGCTATCCGTTCATTAACTTTGAATCAACGATTTAATGAAAACAACTTTATTTATTTATTTATTTTTGTGTGAGGGTTCATATGCAGCAAACCTTGTGAAATAAATTTGTTTCTTTCTTTTTCTTTAGGGCAACGTCTGACAATTAGGAAACAAGTAGATGTCAAGCTAATTGAAGTAGCATTTTTTTCTTCATATAAAACAAACCTTATGTTCTGAAGTGCTTCCAGCACATTCAAAGCACTGAAATTGGGCCTGAAAGAAAGGACTCACATCTGCCTCTCAAGGTCTACTCTCCCTATAAACTCATGAATAATCATTGTCACCAGCTTATCACTGTCAGATTAGAGGCTTAGTATTACATTGTATTTAAACCTGATCCAGATGGCTGCCAAGAGATTTTCAGGCAAATGAACTGTGAGGCAGACTATCATCAAGAAACATTTTACTGTTTCTGCATACAAGTGTGTTTGAGGTCTCCAAAGTAACTTACAAAGCTGACAAACCTTTTTTTTCTTTTTTTCTTACTTTGGCACCCATGAACTTAATCTTCATTATCAGTTCATCAATATCATTTTTTCTGAAGGAAGAGGAATGTTGTCTATAACCCATCCTTCATCAGATTTTTAATTTACTTGAATTTACCAAGTCATTCAATTAACAAGCTAAGAAATAGAAGCAGGAGCCCTGAAGTTATGTGTGTCTTTGTGGACAGGACATGCAGTGATTTTGCATAATTTGACATTGTTCAAAAATGCTTTCTCAGCATACCTGGAAAAACCATCTAATTTCTTTCTTCAATTTTTGTGTTTCACATTACTGAATGTGTATACTCACTTGTAATACTTCTGCAGTAAAAGGATTTCCCTTCATAAGAATATGGAGAGATTCCTTTTGTATTTACTGACATGAAGTCATTTTGCACCTCTATTTGCAAGTTTTTGACAGGGGGCAGTAGAGCTGAATACAATGCTGCCATTCCAACAGGCTACCACATTACATCTAAATCAGCTCCCCCTTGATTACTGAACTATATACTACATTAAACTTATTTTTAAACAATGTAGGCTTGAATGTATATGATCTGCCAATGTATAAATTAAGCTAGTGGTTCACTTTCATTTATGTGATATTTTAAAGTAGTTTAATACACATTTATACCATATTTTAATTTTGTGTCATATTTTAAATTGTAAATTATATTGCCAGTTCCAAGCCCACCTCAGGAAATATTTTGTCTGAAAAGTAATTGTTCCAAGCCTACCTTTTGGGGTTTTTTTATAAAATCATTTCATATGGGGAAAAGAATCACTTGGGGAAAAAAATTGTGTTTGTTTCTAACTTTTTTTTTTTTTAAATTCTTATTAAAAGAATAAGTTCCCTGTATTAATTCTTGTTGCATTTTAGATATTTTTAATCTTTAAAAAGTCTGTATTATTTCACTGTAGGTGATGATGTCACTGTAGGTGACATCTTAATTCAGAAAAGAAAACCCATTCTATCAACGCTAGTTAATTAATGTAAAAATTTTCCAGAAGAAAATACTTCATCTCTTACATGTTCTTGTCTCACATCAGTAATAGTACTGTTCCACTCTGAAATGACTATGCTAAAAATAATGTACAAAGAGGCTTCTCAGTAAAAGAATCTCAGAAAAATAAATAAAAATACTACAATGAAACTGTTTATAAACTATTTTTTCCCCACAGTTCCTTTCATAAAGAATTTTGAAGGTACTGATCTAATTTTTCGAGGTGGAACAAGTTTCCCACGAAAGCATCTGTGCTTGATATTTTACTGCAGTAAAGGCCATCATGAATCCCTTGTGATATCTATGACCTTCAGACTTGAAATTATCCTGTACTTAGCGTATTGTTTTCTCTCGAAACATAGACTGAAATTTTTTAAGTGATAGAGGGGACATAGAAACATTAACATTAATGATGACTGTGTACCTCAGTCCCCCAGACAGTTTTGAAAATCTCAGCTGCAGATGTCAGATATGTTATTTTATTATGAACTACTGCAGTAGCATTGCATTTGTACAGATAATGGAGATGATTATCTAATCATCATCATTCCATGTTTCACACTCTGCTTGAACTCATGTATTAGTGATTTTCTGCATGATAAGTGCATTTTTGCAATATATTTGCTATAGCATATAAAGGACATGGCACATTCTGATGGCTACAGAAATCCCAAGTGTGAGAATATAAAACCCTTGGTGGTATCCAGCCTCAAGTCATAATTTCAGCTCTTGATATCAGTGAGGCACAGTCTGTGGAGTGGAAGAAGACACTTTCTGGAGCATGAAAACAAAATGAGAAACAGATTTTTATTATACTAATTATACTAATATATATTATTTATATATAATAATAATAATTATAATAATATAATAGTAATTATAATATATAATATATATTATAATATAATATTATACTAATATACTAATATTTCACCTACAGTACAGTTTTGGTTGCTCCAGGGGAGAACGTCAGGAAAGTGTGATGTCAAAGAGACATGCCCAGCAACTTCTGAAAGTCAAACCCCTTTGCCAGTCCTTAAATTGACACTCTTTCCCCTGAGAGAAGGTGACAGAGATGGAGAACTTGTCCATTTTGCATATTTTATTATGGTGCAAACTGTGAGAGTGCCAGCGTCCACCCTACCCTAACATGAGAGCAACTCGTGTTTGGGCCATGTGCAAGCATTAATAAAGCATTAATAAAGAGGGGACCATACAATAATCTTTGCAGACCCTGTCATCTCTCAAAACCAAGATTAAGAGTCACAGTATTGCCCCTAGAATGGAGACTATGCTGTCTTCAGAAGCTGTCTTTACAGGATGGACTTCTCATTCTTCTGTCACATGCTATGTTATGTTGTGTTAAGTTTTGTCCTATTATCAGGGCAGATAAGTTATCAAAGTGTATAATGTAAATTAAACTAGATTTTCACCTGTTTATAGTTTTCTAAGGATGGTTATGACTTGTGTCACTTAGTATTGACTCACTGATCTCACTGTGGAAAAAATGTCATTTATGGTGTCACTACAAAAAAATGCAGAGTCAATTTGAAGTGAAAGGAAAGCATGGCAATTGTAGAAACAGAGATAGAAACCAACTCTGCCATGAGTAATGTTAGCCACTCCCTTCAATTCAAAATGCAAATAGTACAATAGTATCTCTTCCTCATTAATTAGGGCATAAAATTTCTCTACTGGCACTGACTTTCATGCACTAGTTTGGTATTTCTGTCCTTGTTTTTGAGATCTTGAATGACTCTCTCCTTGCCTTCATTTCCAGCTTGGCCTCAGATATTATGCCCCTCATGATTATGTTGTTCCACCAACAAGAACACCCTAAACATCTCCTTCTCCTTGTCCTTCTGCCTTCCTTTTGCTCTTTAAAGAATAATTTTAATTTTCCACGCTTCTAGATTGAAGTCTTGTCAAGTAAGATTTTTTTTTTTTGATACCAGAATTTGAGTTTAATAAATTAACAATTCTTATCTTGCCATCTCAGTGGATCTCACTGAACTCGTATGAACTCATAGACTCACCAGGGCAGGTTTTGTGGGAGACAAATCTGAATGCAACTGTGGGTGCTTGGCAAACAATTATAAACTATGGTGTTAAATCCATTGTCAAATCTGGTTCTTGGTTTCCAAAAGTGGTAGAACACTTAAAAGGGAAGACGTAGCTGCCAACAACATTGCTCATTTCTGTACATAAGCAATTTAAATGATGCTTCATTTCTGCTGGGCTGCACAGACACAGGTTGCTGTCCATCCTCATAAGCAGAGCACTGACAGGGCTTGACATTTCCCTTCATATGCTACAAGGTATGGTGCTCAGTCATCCACCACCGGGGCTGTCTATGAAACTTGTTTGTTTTACAGATCTCTCTGGGTATACACTGCATTAGGAGGAGCATATTTTCTTCCTGCTCTGGGTTGCAAGGAGAGAGCATCAACAATCTCAGAGCTCTGAAGTACTCTTCAGTCAGAAATAGCAGAAGCTTTCATGCTCAGCACCTCTCAGGACTAGAAATGTGCTCCTTGAATGTCAGGAGAGAAATGCTGTGCTAGCAACATGTGCCCCAGCATCAGTATTTGAAGGTGATATCTTTCTTTTCATCACCTCAGCTTTTCAAGTCTGTATTCATACTCTGATTATGCCATGGGGAATCCCTACTAAGCACAGTTAGTGAAATCCTGGGCAGTGCATTTTCCTTGTGATTAGTTTGAATATCAAATAGCTGCCTCAATGATATGTTGATGTTAGCAAAAGTAATATCTGACATTTACACAGCAACCTGCATCCTTAAATATTTTCTTAGCATTATATAACAGGGAGGAATAGGTGTCTCCTATGAACTCAGACTATAAAACGAAAACCCGCTACACTAAGACACGCAGCGCCAGCAGCACAGAGCTCACCTTGGTTCCACCCTTCAGGATGGACAGAATTCCTGGTAGGAGTCCAATGCCTTTTCTGTCAGAATCCATGGCCACTTTTTCTCTCATTCCTCTGGGTAGAGATCAAAATTGGGAAATCCCAAATGGCTTTTTGACTAAACCTACACTGAAAGAAAAGGCCATACAGAATTCCTAAGAAAAAAAACCATATTGATGCAGCCTCTGACAAACAAGTCCTTGAATTTCTGGCTGTCAAGCATTAAAACTTTATCTTATCCTATTGCAATATCTTTTTTCTTGGCCACTGTGGGAGAGGGAAACAGGGATAAATGCTCATTTTGATCCAGTAGAACTTCTTCTCTGGAAGCAGAATTGATCTATTCTACTCAATTTAAATCTATTCTCCCCCAAAATTCCAGATGTCTGTTTATAGTGGAGTCATAAAATCAGAGGCAGGTAGAGATTGCTCATTTGACTGTGTGAAAGCTATCATGTGTAACAGCTGTCTAACTAGTCTTTTTCTCTTTCTCCTCTGACTTTTCTCAGGAAAAGTTCATTTGGCCCAATCAAAGAGCCTTACACTATCTATAGAAATTTGGCTAGGATTCAACTCAACTAATATTAGCTATTTAGGGTTAGGTGTCCAATCTCAAGTCCTCATTTAGACCCTCTCTGCAGTCAGGTAGGACAGACAGGCTCCTCGTCTCTAAGGCGCACCATCCACCTTCTCCATCGATTCATAAAGCAGCACAGAGAGTAGCACTGGCTAGATGCTTTATTTTTGATGACATAATAATAGGTTACATTAATTTCTTACACTCTGTTGCTCATTCAGTTTGTTTATTTTGTGTTACAGGAGAGTTTGTGTCTTGTGTGTGTGTGAAGTGAGTTTAGAAATTCAAGATATTGGCACATCCAATAGTGTCATCAAACTCAAAATCCCAGTCATGCATCATGAAGGCTTTCTGGTCAAATCTACCATGAGAAGTCACAGAGCCCTCTGGGTAGTTTTAAGCAATTTCTTGGCAAATAGAAGATAATCAATTAGTTCATTTTGCCAGCTCAGGCAAACCAGTGAAGAATGGATGGGTCCTGGGCTGCTGATGGGCTGCCCTGTCTTTTCCCTGCAAAACCATGCTGTTTTTCATGAGAAAGGAGAAAGGGAGGGTGTGCCAGCCCAGACCCTCCTTTAGCTCATTAGATGGAGATACCTTGCAAATCTCAGTGTTTCACCTTTTCCACCAGTATCATCATCCCAGTCAGAAAATGTGATAGTTACTTATCCTCTTGCACAGTTCAGTTTGTACTGCCTGTCTATGTCCAGCAACTGGTGGCTGTAGTTTGCATCCTGCAGCACAGCCAGGGATGCAGTTGCTGATTATCAGATAGTGCACTGTTTGGTATGCTGATGCACAGAGAGAAACAGCAGCTCTTCAGGTGCTCTGTATCTCTACTTATTTCCAAACATGAGGCAGCCAACTAGAGGTAAAGGACCTGTCAGCTGAAACAGATGAATTAAATTTGTAACAAAAGAATGTCTTCAGGCAGTTGTTTAGACATATCACTAAGATACCACGGATTCACTTTATCCTCTGCTGCAAACAGCAGAGGAAATTAGGCAGCTGTAGCCTCGTTGGTGAGTTTATTACCTAACGCCTGGAAAGTGAATACTGAGGATGCTGGTGTTGCCAAGCAACTGCCTGAGGATGGCAGTGGTGAGAGCACTTGGGGTCTCTGTTAGAGGAGTACTGTACAGCAAAGGTCGGCTCCATTCACCATTATGTGCCACAGCAGGTGATTAACAGGGTGGCTGGTTCTGTCCTGGAGGTGCACGTAGCTTCTCTCTGGCCATGCGATGTCTCTGACAGTCTGTGGAGGTAAACTGGAGGAGAGTGGAATAGCAATCCTCTGACCAGCACAGTGAACATAAAACGGAAATCTCCTTGCGGTCAAACACGGTCTGACCTTCAAAGCGTCCTAAATGCAGGGCTGAGCTCAGAGGTTCTACAAGTGCTAGGGGAGGTATAAGGAGGGTTTAACATGCCTAGGACCAATCTCTGCCTTTGGACACAGCTAGCAGGAGATGCCATATGTCCATATATGTACCTCCATTTACCAGGAGGCAAATGGTTAACTAGGAATAGCTCCTGATCCATAAATGGCTCCTAATCTCATGAATCATGATCAGAGAGCCTTTGGGAGACCGCCGGTCAGCCCTGGATTGATGTATAGCTGGGGCTGTTCAGTTGGTACATATGACTGCTCTCCAGTGCCCAGGAATGTTTCCTGAGGCTATTTTATAAGTAGTAGAAGAGTCCAAGGTACTGCTTCCTCTGTATTTCTAGTCCAGTTCTTCATCTGTGGATGCTGGAGTCACAACTCCCCTTGTGTCCTTCTCAGATGGTTGTTAGATCCTAACAGTTTTCCCCTTGGCTAAGTGGTGTCATTATCTTTGGAGTTGCTTTGCTTAATACCTGGTCAAACACGGCAGGAGTGTACTACCTCAGCAGAGACCCTGCAAGAGTCCTCATGCACCCCTTTTTTAGACATAGGGCTCTTGCACTCTTCATGCGTTCTCTGGCAAATAACGAATTTCATGACTGGAGGAAAGTTATTTAATATCCCATCCCAAATGGATGTCTCATCGGCATGCTTGCAGTATTCATTATTTAACAGATAGCACTGCTATTTAATCTTTGTATTATAGTAGCATCTGGAGATTTCAGCTGAGAGGCAATATACAAATACAATGTGAAAGACAATTTCTTTTCAAAGACTTGACATTGTAAGCAGAAAAGCAGCATTGCACAGTGATTTGCTCCAGATCCCACAGGGGAGTGGTATCAAAGCAGTATCTCCCACCTATTTTTTAGACTGCTGAAATAACACAGTTGATGAAACCTTTATATATATAAATAATAGTATATAGCAAAAAACAGTGTTTACTTTATAAAAGAATATTTAATATAGACCTGAGAAGATTAACAGGGTTAAAGAACAGTTGTTCAAGGGATGATTATAAGTAAAACCATCACCTAAAGCAGAAACATTAGACTTCAATGAATACACTCTAAACCTGTTTTTTAAAGACCTACTTCATAAGAACCTGATATGAGGTGAAACAGATGAAGTAGTTTTCATATTGGTTATATACACTGATGCGTCTGAATGCAGTGGGGTTAAAACTTTTTTCACAGAAAATTGAAGATATCATGAAATCAAACTGTTTTATAAATTTATGTATGTTTTGCCAAAAGGCACATACTGGAAAATGCGTTAGAAAACAATCACCGTACTTGTCAATCTGAAAATCAAAGTTCTCCATTTTCCTTTCAAAACTGTTTTTAATAATGGTTTAAAAAAACTTAAAATTGTCATGATTTTTTTTCTTTAACTTAACTGAAATGCAGAGCTAAATGAAAAGGAAAGCTGACATAATTTTTTTCAAACTTCTTCTTTCCTGAAAATAACTTGTTGCTGACCCTGAATATACTGCATTTTTATCTCTTTGTATTTTTTAAGATATTCTTTAAAAAATTACCCTTCACATTTTGAGGTAGAATCTCTGACTCTCAAACTCAATAACTGTTAATGGTTGTCTGACTGCTTTACTATCTTGGTTCATAAAGATATCTCTTGTAAGGAGAGAATATGTGTTTCAAGTAGGGGATATGTTATGAAAAGCTTTCCTGAGCTGATCCAAGTCCAAGCAATATATTGTCTGTTTATTTTGAATTCTGTATCTCTGATTAAATTCTAATTCACATAGTCACAGAAAATTGCATTTCTCCCCTTCTGTTCTGTCAAACTATATCACGGTTTGTTCCTTGTGCTCACAACTATCACATTGTCCAAGTGAAACCCTGGTGTTTTGTTGGATCCAAAAGGGAATGCTAAGGTTGTCCAGAGCCATCTGAGGTCAACATGAGAACTTCACATAATCAGAGACACTTGAATCCGTCTCTGGTGTTTGGACAGCACTGAAGGTGCTCTTTGACTCATGAAGCGACTCTGTAAGGTAGCAATAAATCTATTGAAAAAATCACAAAATGTAGCCTGGGAGCAAACTCTTTTATTCCACTGGATAACAAGTCCTTCGAAGTTTATAACCTGGCAGCAACTCATCTGGCATGTAGCTTATTTGGCAGTAGCCTGGATATGCCCATTAGACATAAAAAACCCTCTACCAATGTCACTCTGCTGGCATGGAATGGGATGGTCATAAAAATTTGTACCTTTGTTGAATCTTAGACATGGTTATCTTTATTGGCTTATTATTTTTTGCCTTGTTTGGAATACAGAAAAATCTACTGACTGCATATAGAAATATACAGTAATACATGCATCTCATGATCAGATGGAAATCCAAGACCCATCCCCTCCAGCAAACATATGTTTAACTTCAACTTGTTCAGTTGTCTTTCAGGGAACTATTCGTGCTTACAGAAAATATTTATTTGGGTAAGTGTTTGGAATATGGACACAGATACAAATTTCATAAGTAGTATTTTACTTAAAGTTGCACAGAATGTTGACACCAAAAACAACAGACACCAGTTTTTCCTTACATCTCCTGTTAATGTGCTGTCTTTTCATCCAATTGTCTCCACTTGCTGATGGGTTTTGGCCTGGATACATGATGCCCTTTGTTAAGAGAAACATAGAGGAAAAGAGAAAAGGATTTATCCTCAGACATCTTGTACAGAGATCCTTGGTGCAAGAAAATAACCAGGGACTCTCAGCATGAAGTTGTCAGAATTTGATGCAAATGCATCCACCACATTGTTTAGGGTTGTCTGTCCTTACTGCAATGTTCCATTGCAGTCAATAGCAATGCCACAGTCTGGGAATTAAAGACCTCTCCTGAGAATTTCCTTGAATGGTGACACAACTTTCTCACTCAGTCTTTAATTTAGATTTGTCCTATGCTGTCAGTAAAGGTCCCTGTCTGCATTCATGACCAGGAGACCAACATCAGACTGAGAAGTGAGATGGGGCACATAGGCAGCAGCTTCTGGCTTTCTCACTGAAGTCTCCCAGGCTACTGTCTGCTTTACCATTGCACAAAAAGGTATCTTTATAAGGCTTCCACTGTCAGTAGTTGCTTTGCTGAGGTTCACATAATGCGATGCTGAATGGGGGCATTTCATCACATCAGTGAACAAAACGGACCCTTGTCAAGACTTCTTGGCTTCAAGAGACTGCAAAGCAGCAGCAGAATGGAGATTTTCCCCTTTCAGTTCCTCAGTTCTTGGTCACCCTTCTTGACTCCTTCACTTGGTCCATTCAATATAGTTTAGGAAATAATATTTCAGAACATAGTTTTTCTTAATTTTTCTCTTTCTGTAGAGCTATACAGTGAGGCTGAGTTAAAAAAAGAAAGAAGCTGTGAGCCTGTATTATTTAACCTTGTAAAGTATTTTCAGATACAGTTTATATCACTGGCTTTGGGCATATGAGGAAATTGTAGAAAAAAGGTCTCCTATCACCATTTCACGTGTGCTAAGATAGAGAATAGAGACTTTCAGAGAGGCTAAAAATTAACCATCAAAAGTGTTTTCAATAAGATTATTTCCACATTTTTATATTTTTATGGAGGAAGGGATTTCAGAAAGTCATAAATCTCCTCTTCTGAATACTTGCACTTCAAATATCATAGAATGATGGAATGATTTGGGTTGAAAAGGATCATAAAGATAATCGAGTTCCAACCCTTGAATATGGTTGGTCTTGGGAAAATGTCTGCAATTTCATTATCTACCTCATCTATGGCAATTCTCTTTTGCCAAGAGCTCCTATGATGGACCACTTCTTTGAAAAGGAGATCATGAGGCATCATAGCCCAGATGGGACTCAGTGACAAAATGTGATGTGAAGTCATAAAAATGACAGTATTGCGAAGAAAATGGCAGTATTTCTTCATGAAGATATCTGGATTATATAAGAACATATTTGGAGACTTCAAGTAATTTTTAAGAGGGCATTTGAATATTTGCTAGTCTTCAAGAGATTTAGTTTTCGAACTAGAAAAAAAAACCCAAACTGAATCTGGATTCACATAGTTCACTTCTGTATTAAAAGTGCTAAGATGATCAAATCATCAAGTTCCTGCTGACACAGCTAAACCAATGTTAACACAGCTGGGAATTTTTTCCTGAAATTCTCTAATGTGAAAAGGCTGCAGACATGCTAACACTAATATCTCAGAATTTAACACTCTCCAGCTTTTGGGAAATACAATTTAAACATAAAATTAGATCTGTATTGTGGTTCAAAACTTAGATATGCGTTTTTCAGTCTAAACTAATATTCAACTTAAAACGATTTTAGATGAGGTACATTTAAATATAACAGGTAAAACACATTGCATTATGGTTAAGAAAACTCTTAAAGCCACACAAATAGAAAGGAAAGCTGTATCAAGAAATTAAATGTTCTTCTAGGCATTTTCCACATCCACAAATTAACTCTGTTATTCAAATTTGATTAATTGAAGGTTTTTATGCCAAACACTTTCAAGGTTATAACTAGGTTTCTCTGTTTATTAAGTTTTCCTCAGCTATCAGAATCTTGATGAACCGTGCAATCTGTGTTACCGTTACGCCACATCTGGCTTTGCTGAAGTTTGAGCAGCACTAGTACATGCTTGTTCCTATTAAATAATTTATTTATCTATCCATTTATCTTCTGCTTATTGCAATGTTTCTACTGGGAATTTGAGTATAGCTTTAAAAGTTTTTTGAGAAATGCTCTGCAAAGATTGTTCAACATAGAAAATTTTTAGAAGAACAAATGAGGGAATGTTTACTCCTAGCGACAAAAAATACTGTGATGTGGAAAAGAAAAGTGACTTGTCTTAAATTTAAGATTAACTTTATCCCCTTAGCTTGAGCCTTTAATCTGTAGAAAAGCCTGGGGATTTATGAGTGTTAACAGACCTGAATTTTTTATTTCTCCTTCTTTCCTTTTACTTGTTCATTTTCAATCTGTGTGTCCCCTAAGAACCTGAGAGCAAAGACTGAAAGGAAAGATACGGTGATTTATTTGATATGTCTCTATTCTGCCACACAGGCAGCAATACAGTTAAAACCAAGGTGATGGCTAATGGTTTAACTGAACATAAAGTTCTGAAACTCAGTGGCACCGAGTTAGCAATACCCGTAAATGCACAAATTTTACATGAGCACCATGACTCGATGATTCTTGTGGGTCTCCTCCAATTCAGAAGATTCTGTGATTCTGTGAATAATATTGATCTTATTATCTTATTAACCTGTGTTAGTTGCATTCTGAGAGGTGACCCACACCATTTGATGTTCAAAATTCTTGAGGAATTTTCCTGTTGCCAATAAGACTGCTAAAGATAATTGTTCTAAATGTGACCATTTTACAGTATATGTTAAAATATGCGTATACAATTTCTGTAATTTGTTGAATATTCTTTATTGGAAAAAACCTAACTATTGGTTTGGGGTTCACGTATTTTTCTGGTATGTGAATTTTGATTTTAATTTTCTAGTGGAGAAAGGAACTGAACAAAGTCTTCATGAGACTCATACCCTGATTACTGGATTGTTGTGAAAAGGTCTATTATGTAAAGATTTCTCCTCAAATACCCACATTTTAAGACTTTTGAGATTATTTCGAAGTGGTTTTTTTGTTTGTTTTTTTTTTTTTTTCTAAGAGAGGATATCTGGTTCTGCATCCTAATGTAACTGAGGAGTTTGAGCTTTACAGAAAAGGTGAGATTTTAGATTCCTATGTGCTTAGTGTTTCCTATTAAAACAGCTTCTAATGCTCTAACCTTTTCTTTTTTCAAACATTCTTCTCAAGCAGTGTGCTCATGTAGAGAGTTTATGTCCTAACACATGGATTCTAAATGGAATGTTTTGGCTAGGATTTATGTTTTGTAACATCTGACCTGATAGTACTCACATTCCTTAATGAAACTGATCCAAAAGGCATCTTATGGCTTCTTCTTCTTGTGATTTCACTGGAATAAATAAGAAAGTATGCCACTAAGTTCAATGGAGTTATGGTGGTATAATAGTGTTATCAATATTGTTGGATTAGGTCTTTCATAATAAGTGAAATTAGCACCTTCTTGATCTCAGAAAAGCAATTTAATAACTAATGAATATTGGAGAGACATAATGTAGGAATGTAAGTGCACTAGAAATAGATTCACTAGAAAACAAATGGGAAAACATAAATTAGAGGAGGAAAAGAGCAAGAAAACTCATCAGTGTAAAGACGGTAATGAAGAAGTGCATCTGAAGGTCAAGAACGATATTTTTTTCTCTGAAATGTATATTCTGGGAAGAGTAAAAAAGAGCCATTCTCTTATGTCTTCTATTATCAGCTTATTTGGATCATCCTAAACAATTCTAGGCTTCCTCCACTAAAAATGCACTTAGAGAAGCACCTACAAGCTTCAGTTTGCATTCTTTCATGACAACCTGATAGATGTATGGGAAGTTACTATTTTGTTATTCAGATAAAAACAAGCACTTGTTAGGTAGTTCTTTTGCATATAGATGACAATTGGGTAATAAGGATTTGTACTTTCATTCCCACCATTTCTTCACTTCCTCCCCTTCCCAAGCTCATAAATTGCAGCAGAAAAGAAAAAAAGTATGTTTTCTTAATTGCTCATTTTATCATGTTTGATCTTATATTTGTTGAAGAACAGAAAGTTTGACTGTGGCTTTAGATTAAGCGAGTATCCATAAAACCAAAGAAGACTTGAAGAATCAAGTACCTATGTGACATGAACATAAAATGAGGGAACAATTGTTTTCAAACTGAACACATGAAATATACCGTTTTTCTAAAATAAATGTTTCTAAAGCTCACGACTATGTTAAAAAGAGTAGCGGGAAAGGAAGTGGAAGCGGGGTGGGAAGGAGGAAGAAATAGGGAAAAGGGAGGGCAAAAATCTTTGCCTAATCAAACCGGTACAAAAGCTGAAAGGAGTTTTCTGTTACAGAATCAGTGATGTTTGCAATTCTGTTTGGAAATGGAAGACATAATTGCATTTTCAACTTTGAACCCTTGCCATTCATTTCTGTGCTGTGACCTCAATAGTCTGTTTGATTGCCAGCCTGTTGAGGTACTAAGAGCAAAACAGTGGGAAATGACACAGCAGAAATCAAATTGCATGAGTCATTATTTTTAATTTCCTTTATGTTCCTTATATAATTCTGATGGCAGCAGAGCTAAAGTTAATGAACAGTAGTAAAAGCATCTGCTGAAGCTGTGTCAGTAGATTCACCCCTGTGTTCACAACTGCAGAGCTGCAAAATTTATACAAGGTCTCTTTGAGACAAGTTTTTAAATGAGGTGAAAAGTATCAGAATTATACAGCTCATGAAGGAACCATATAGTGTTGTGGTGCCATAAATAAATGCCAGCATTTCTTCACTAGTAACTACAATAGTGGTGGGTAAAAAAAAAAAAAAAAAAATTAAATTCAGAGGAGTTTCAACTCCATTGGACGACTATAAAATTTTTACAAGGTTAAGTAAAGTGAGCAACTAGAGCACTGTGAAAAGTCCACTGTGCCTTTTACCCAGATTACCAAGGGCAAGTATCACCTTCTTCCCCTCAGGGGTGCCCAGACCTTCAAAAGTAAAAAAGAAAGGCCCCATCAGATTAGTTTCTGGGCTTTGCAGCAGGAGGCATTGCATGTACGTAATTGCTCAGTTTCATTATTCATGGTCTAAGAGCAAAGTGCTCAGGCGAAACAAAGTGGGGAGGGCTGGGGCACTGCAAGGAAGATACTTAAGATATGATTCAATAAAATACTTTATAATAACTTATGAAAAATTAATTTCCTGAAAGAGGAAATACAAAGCATCTACTTAATTTGTGTGTGTTGGTATTGCCATGTGCAATCCATGTAAGAATGACCATGGGGGACCAATTGCTTTCTCATGGGAATCATGTGAGAAAGAATAGGTTTTTTTTTGTTTCTGCTTTAATTTCAGTGGCTGTTCCTTGAAATTAAGTAGTGAAACTGCTCTAATAGGTTAAATTCCCACAAACGTTCCACTGGAGTGATCTTTCTCCCTCATACCAATCGGAACACTGGTATCGGCAGGGTAGCAGGATGCTGGGCCAGGAATGGGGAGCTTCTTGACTGTTCTAAGATTTGTTCATCAGGTTCCTTAGACCTAAATCCTTAAATAAAAAACTTGAACCCAATGACTCTTCCTTGTCTTCAGCTGATTTAGGGAGCTGGTAGTCTGAATACTTTGGGTTGGGAAAGCTGCTTACCCGCATTTGCCTTGATTCTCCAGTCTGACAAATTAAGATAATTAAAAATAAGTGACTAAGAGCAGACTCAATAAAAATTCGGCTGCATGAGATCAGGTGTAGATTTATCAAGGTGTCTATGTTATAAAACTGTGAGCTTGAGTCCTCCCTTCAGTTTCTACATATCCCTGATGGAGATTGGAAGTTATGGACACCTGATTGCCATCTGCTGGGCATCCACAGCTCTTTTGAGCCCAGAGGCACTTCAGGTTTGAGACAAGGCATATTGATCATATTCAAGTTCTTCACAGTCCAGAAACCAGATTTATCTATTTCTCCACTGAGGCCTGGCTACAGGCATATCAAGTTGGTTTACACTGAAAATACACCCAATATTTTGACCAAATTTTGAATATTTCACTTCAAGCTTGAGCAAAAAATGCAGAGACACTTCCATCTTAGAGACAGTTTTAACCTGATTACTAGGGAGTAGAGAGGATTGAGACAGAATCTAGGCAATGTACCCACTGACTGCTCTCAGTAGTTCAAGAGTTTCATGACCTGCAAGAATGCTATGGGAGAGGCTGGCTAGAAGAAGAGTGGCCTCAGGCTCTCTACCCTTCATTAGAAGACAACTATCATCCTTTTACCCAGCTGACCATATTAGATATTGTTTACATTTTCAACCTCAAAGGTTGAGCCACTCTAACACTGGCCAGGTTCCCTGCTCAGAGGGACTAGTTTAGATCTCTAGGGTAACACAGAGGCATAACTTAGCTAATTTCTGTGTTGCACAAGGGGAGAGGAGGCCACTCTGTGCTACCTTGATATCACTGCCTTACTTGTGCATCAGTACTGGGCTACCCTGAGGAAACCAGAAACAGGAATATTGTCACTATGCAGACTAAAAAAAAAAAAAAAAAAAAAAGGGAAAAAAAAATAAGCCATTTCTATTAAAATTATCTTAGAACAGGTCACAGGGTCTTTGCTTTAATGAATTATGTACAGGTGTAGGCACCTGTGTGTGGCAATTTAGGAGATGACTCTGTTCCCAGAATTTTCCTAGTATATAGTTACAGGCAATTCCCTGTTCAGCCTTGGCCATTTCCCTTGAAGAAAGCAGATGTTATTTTGAAGATTATTTTGAAGATGTCTACGATGTACTTATTCCTCTTAAACATTATGTAAGAAGCTGAGGAACCTGCCTGAATACTCTGGATTTCAGCCCCAGGAATTCCAAGGCATCGTTTTCTCTGTCAAAGCCCATGGGTGCCAACTTGGATCCTGTTTCAGATTTCTGTCTGGTTTTGTTTATTTTAAAGATCAAGGCTTTTAGCTATAAATATCACAAAAGTAACTAAAAGCTGTATATCATTTAGAATACAAATTAGAAGTACTTTTACAGCTTTAAGACTGACTGCTAAAGAAAATAAACAGTTTTATCTCTATCATGGTCATGACTACTTGAATCTCTGGAGGGAATACTACTCCTGCAGATGACGAGACAGTGGTGTCAATGGATAGCAGAATGATGGGGTGGTGTTGGAGCTCACAAGACCACTCTGCTGGATGATATCACACTGCCTTTTAATTCTCATGAGTTGGGAGCTCCTGGGGAGGCAGCTGACATCCAGCACAGGTCACAGCTGCTCAAATGTGCACTGTAGCTTGTGTTTGCTGTAGGTGGAGGGTTGTTACACGACAGGAGGCAGCGGACAAGCAAGGAGTTATGGCTCCATTGCTGCAGAGGTCAGGGATCTCCAGCTCTCTGGTCTACATGCTGCTAATTCTTGCAAACACTCTTTCATACAGTAGCCTGGAAATTATAGTGCTGATGACGTTTTTTTATCTAAAGTTCAGAAAGATTTGGATTTGGTTTGCAAATTCCTCCAGAAGTCAGATTCTTAATTTAAAGGAAAGGAACTGCTGCTTCCTAAAAAAACTGAAACCAACTAACATTTATCAAACCATGGCAATAATAAAGGATCATTACTTGCAGCTTTATATCCCTTTCATCTAGAGTTTTCTGGATGCATCATAACCATTCATTACACATAGCCTCTGGATTATTTTCATAGAGGGAATGACTGCATAGTCAGTGATGAAAAGACGCCAGAAATTCTGGTATTATGTACTTCTAAATCATTGTGTATCATTCAGAAGACACAGATAAATATTTTCCTTCCTGAATGCTGAGACATCCTGCCCTTTCCTTAAAGTAATGCCATGTTACCCACTCAACAGTTATATTTTCTCTTATAATTCACAGACCCATGAAAGGATATGACCACGAAGGGCATCAGGAAGATATGTGGTCCATTTCCCCAGATTAATCATTCCTGAGAGATATCTGTTAGGACAGGGTTTTTTTTCAGCAATATGATGTCCTCAAAGACCTTTAATATTAGAGATCCTCTGGCCTCCATCTGTGAAACCTTCCCAATGATTTTCTATTCCTAATTTTTTCAGTACTTTTCATAAAGTCTGATCCACATGTTTCTTGTAATTTAAGACTGCTGCTTTTCATGCTGCTTTGCAGCCATGAGCACCAAATGTTCCTCTTCATCTTTTTGTGACAACCTTTCACACACTTGAAAACTGTTATCATGCCCCTCCGCCTACTCTTCTTTACACCCCTTTGATCTCAGGGTCACATTTCCTTGACTTTTGCCTGTTATTGTGTCTCTGCAATACTTCTCTGGCTGGTCTGCAACTTTCTAGAAGGTTATTACCTGAAACCAAACCTGAAGCATGCCTGGGGGAGAGCTGATCAACACCTGAAGTTCACAATAAACCCATCTGTTTGACTGCAGGACTGTTGCCTCACTAATTGTTCCTTATCTTTGATTCCCATGGCTGGTAATTTCTGTCTGACAGTCTGCCTGGGAGTTCGTAGAATCATAGAAATATACAATGGTTTAGGTTCAAAATGACCTTAAAGGTCATCTATTTCCTAACTCCCCACCAAATGCAGGAACATTTTCCACCAGACCAGGTTGCTTGGGGCCCCATCCGGCCTGGCCTTGAACACTTCCAGGGTTGGGGCATTCACAGCTTCTCTGGGTAGCCTCTTCAGTGCCTCAGCACCCTCTGAGTAAAGAATTTCTTCTCAACATCTAATCTGCATCTCTCTTTCAGTTTAAAGCCATTCTCCCTTGTCCTATCACTACATGACCCTAAAAAGTCCCTCTCTGGCTTTCTTATAAGCTCTTTTCAGGCACTAAAAGGCTGCTATAAGGTTTCCCCTGAACCTTCTGCTCTCCAAGCTGAACAACCACAACTGTCCCATCCTGTCCTCATAGGAGAGGTTCTCCAGCCTTCTGATCATCTTTGTGGCCCTCCTCTGGGCCACATCCATGTCAACATCCTCTGTCTTTCTTATTTTGGGGGCCCCAGGGACAGACACAGTGCTCCAGGTAGAGTCCTCTGTTGCATTTGTCTCTATTGAATTTCATCTTGCTTTTTTCAGCCCATTCTCCCAAACTGTAGAGATTATTTTTGAATTTGAGTCCTACTCTACAATTTATTCACAGTCCTTCCTAGCTTCATGTCAACTGCAAATTTAATAAATGTATGTTCCATTCCAAACTCAGGTCATATTGCATACACTTTTATAGGCTTTCAGAAGACTGAAAGAAATCAGCAGACAATTTGACAAAAACCCGTGCTCCTATATACTGCTCAACTAAGGAAAAAGTTTACTTTGCTTTTTCTAAATATATCTGAGACTTCCTTGATTTTGGTATTCTTTTCAAAACTTCCAATATTTGTAACCTTGCTTTATTTTTCTGAATAAATTTTTAAATATTAACCATTTCTATTAGTGGTTTTTAAAAGTTTGTTGTGGGTAGAGATATCATATGTAAAACACTAACCACTCACATTGTGCTAGCATTTTTAATGTACTAAACTATGTAAATCACTAATGCAATACAAATACCACTAATATGACAGAGATTATCCAAAGCTGCTGACACCAACAGTCTCCAAGGGAAAATTTCTCTGTGATCAGCTTTAATCAGGCCTTTCTCCAAAGCTTTTATGTAGGCTTCCACTCATGCAGGTTAGAGCATCTGCCAAAAAAGTATTTTCCTTGTTGTTTGTGTCATGCTACAAGTGACCGTTATAGCTCAGAGGCAGGAACGTAAATCCTTATATGTTTGATTTGCTAGGCCATGGTGACACCTTTTCCATCAGAAACAAAGCTTTCTTGTAGTTCAGCTTACTCAGCAGGGTTCGTAAAGCTGGATAATCCCATGACTTTCAGCTGCTAGACCTGTTGCGGATATTTAATAGGAAATGACAGAGCCACTGTTCTTTAAACTATTTCTTTGACACTTAGAAAAAAATTCTGAGGCCACTGACCCATCATGAAACAAAACTTAGAACACTTGGTAAGGGTATCTTTGTCACAGACCTTTGTGATTTACGTTCTTGAACTATCTGGAGTTACCTGGGAAGCAGAGGATTTAAACTGAGGTTACAAAATAATGTTTGCCTTGGCTCTTGTAAAAGGCACTATGAAAACCATTGAGATCTTTAAAAACATTTTTAATGTGGGAAGTAACAGATGTCAGGAAAATACATTTTTCTTAACTCTAGTAGTCTTTAAAGTTTCACTTATTAATATTTGTATTCTACGTGGGGTCTTGTACTGCTTTTGCCTGTACCAATGTTGTGAAATGAGTGTTTTAAAGTTCCTTAAAAAATCACCAGCAAAGGTATTAGTGAAAGCAGGTTTCATATAAAAACAATGGCATGACAGAATTCTTGGCAAGGTTCACTCTACCACTTACTAGATAGCTAAAATATACCAAGAAAAAGCACACAGAAATTTAAAATCAATATCAGTCTGCACCAAAATAAATGCAAGACCATCTATGTGGAGGCTGGGGCAGGGATGCAGGGAAGGAGTTAAAACAAAAAGACAGCAAGCGTAAGGACAAAAAAGGATATGACCTAAAGGCCTGGCAACAGCTAACTAACTCAACCAATGACTTATCTGAAAGAATTTAACAAAGGAACTGATATAATTTACTATATTATAACAGTAATTTATAAATCTGAAGTACTTAAGAATTTAGGAAAGCAGTATCCCCAGCACATTTGATACAGCATATGCACACGGACAAAGAGTACATACAAGGTACCTGTGAAAAATTTCCCTCGAGTTCCATGAAATACTCACTTTGAATGTTTTTGGATTCTTCTCAATAGGTGAAGGATTGAGTCTTGGGGAGTGAGATGTCAGCCCAGAATCTGTCAGTCCTGGGCTCTTTCTCTCCAAGCAAGAGCAAACCTTAGAGTCACTTAACTCTGAGAGGTGTCCCAGCTCAGAGTGAGAAGCTGATTGCAGCCTGCTGTGTCCCAGAAGAGCTCAACAGGTCCCCCTTTACAGGTTTGCAAGAGAGTGGGCTTTCATCTTGGCCGCACCTTTTTCTTCTCACACTTTGAAGGTGCAAGAACAAAAAATATTATTCTACTTAGGTTGTTATTCAGGGGAAAAAAAAAAAAAAATGTGAGGAACTCATTAGACAACACTGATTCCAGGGAACAGACAGTGTTTGTGATAAGCTCAGAGGAGCTCTGCCCAGGGGTTGTCAAGGCCGAGACCCAACGAGGATTGCTCAGACCACAGTGTGGCCTGTGGGGTGGGGTGGGGATGCACAAAGTGTCAGCAGAGCTTTCTGTGATACCCACCAGCTGTTACACAGGATGCTCCTTCTTTTTCACTCTCTTCATGGGAGTTTTTTGTCAGTACAGTTTCCAGTCCTGTCTGTGAGAAAAGCTAAAGCTAGTCCAGACATTGGCCCTTTGGACTACAATAACCAGGACTTTTAACAGCCTGCAGGCTGAGATGGTGAGCTGTGCTGAATTTTTAACCAAAGAGCCTATGGTCCTTTTTCACCCAAAATAAAAATCACCACTTCAGATGTTCTCCATCTTTTAACAAGTAAGATATACCCCAGAGAATAATCTTTAATTTTCTGCTTTCAACAACATTTCTGGCAATGTCACCTAGTTCTACGTTAGAACCTTTTCTAATGCTCTGGCAGATATGTTTAAACTTTGCCTGAAGTAATGCCAACTAAAGTTTCTGAGATGACTTAATACTAAGGAAACCTGAATATATTGCCAAGAAGGGACATTGACACTTACCATTGTGCATTTCTCTTTCAGACTCTTGATATAACCTTAAGCAAGATAGCAGACAGTGCCAGCTGAAAGACCCAGTGCAAACAAATACAGAAGTTGAGAGGACGGAGCCATAAATAACACTTTAAATAGGTATGAAAAGGAAATCTGGGCATAAGAGGACTTAATTATTTTTCACCTTTTCTCTCAGTAGGATTCTCCAGCTCATAGCTGGCCCTATAGGGACACTGTAGCCATAGTTCCCCTTTCTGGGATATCTGTTTTCCAAGGCCATGAAGACCAGATACCCTGTGTAAATTGAATATAGGTGTACAGAGACTCTTTCCTAGTATTGCAGGGCCTGCTGTAAACCCCACAGGGAGCACACTGTAAAACAGGCTCAGATGCAAATGGATCCAGAGTTGCTGTTATGTTGCCAACCCCCTTCGTATTCTTGATTCTCCTTCTGTTTTTCTCAAAGGTTGGTCAGCAAAATAGTGAGTGTGGGAGAATTGTTTTAGAGATTTGTTGTTGTTGTCAAGAGTGAAAGGAAACTGGCAGCCCAAAACAAAACTGAAAAATGTATCTCGTATTTCTGCAGAGAAGAATCATTTGGGAAAGAATTAAGAGGAGTAAAGTTTGATTGTGATTCTTAGAATAAAGTACAAAGACTTTGAAAGTGGCTAGAAGTTAAAATAACAAGCACTCCCAAACACATTCCTTGCCTTCTAATTTGTCATGATACACCAGCTTAGACATATGTTTTTGCCTTTTTGAATAATAGTCTAATATTACCCACACCGACTTAGAGTGAGTAATGTCTCACTTCTTTGAGTCTTCACAGTATAAATCCACAAATATAAATTCACTTCTTAGCTCAGCACACGGAATGCTAAAATCCTCATATTCCCACAGGAGTCAACCACTGATATATGAAAAGTTGTTTTCAGCTATGTTAACCCCCTGGGGGGGGGGGGGAAGTAGAGGATATTTAATGTGTCTATTCTGAGATGCCACGCTGGTGGTACAATAACCAGCAATGACAGACCTACTGATGACTTCCATATATTCTTTCTCATAGAAAAACACCAAAAAAAACAAGGATGCCTTTACTACCAGCAAAATGTAGAACAACACTAATGGTGGCACAATGAACCTCCTTTCAACTGGTATAACTTCTACTCTGCCGTCATTATTTGTAGATGTGTATGACTATTTATCTAAAATAACTTGAGTGAGAAGAAGGGACACCATTTCCTTTCTAGCGGGTTTTCATGGTATGTGAGCCACTGCCATAATTACCATTAGTCTTGTCAGAAAGTGGAGGGTCTTTTCTACATCATTAACATTGCTGACATTTTCTTTGGGAAAGACAGATCTTTGCCTGTAAAACAAAATTAAACAAATAAATGCTGAATATATGACTGTGACATTGTGGTGCAGTATTGGTTTTGCACAGTAATTCACTTGCTTTACTCATCCCTTTTACTCCCCTGACAGGGCTGTCACGTGGAATCATCCTTCAGTGTCCTGGAGGGTATGGTGGAGCTGTGGAGGTGTGGTACCCTCAAAGCCAGCAACTGCTGCACAGGGGACTTTGTGTTTAGCTGAACTTCTTGGTTTCTAGAGGAGAAGGGGGTGTATGAGAAAAATCTGTGACAACACAGTAGTTCCCCTAAATCAAAATATCTTCAGTTTCGGGCTTTCTGTTCTGTGAATATCAGCACTTTCCCCAGGCAATGGGCTTTTCCCACGGGGAGGGGTGAGGGGTAGGATGTATAACAGAAATTTAATTCAAAAATGTGTTGATGAAATATTATGGACAAATTCTAGATATTATGACTTGTAGCACTACTTTCAGTTCACAACAGTGGAAAATAATTTGGGAAAAGACTAAGGGAAAGGTTTTAATCACAAGTACTGAACAAGTAATGGAGTTAAGCATCAGACATAAGACAAAATATTAAGCTTTTCTGATACCTGGGCTGATTTATATCTCCTATTGGATCAAAGTTACAGATGACCACATACATTTTTAAAATATTTCTAATCCTCATTATTCACTTGGAGCAGTGCCACAGTGTCCAGAGCCACTTTTTTCTTTTCCTTACTCTTTGTGAACCTCTTAGTTGACTGAATGACCTTGTGTTGTCCCTTCTTGATCACAAATGAAGAAAAAAAATATTGTACTTACCTCAGCTGAAGAGGTTACCTTCATAAGAGAGAGCACAACAACCTATGTTTGTGAGAAGACATGAGCAGGAAGAGGGGTTTTCTCCAGTTGTGAGGATAGCCCTCTGAGCAGGATTTGTTCTTGTGGCTGTGTTAAGGTGGGAAATGCTGGCAAGATCTTTCTGAGATTAGGAGCGGATCAGAGTCCCTGCATGTGTTAAGCAGATACGAAGTGGCAGAGAGGCAGCTTTGGGGACTTGTTGGTAACTCAAGCTAAAGTGGCCAAGAGATTGTAGAGGAATACCAGTAAAAACCTGTTGACTTATCACCAGAGCTGTAAACACTTTGTCAAGGATAGAGGTAGAGCACTCACTCCTATTAGCACATCTAAGATGCAGATTTGTCTCATCTTCATGGCACATTGTTGTTGCTAGGGTGTAGGAAAGGGATCACCACAATTTTGACATATGCAGGTATCCTGAAAGACTCCAAGACATTTTTAAGATCCTCAAGGATCCAACTTCAAAGGAAGATGCAAGGGCTGTTGTCACAAGTGGTGAATTTCGAGTAGGATTTTCCAATAGCTATTTCAAGGAAATGTGCTCCTACAAGTAACATGCAAAGGAAGGAAAACTCAGAGCTCTCCACTGCAATCAGAGAAAGGATAACACCTACCAACAAGGTGCACTCCTACTGTACTTTTTTCATCAGCAAGTGCTGGTTTACCTTTCCCCAACTCATGATCTCTTTGCCCTCTCAGTCCCTCCCCAAGAGATTTGTTTGTTTTACCGCTGTGGATCCATTGCTTTTAGGGGAAATATACAAAATAAAAATAAAATAAAATACACTTCACCTAGTTCCAGTTTTGCAGCATTCAGTGGGATGTAGAGATTCATGCTGTAACAATAAAATGAGACTCGTGCACAGCCTCCTGTTTAACCTTTGTAACTTTGGACTTACACTGAAGTCAAACTTTTTTAAGATTCTGACATGGTTTAAACAATATGTTTTTTTCACCACTGGTATCACTTAATGCTACCATTAAGATAGGTTGTTTTAACCAAGTTGAAAAAATATTTGTAAAAATAAATTAATCAAAACATGTACTCATTAGGATTTCTGTCCATTTTTGCAAAAGGTTTAGAGAAGCTTTGAATAGAACTTTAAAACTGAAGTAGTTTCAACCATTTGGACCTTCACCCATCTTAGTGAAGTCCAAAATTATAAAGCACCATTCTTTTCCTGATACAATAGTTTCCTTTCATGAGCTCATAGGCAGCTGCTGATTTTTGCTTATTCGTTTGGAAACTGATACAGTTCAAAAATATCTACAACCCCTTAGCTTGCCTGTTTATATGAAGTTTCAACATGTTGGTGGGGAGCAAAAATATTTCACTTCCCTTACAGTCCTCTGTTTGACATTCGGAGGAAACTTGACTGTTGTGGACACTGAACTGTATTGAGGCTAACACCATAAACAGCATTTTTTCCAGGGAATTCTTCATACCCATGCTTTGGGCACCTAGTGCCCCTTTTATAAAGCTAACTGTATCCAAAGTTATTGTTTTAAAACTAGCAGTTGGTTCATCACTTTGTTTAGGTGATACTCTTTGAGGAGTCTTCTAGACCAGTGTGTGATCTTCTAAGCGTTTTTCATCCTGAAAGGTGCTAAGAAGGTACATTCTCTGGTCTGACCGGCAGAAAATGTGTTTGTTGATGAGATAAACCCAGTGCCTGCAAATATTCTGAAAGTATTTTAACAGTGAAGTGCATCATGAACTTAGATAACAGAGACCCTGGCTATGCTACCTTACTGTGCTGGATTGCCATTCTACAGGTTACCTCAGAACTTAATTTAAGTCACATGTGCTTTTTCTCTATGAAACATGGACTTTGATAATTAAAGGAAGGATTGTAGGATGACAGGATAACAGGCCTTGTGGATAGGAAAAAGATTGGTAGATGTCATATATCTTGCCTTCAGCACACCTCTGGACTCTCGTCTACAAGTGTAGGAAACACGGACTAGATGAAAAAAATTATTAGGTGTGTGCATTACTCATTGGAGAGATGTATATTAAGAGAGTAGGTATCACTAATTCGTGATTATATTAGAGGGATGATTTGAGTGGGTGTTTATGGGAATTATCCTGAATAGCATCCAGTGCTTCCGTTTGTGATTTTCAGGACAGGATGGAGAATGCATTTATTAAGTTCACAGAGAGCACCATCTGGACAATATATGTATGACAAGACAGGATTAGAACTACAACAGTGTTGAGAAACTGAAGAAATAGCCCGGAAAAATAGAATGTAATTCAATAAGCTAAAAATTGCAAAGCTCTGCTTTTTTGCAGGAATAGAAAACCACATGTAAAGTGGAAGGTATTGCAGCAGATTTTCAGAAAGAAATTCAGGTTTAAAATGAGTCACCAAAAATACCATTGGCTGCAAAAGAAAAAACCACAAATGCATGTGTGCTTACTCAGTAAGTGCCTCTTCTGTTATAACAGTATGATTTCTGAGTGAGGTTATATCTTCAGTATGTGTCCTGTGACCAGCTTGGTTGATAGAGAGCAAGAAAGCTGTAGATTAGCTGGAGAGAAACCAAAGGACAGCAATGAGAATGATAAAGGTTAGGAGGGGACATTCAGGAAAAATTGAAGGTGTTGGATGTTTTTGTTCCAAAGACTGGAAGTTTAAATAACAGAGAGCTTAGCTGAGAAGGGGAATGAGCTCTTCCCTTTGTCTGCCTGTCGGATAAGAATAAGTTATCTTAAATTATGGCAAGGCAAATACAGATTGGACATAAGGAAGTCTTTTTCCAGGAAGAAGGATAATGAAGTATTAGAGCAGAGAGTCTGGGAGAACATTGGAAATGCCACCTAAGAAATTCATAAAAGCAGTTTTGACAAATATCCATCAGGAACGGCACAAGAATGGCTCATCCAATCTCAGAGTGGAGTAACAACTGGATGACTCCTTCAGATATTTTCTGGTTTAATTTCCTATAATTTGAAATTTGTCTTCAGTTTTGACCATGCAGGTATTCCTTTGGTTGAGATAGTCCTACACTTGACTTTCAATTTTTCTGTTCTTAAGGCACAATGATCAATCACTCTTTCCGACAAACTGTCAACCAAAATAAAAGAACTATCTCATCTGGCATGTGTGTGACACATCACAGGACCATGTTATTCATTTTTTTGTCCAGATAAATTATAAAACCATATGAAAAACTGCAAGTAGGTTTGATAAATTCACCCTTTTGGCCATTTCACCTCCACTCTGTCATCAGTTTCCTTAGCAATTTCTCCAGGGGCATTTCTATTGTGCAAACAGGCCCCTTGTATTCCAGGAGGAAATAGTTAGTGACTTACTGAGTCATCTGGATCCTCACAAGTCTATGGGACCAGATGG
>JAYRBT010000139.1:59228872-59241874 GCA_036023395.1 Myiotriccus ornatus
GATCAGGGGTTGGACTTGATGATCTTGGAGGTCTTTTCCAACCCAATCTATTCTATGATTCTATGATTCTAAACAGTTACCAAAAGGTGTCTGTATCCGGCAGGGACCCAGAACTCTCATAATGGAAATATATCCTCTCTTCCTTCTTCTCCCCTGAAGACAACAGGTGGCATCTCAAGTTGAGTGATACAAGATACTCATTCATTCCCAATCTGCCATTAAAATGTTCACTCTGACAGCTGGTGATCATGCTATTATCTTTATGCTCATGACAGGGGTCATTCCTGGCTTTACAAAAGTATGCAGAGAATTTTTGTCTACTTGGTAGTGTCCTCAACTATTACATTTGAAAAAACATTTTCAGTAAATTAAGGTGAAATATAAAAATATAAAAATCTGTGCAATCAAAAGAGAGGGTCTTATTGATTTCAGCAGGCTTGAATCAGATCCCTTACAGACAACATCCAGAGGTTAATGCATTGGTCATTAAGCCTTTCTTCCCTTCATTCGGCCTCATAATAACAAAAGAATCTAGTGAAATATGCACAAAGAAACAATGCAAGGACATTTTAAGAATGCTGCTTAAGCCTTCTTTTACTTCGCTTTGAAATCTCTGCCATATACCAACTAATGAATAACTCAGGCAACCCAGTCTCCCAGTGATAAAACTTTTACGCAGACTCCACTATTGTATAGTCTCTTCTTCTCAGCTTAATGTTATTTAATGTGAATTTTCTGCTGGGAAAGCACAAGCAGCCAAGATAAAATGAAAGTATTGCAAACTTGCCTGACAGTAAAACTGAATTTTTTCCTCCTTGTGAATATAATAGTTATGTCAGTAATCAGTGACATTTCTGCTTTGCATTTTATACATAATTTGTTTCTGTATTTCCCAAATCCATTTCTGTTGTCTGACGTATCTCTAAAATACTAATATTTTACAGAACACTGTCCAGCACTCCTGTATGCCTAAATTTCTTTACTGATGCACAGAAACACACACAAAAAAAAAAAATCATACAATGCTGAAAAAGTATGAATAGCTGCAATTCCAATTTAAGTATTTAAAAAATTCTCTGCTGCCTAATAAAATTATTTCAGTCAGCAGTGTCAGTGGTTTGCATTGTATGCTTCCAAAGCAGAGCACTGAAATGTAAGATTTGATTTCATCTAGCAAGGATCATTTAGTTAGGAGTCAAAAGAAGTCTGCCTGTAGGAAATCCACTTTGACAAAACTGGAATGTGTCTGGGAGTTTTCACCTTGCTTGTTTCTGCTCACTGCCTTGCTTCCACTGATTAATGTGTGGTTCCTCAAAGCCTAAAAGATATATGCTGACAGATAGACTTTTTTCCTATAGCCCTGAACTTTGTTTCTTTGAGATTTTCTTGCTGAACCAGAAAGTTAAGCAGGCCTTTCTCTGACAGTGAACTTCTTCATGCACTATTTTTTCAGACAGGTGAGAGATATTATATTATT
The DNA here is from genome assembly GCA_036023395.1 of Myiotriccus ornatus. NCBI lineage: Eukaryota > Metazoa > Chordata > Aves > Passeriformes > Tyrannidae > Myiotriccus > Myiotriccus ornatus. Next base: position 59,230,350 of record JAYRBT010000139.1, read on the forward strand.
CTAATTTTTTTTTTTAATATACCTGAATCACAAACAATTTGGAGATGGGCCATCATGAGGTGCAGACAAATGGTAAATAGCTTTTCCTTCAGCAATAAGCACCAAGCAAAAGTTCATTTTCAAAATTGCAGAGCAGTGGATGGATTTGGTTCACATTTATGCAGAGCAAACAGGCAAAGCTCAGTGAAAATCTTGCCCTTTAATTCTGACTAAGGGATGCGAACAGCACAATTACCACAAAAAGCCAAACTACATAGGTGATTTTTGAGTTAATATCCATCTTGCAAGCCAGCTCCAGACCTGGGTATTTTACATATTCTGAAGAGAATCCACCTTCAACCATTACTGGTGGGTGACTAAATTTGCTAAAATTGGAGAGGAAGATGTGCTCGGCCTTCCTTGCTCAGGAAAGTGAGCGTTCTGCCTCCTGCCCAGCAATGCAGAGCAAAACAAAACTCCCCAGAGCAGAGGCTGTCTCACAGGCATGTGCATTGTCATCTCTCTAGGCTAATAACCACAGCCAGCAGTGTGTGAATGAAGGTGCCACGTATGCAGTGATTATGCAACACGTATCCATACCGTCCAGTTTGCGTTAGCATCAGCAGGGGCGTCTTATCAGCCTGGGCTGCCTTGCAAATGAATGCTGCCAGGCTGCTGGAATTATCTGCACAGTCAGATACTCATTTTTAGCTTTTTCATCATGGTCGAAGACAGTTCCACTTGATCTCAGCAAAGTTATTTTAAAATCTGAGAGTTTGCCAGTGTTTCTTTTTAAAGGATCACATCTAGTGTGACTCATTACTCCTGGATTTCATTTGTCAGAGCAGCCAAGGAGTCTAGCTTTTACATTCCCAGTGGCCATTATCTCTGTTTGTTAACAGCTAAATGGCTGATGCACGGGTACACATTATTCCTGTGTTTTCTTGCAGAGAGAGATCTTTTGCTGGAAGCAAAACATTAAAGTAAGAAACTAGAAAAATATTATAATCCACAGATTTTAGAGAAAAAATGGTTACTGACTGGAAATATGTATATAAGGGATATACATTTCTTACATACATACATACATACATACATACATACATACATATATATGGGACTACCAGCTTTGGGGAGTTTATTCACTGGATTTCTTTACTTTTAGATTATATGCTGGATGTGTTGAAATGCAATCTTATGCTACCAACAGTATATGTTAAATAATAATTTCTAGCAGAAATCAATATGTTCATTCCAAATACAGCAACTGGTTCCACAGTATGATCTTTATTCATCACAGTGCCAGTGTCTGCCTAAAAGTGAACATATGAGGAACTTGTATACATCCATTTAACTCAGTGAAGTTAGTTCCACTGGCCACTGAATAAGCCTGATTTTAGGTGAATACTTCAGTGAGCTAGTGCCGAATCATGGTAAAATTGAAGAAAACATTTGATTAGCTGATGTGGGGCCTGAACCATGTAATTATAAGATCATGCACAGCTGGGGTGAAATTCATTAGCCAACATATTAGAGTCACCTTTTGATAAACACAAAGAGTAAAAATAATTGTCGCTTCATGCAATAGATGTCCTACAGTTTGTGTATTTCATGTCTGCTGTACTGTGCTGCAAAAGCTTTCTGATTAGCAGTGAATCATGATGATGATGATATACAGTTCCTCAAAACAATTTCTAGTGATAATTAGCTCAGCAGAGAAAATTCCTACCACTAGTTCAAGAGGTCAAAGCAAATGTAATCCAAAATCTTTCAAGCCATTTCACATTTATAAAAAATCCCCTCTAAACTGCTCCATGATAAGCCTAGCATCAGCAGTACAAAGAGATATAAACATTAAAATTGTTACTGTGACCTTTACAACATTTTTTATTTCTCTTTTTTTGTGTGTAAGGAGTGTACCTTGAGTAATTGCTTGTTCTTGGTTGTAGATCTATTCATATAAATGATGCTGGATTAATTTTGAGTTAGTAGATATAATATAGGCAAGATTTCACTCCAAAAAACAAACAGGAATGTCTTCTAAATTATGTAAGTTCAGAGAGTGCTGAGACAAACCAATTGCACATGAATGTGTGACTACATCTGCAGCACAGCTGTTGATAGGGGTTTGCAATGAACCAGGCAAGCAGAAATTCCATTGTAGTATGGCAATGAGTTAAGACAATACTGTTGGCATAAATGTGCATGGTCCAGTCACACAAAAACTTCATTTAATCTTTGAAAATGTTACATTTTAAAATATAAGTGTATTCATCGGAAGGAAAGGCAAATAAAAGACCAGCAATATTAAATGGTTTGTTAAATAGATAACATCTTGTGATGACAACTAAGTATTGTCATTACAGATTTTTTGTAATTTAAAAGATTTCTTGAACTACACCTGTCATAAAAAATTGAATTAAAAAAAATAATGCTACTTTGTGCAATTAAACTATTTCTCTGCTGTTGCAAATGAGTGTTTTGAGGTCGCTTAAAGAATCGCTGGCAAAGGTTTTGGCAAAAACAGGTTTAATATAAAATTGAAAGCACAACAAAGTTCCTTGATGAGATTTACTCTACTACTTACTAGATGATTAAAGTATACAGAGAAAAAGCAAATTAAAACCTAATGTCAATCAATCTAAAACCAAAGTCAATCCAAAAATTATCTATATAGATGCTGAGGAGTATAGGGGGGAAAGAGTAAGGATAATAAGAAGCAAGAAAGACCCTCCTGTTGAGTCACAAGGTGCAGAGTAGACCTCCTTGCTAAACTGAGCCCTGGACTTGACCAAGAGTTTAAGCCTAAGGGTTTAAAAGCACTTAAACTTAACAGCATTTAATCAATAGTTTAAGTTAAACAATCTAAAAAAAGATTCATATAGAATTTACTATAGCACTCACAGGCCTAACTTACAAATCTAAAGTACTTAAAAATTTAGGAGGATAACAATAATAGTACATTTACCATAGTCTATTCACAATTGCATGCATACAGACCTAAAGAGTATGTACAAGGTATACCTGTGAATAATTCCTCTCAAATTCAGTGAAGTACTCATGTTGGGTGCCTTTGCATCTTCTAAATGGGCGAGGGTTCGAGTCTTGGGGAGTGGGGGATGTCAGCCCAGGGTCCATCATCATTATTCAGAAGTGGTCCTTCAAGTATAGCAAACTTGAGAGTTCATGGGCTCTGACAGGCAGCCCAGTCAGAGGGAGATTGCTGGTCACAGCCCACTGCAGTCCAGGAGAGCTCAAAGGGTCTCACTTTGGACCACTGTTTGAAGGGTCACAAGAGAGTTGGCTTTAGTCATAATGATTTCTCACCCAGAGTTTGGGTTGATAACCTTTGAAAGTTCAATGACAAAAATGTTACTTGACTTGGGATGTTATTCAGGCAAGAAAAATAGTGGTCCAAGGATGGTTGTTAAAAAACAGGAGCTCGTTAGCGTAAGTCCCTGGAAGCAGACAGTGTTTCTGATAAGCTCGAGAGGAGTTTAGCTCAGGTGCTGCTAGGCAAGGCCAAGGCCTAATGAGCATTTCTTGGATCATAGTGAGGCCCAGGGACTGGAGGTTGGGGGGAATGCACCACCACATCTGCTTAGTGTATAAACTAACATGGGATTAGGACATTAATGAGTAGAATAATTCAAACAACAGTTATAGGTCTCTTCCAACTTGAAATATTCTGTTCTTCTGTGATCCTGTGATTCCATAAACAGTTCTACGTCAAGAGACTTTATGAATGGTTTGGGAGTCAGCAGAATTTGCGCATTTTAAATGCCAAGCAAAAGTCATATAGGTATCAACATGCTGGCACCTCTGTAACACCAATAGAGCACTTTCCAGAGGATCCACGGGCATGACATTTTCTGATCTCCCTTACAACAAAGCACGCTGGTAAATGTCTGGACTTTGGACATTACTTGTCCTCTTGGGGTGTATTGCAAACCTTTACTTGAATAGACTGTATCTGGCCTTGAGAGCGGCCTGTTTGTGGCCCTGAATGCACGTCTGTCTTAATATGTTTCCAGTAGCTGTGACTGTTTACATATCTGGGTACCATTTTATGCTGGGGAGTTGTAAGTTCCCAATAAGGAGGAGAAGAGAGCTTAAACCCTCTTTAATCCCCCAGTAAATCCCTGCCTTGTGTACATGTTCCCACCAAGGTCATTTCTGCCTGAAAATGGGTTGATATGGTGCTTCAGCATATAATTTAGAGAGAAAGCAGCTGACAAATTAATTTCTAATACATCACCTCTGTGTTGTAGGAGACAGTCCAAGCTGATGGAGGGGCAGCGTGGCTTGTGGGGAGCATGGCACTAGCATTCAGGGACTGTGAATCCTCTGCCTGGCTACAGTGTATTTTTTTTCCACTGAGTGACCTTGAACACATAATTTGTCCAGTTATAATATGAATAAGATGACTCAGACTTCAATTTAAAACACTTCAAAATCTGTGCTTGAAAAGCTCTATATGAATACTAGTTATTATTGAAAGCAGTGCTAGGATCTGCACGAGGTCCCCTCTGTTTCTGCATCTATTGTTCTTTATCTTCATCTCTTCTTTTGTCTTCACTCCTTTGACTCCCACAAACCCCTTCCCATAATCAACTTTCATGAGATTGCAGTCAAAATAGACCCCTTCAGAAGCCCGAAATAACTGCTTCAGTTTAAGGCAAGTAAAGCAAGAGAACAAGTCAATAAAGAAGCTGTTGATTTTTCCCAGTAATCGAAAACAATTATATAAACTTACATATGATCCTTGTGCTCCCACTCCTCCTGCAGTCCTCCCTCTTTCCCTCTTTGTTGTTTTGCTATTGTTCTTACTTGACATGCTACACCTGCTTGAGTCCAAATGCCCTTAAAGGCAAGGGCTGTATCTTTTTTCTCTGTTTATTGTGCATTACATATCAATGTAGGAATGAACATTACATTTGAAACATTTTCAGAAGAACACTTCGATGATTTACTGTTCTGTGTCTTTATAAACACTTTGTTTCCTCCCCTGCAGCGAATCAACTGCCTCTTTTGAATCTTTTGTCACTGATTCTTTTTGTGTGTTCCTATTTTCTCTGCCACAGAGCTGAGATGGGTGCTTTTGAAAGCATTTGCTTCACACTAATTTATTTCTTGCAGAGTCATATCACTCCAGGGCTTGATTCTCTGTCTTTTGCAAACCGTTGCTCCCACTGCTTGGGGCTACTGATGATTTCTTCCTGTTTTTTCTCTGAGGAGTGTGGGTTTTCCCTTGAGAGCTGTACCCGATTTCTGAAGAAACCAAGGGCTGTATCTGCAACTGCCTGAAAAGGAGCAAGGGGCTGCGTTGCACCATGCCCACTCTCTGCCAGGGGCAGCCAAATGACCCCAAGGAGGATGACCACAGGGTGGCACCTCTCTGGCATGCCTCTGCAGGTCGGGATTTTTTCCATGAGTTTCTCTAGATGTTTTTGAACCTATTTATAATTTTGGTTTCCAAAGCATCCTGTGGCAATGGCATTTGAAGTTATGGATTATGTGAAGAAGTACATTTTGTGTACAGAATGCAGTCTGATAGTTTCATTTGGTGTCTCCATGTTCTTTTCTTATGAGATACAATAACTATCATTCCCATCATTTCTTCTTACCATTCATCATTTTATAAACCACAAGCTCCTTTTTTATTCTGTGCTGAAAATTGCTATCCTGTTTAATATCTCTTTGGACAGAACCCATTTCACACCTCTGATATTTCTTGTTGCCCTTCATTTTACCTTATCTGAACTGGGGAGCCACAATTACACCTATTATTTAGAACTAGGATTTTTTGTAGTGGTATAATGGTGTTTTCTCTTCCCTCCTCTACGTTAGTAAATATTACTGGGGACAGGGAAGGAAGGAAGGCTGCCTGCCACTAACCTCAGAACTAATATTTCAGAGAAGTATCAAAAAAATCTCCTGCAGTCCAAGAGATCCTCATTATTAAACAGCATAGTTTGCATGTAATTCTATTGCTAGAATCATAGGCTGGTGAGGGTTGGAAAGGACCTTAAGGGTCATCTAGTTTCAAACCCTCTGCCATGGGAAGGGACAACTTTCACTAAACCAGGTGGCTCAAAGACCCATTCAATCTGTCCTTGAATGCTTCCAGGAACGGAGCATCAACAGCTTCTCTGGGAAACCTGTTGCAGTGTCTCACCAGCCCCATTGTAAAAAATTGATTTCTAATATGTAATCTAAAGCTACTATGCTTTACTTGGAATCATTATCCCTCATCCTATCACTATCCTGATAGAGCGCTTCCCTATTTTTCCTGGAGACCCCTTTAAGTACTAGAAGTCTATTATAAATAAAATGTTCCTTTCCATGGAAATCTTTAGTTAAAAGCAAGAGATTTATAGAATCTGAAGAGAAACTGTAGTTTACTTATGCCATCCAGTTTTCTGGATTGCCCTTACTGAGACTCTGGCAGATTCTAATCCTTTAGATTGAAGTGTTAAAAACACAGATTCTGATATAAATAATAATAGAAAACACCATGTTGATCTTTTTGCATTACATTTATATAAAGATAAGGAAGAGTAGAAGCTTTACTACATCATCTAACCAGAAGGCACTAGGTAATGGACCTACAAAGTTCACTCATTTCAGGCTCTCATTTGATCCACGTAAATTGTTTTTTCCCATTTTCCTTCTTTTCTCCATATTTTGTTTTGAGTCTTAGTTTCCAGTGCAAACAAAAGTTCAAAGTAAAATTCAGTCCAAACTGTCAAGTCCAAATTAGGTGCTGGACCTCTGTGGCAAGACCTACCTGGTTCTTCTGGCTCATTTGTGAGCCTTCAGGAGTTCTACCATGAGATATCTGTCTAAGAAAAGGACAGGAGAGAGGACATTAGAAATCCATCAACATATAAGATATTAAAACAGAAAAAGGCATTAACTGTTTCCTCTCCTTGACCCTATGTGGCCATTAGACTAATCGTATTAAAAAGTGGATTGGGGTGAGGAAAGATCTAGCTGTTACTGAAGGGAAAGCGGGAATAAACTACTGAGGAAACCGGTCAAATCTTTCCTTGGCAAATTTTTATGAAACAGAAATATGTCAGAGGTTTTTTTGTTACTCTACCTAACTGCAAAGCAATAAACTGGACACTAGGAGGTCCCGCTCTGCTCTGCCTTGAAATACAAATTGGCGTTGAAGACACTGTATCACCAGGCCATAGCTCCCAACAGAATTCTAAATTACTGTAATTGGTTCAACAATACCAGAAAAACCCTTCTGCCCATATATTTAAAAAGGCAGGCTTCAGAAATCTGCCGGTGAAATAAAGCCTGAAAGAGAGCATTCCATCTGGGGTAACCCTTTTTCACGTATGTCAGCCCCTGTGAAATGTTTTATGTATGTATTCTTTGGAAATCATCTAGCAGAAACAGCTGTGTGTGCTGCCCACCTGCTCAAGCCTACAATCTAGTGTTATTTCAATTAGATTTGATTGCAGGAAAAGTTTATGAAACAGCTATCAATGATTTCATGCCATCTGGCTTCCGCTTTTCTTCTGTTTAGAGAGACCCTGTGTTTACATTGATTGGCCTTCTATATATACAAGCATGATTGAGTTTTATTATTCTTTTTATTTGTCTGATAGCAGTGTGCTTGGTGCTGTACAAACTCACAACAGAAGAGAAGCTGTAAAGATTTCATGCCACGAAGTTTGGCTCAGACACCCACAAGGCTTCAGCTAAGAACATACCAGAAAGGTAATTGTATTTTTAAAAGCCTGTTTTATTAATTAGGATATAAATTTTCTGTACATACTTTAACTTGGTTTTAGCCATGTAAAAGGTAAGTTCTCAACAAGACATTACTTTGGTTCCCTTTCAGAGTCAACAGAAAGAGAAATAAACTTTACCAGGAGGAGTGGGTCTAAAGTCATGTGTCAGGTGAAGTGGATTGCCTCTGGAGACACTTGTTTTCCTCTGTTCATCATCATGGAAGCTTGGACACCCAGACTAAGGTGGGCTTAGCAGAGGAGATAAGTTATCTCTCAACTACTGACCTCCTTGTCTACTTATAAAATCCTCAAATTACAGAAATATTCTCTTTGATTAAGAAATGCTCTCCAATGTACTATTTTTTCTTTAGTAATATTCAGTAGTTTGCTCTCCTCTCAGGTGCAATATGAACATAAATCTTTTAAAATACTCACTTTATTTTCCTTCTCCCTCAAAATTCTTGGTGTTTCTGTTGTCTGTGAAGATTTAGTAAATAAAAGTCAACCTGAAACTGGTTGTCTCATTGGCAGAACAAATTTGTCTTCTAGCTTTGACCTGAATTCAGTTATGTCAGGCTTTAAGCCCTGGTGTAGCTGAACTTGACATTTCGAACAACAGCTGAAAGGTTCATCCCTGTTTGGGCAAACCAGCTCTAGGAAATGACAGTTCAAACTCACACAACCATATTGTGTGTTTGTCCCTCCTGAGATAAACCAAATTTAGGTGCATGAGTTGACTTTGGAATTAACACCATCTGCTCACACTGTGCTTGCTTAAGGTTTGCTTGTGCCGCTTGCCTCTTTCTTCACAGGATGACATGCTGTGTGGGGCTTGCAGGCAGTCTGGGCATATGTTAGGCTGTCAAACTCACTGGTCTGGAGGCATCCTACTCTTTGGAAATACTATAACCTTTTGAAACCCTTTTTATAAAGGGCTATGATACATTAGAGGGTCTAAACCTCTTCTATATTATCTTGACAGTGTTTATTCCATAGTTGCGTGCTTGCGTGGAATACTAAGTACCACAAGAGATTAAACTAAAAAAAGTAGGATAAAACAGTAAATGCTCTGGTGAACAGTGTCTCGCTTTAATTTCTGTAGTGCCCACTACAATGCGGATTTGCTCCTGACTTACATCGCTTCGTGTGATTGCAGTGTAGGTGTCACAGTGCTGTTTCTATTTGAACCAGTGTGCAGGCATATGATTAACCTTTGGTGGAAATTAGCTGTTTAAACACCTTGCAGACCTGGCCTCTGGTACTCACAAGCTGAGATCCACTCTATCTCATGTGCCCTGTTGTCTTTTAAGAACAGATTGAGAGCCTTTGTTGTCTGTATGTTTTCCTTGCTTTCACCATGCCACCAGTTTTTCAAATGTTTTACTGGGAAAGGAAAAAATGCGCACACCATCTCGAGTGGAAAACAATGTACTCTTACCAAATTTTTAAACCAAATATTTGAAGAAAGTGAATAGTTCTCTTCAAACCCAATGAAAGTGGGGGAAGTGGCAAACATATTTGCTTTTGCAGATTTCCTTATGAATTATTTACTACTTTGCTGAAACAACTTATGCTAATAGTATTGTAATAAACAGTGCAGGTCTGACTCATGTTCAGCTAAAGAGATATGTGAGGAGAACGTAGGAAACTTTGCCGTAGACTCCCATAATTCTCTGGAATACAAATGGTATAATTAGCCCAGTATTGCTGAATATATATGAGTGTAGGCAGCTGTAAAGCACAGCCTCTACATACTTATAGGCATATGTTTAAAGATAAGCTAAATGCTTATTTCACTATTATTCATCTATATTTTTTACTATGAATTTGCATGACCACAGCACCTAGTGACCAGACTAAGCCATAACCAGTGACATCAATAAAAAGACTAAGTCTGCAAATACCTTTACATGAAAAAGCAGTGTCTTACTCTGGAAGACACAAGATCTGGCTGAATCCAGCTTTTTTTTTTTTTTTTTTTGTTTTAAGCAGGTAATGAACTGAGGCAGGGTTATGGGGGTATATGCATTCTAACACCATGGATAGATGGAGACATTTGCAAGTTCATTGCTTACCGGAGTAGCACTCTGCCTTATTTCAATCAGCTGCAAGATTTTTTTGTCTATACATTCAAGACCATTAAGGGACCTAAATCTGAGACATTTCAGACTCAGGAATTAGGAAGATGAAGGACTTTGGGCATCTGAACTTTAGTGATTTATCCAAAGCTTTCCATGACACTGTGGAAGAGCCAGGGGTTGACCCAGACTTTGTAAGTCCCAACTCAGAACTTTGCCCCGGGATGAATTTTCTTGTAATCAGCAATGCACTTTGAAACTGCTTAGAGTCTAATTATCACCAGATCAATTCCTTTAGGTTCAGAAATATAAAAAACCAAATGTTATCTAGGCTCTGAAAGTGCTAAGATTTACCCATGTGCTTAATGCTAATCCTCTGGGCTCAGTGGAACAGATCACATGTTTGAAGTAAGAAATATGGTTAAGTTGTTGCAGGAGTGGGGCTTAATTGTAAAAATTTGAAATCTCTGTAATAACTGCGTGCTCTCCAGCTTTATGAATGTAACCTGCTGGAAAAAAGGAAGACACCTCCCTACCAGCATAGGAAACAACAACCTCGACAACAAGTTGATACAAAGAGTCTGAAAGAAGTAGGTCTATTACCATGAAAAGAAAATCAGAAATACAATTGGCAATTTAAGGAACAGAGACATCATCAAATAAATACATGTGCAAACCAGAGGCTAGTAACATTGTCAAAAATAGACCTGCAGAACATGGAAGTGATTACGCTATTTAATTTGAAAACCATTTCATACTTTGGATGCATCTGATCTCAGCTGTGCAGTATGAATAAGCAGTATTTGTCATATATATATGTGTGTGTATGTGTGCGTGTATATATATATATTTGTTTTGTGACTGCATGCAGAATAAACTCAAAGTGGAGGGAAGTGGGTAAGAAACTGTAAAATTAATCTTGGTCCATTATCTGTAAAAAAAATAAGGCAAAACTTTTGTTACAAAACCTCAAACCATTATGGTTTTGTTACCGACTTAAAAATCATCTCAGATTTGTCAGGATATGAAAAATTGTTTATGAAATATCTTGAATAAGTGAAGGTTTATTTATAATTCTCCATTGAACCCATTCAGATCTTTATTTTTCTGCATAGTTTCAGAACGATATGAAATAACAGTTTGTGGCTTAACACTTTGAGCTGTGTTTCACCATAGGAGGTTTTTGTAACTCTGGATAGATCTTCAGCTGGTGTAAATTTTATTCCAGCATCTGGTCTTTATCTTCACTGGTTTTATATTAACAGAGTTAATAACAAAACTGTGAAGAAATATGTTCATAAAATGAACATGGTATTCAAAATATATTGCTGGAGAAGAATTGTTTCAAAACAGATGCTGGATTGCCCTATTGAATCCTTTCTGTATTTTGCTATGCTAGACATACAAAAATTTAGAGAATGGGGAAAAATGGGAGAGCTTGAGAAATACAGAGCATCTGGAAGGAAGCTGAGAGTGAAATTTACGTGCATCACAACATCTCTAACTTCCAGAATAAAACTTGTTTCTAAAAAATGTATCACGTGGCTTAGAAACTCTTAAATAATGCAGTATTTTCTGTTGCAAATAGAATAGGAATAGGATAGGATAGGATAGAATAGGATAGGATAGAATAGGATAGAATAGGATAGAATAGAATAGAATAGAATAGAATAGAATAGAATAGAATAGAATAGAATAGAATAGAATAGAATAGAAT
>JAYRBT010000139.1:59241974-59276739 GCA_036023395.1 Myiotriccus ornatus
AATAGAATAGAATAGAATAGAATAGAATAGAATAGAATAGAATAGAATAGAATAGAATAGAATAGAATAGAACAGGAGAAATGACTTATGACCACGTTATCCAGCTGCCTGACCACTTCAGGGCTGAGCAAAAGTTAAAGCATGTTGTTAAGGGCCAAAACAACCATTGTACAAAATCTTTTTAAACACTGATAGGCTTTGGGCCTGGGACACTTCCCTGGGAAGCCTGTTCACCACCCTCTCAGTAAAGAAATGGCTGACCAAATGTCCAGCCTAAACCTCCCCTAGCACAGCTTTGAACTGTTCTCATGTGTCCTGTCACTTGATCCCAGAGAGAAGAGATCTCCCTCTCCACTTCCCTTCCTCAGGAAGCTTCAGAGAACAATGAGGTCACTCCCCAACTTCTTTTTCTCCAAACTAGACTGGCCCAGACTCCTCAGCCACTCCACACAGGAGATTCCTCACAGTCCTTTCACCAGCTTTGTTGCCCTCCTCTGAATGTATTCAGAGACCTGAACATCCTTCATAACTTGTGGGGACCATCACAACACCCAGCATTCCAGGTGAAGCCACACCAGCACTGAGCACAGCAGGACGGTCACTTGTTTTGACCATTTGGTGTGTGATGGATCCTAGGATGGGTTTTGCCTTCTGGGCTGCCGGGACTACAGCTGGCTCACACCGAGCTGCTGTTGGCCAGCAACTTGAAAAACAAACTCTAAATGGGCTGCGAAACATTTGGCTAAAAAGGTAACTTCCCCTTATAATGTTCCTTGGCATAGGGTGAGGACACCTGAAACGCAGAACCAAGGAAGCAGGGGAGGGGATCGTACTTGTCTTTCTAAGCAGCTAGTGCTTCCCTGACATGGCAATGGCCCAGCAGCAGTTTCTCTCACCAAAACCACAGCCTCACATGGGGTTAGGATGAAAAACATAAATTGAGTCCGCACTGTAAATATTGAGTAAAATGCAGGCATTATGCAGACCAAATTTCTAGGAGCAAGACACAACAGAGTACTCAGGCACCTCAGAGTAACAGCCCTGTTACATGCCTGGCTTCTCAGGTACAACTCAGCATAAGGAGAGATATATGCAAAAGAGGTAAAATATTGAGCCCCATCCAAACCCTGTCAAACAATCTACAGGAGATACAGGGACTTCTGGTACTTCACCTATACTTACTTGCAGACTCTGAATTACCCTTGATCTTGCCCGTTTCAAGATCAGGAAGATTCTCAGTATGTCAAGAAGGGCACTGGGAGCTGAAAGTGCTGCGAAAAACCTTCAAAATTTTAATGGGTTTTAGAAGCATTCCTATAATTATAATTTGTGAATGAGTTTATTAAATTGCACATTAATTCCTATCTGAGTTCCCCACATCCTATTCAGATTCAATGCCAAATGTTGTCAGCTGAGTCTCCGTGAAGTTAGTCTGCTCCATGTGACGATCCGCTCTCTGTATGCTGGCCAAGCCCAGCTCTGTCCTTGTCACTCACCATCCCCCTGGGGTCCTGGTTTTCTGCTGAAGGAAACCGTGTGTGGGCATAGATGTAGCCAAAACATGTTCCAGGAGTGTCTTGATGGCAACTGGGACAACTTTCCTTCAGCAGACACACACACTCGTGCCTGGGACTTCAGCATATGGTAGGAACAACTCTCACCCTGAACGCACTGGTATCTGAGAGAGTTGCAGGTATTTGGACAGTAAGGCAAGAAAGTGTGTAAATACACTAGTTAGCATGGTCATTGATGGTTTCATGTGACTTTGCGGAGTGCTATCCCAAATATTCAGCCCTCAAATTGCTCTGGAAATAATAGACACTCTTGGGCAAGTTTCACACAGGCACTTTCAGAGTGCACAGGCAAACTCAAGACAAGGATGTGAAGGACTAGCCTCATTTCCCAGCTAGATAATCAGTGTTTTAGAACTTTAAATAATATTTTTCCTTTCACTTTGTGTAAGGCCTGTTTCTGTTAAAGAAACTATAGAGCTGACACTGTGTTATTAGCTCATGTCAATTAATTAATCTCTTTTATCATGGTGAACACCAAAAATCATCAAACTCTTTGCTATAAATAGCATTATTATATATATATGTATATATTCATTTATAGTTGTCTCTCCATCTTTTGATGTATGAAATGTATATTCATCTTGTACCACATTTTAGATCCAACTTCTACCATCATTCACGGCTATGGAGGTACACAGGCTTATAACCAACCTTTGGTAAATTTTGAAACCCAACATGAAAAGAAATTTACCACATGGACAATTGTGGATGCTTTTTATTTACATCATGCCTATATGTAAAAATCTCTTACTTGCATTGAACTTGACTGACAGATTCAAGGCCTGACTGTCCTTAAGAAATGGCCTTGAGCTTTAGACTGAAGGACTGGTATGACAAGTCATGCCATTCAGAACTAATAAGTAATAGGAATTACCAAGCAGGGGTGAACCCTATTCTGATGATGAGCAAACTGAAGATGCTTGAAAGTGCACAGTGAGCTTCATAATATGTTTCTGCAGACAGCTAGTGCTTACAAGAAGATTTAGCTGTGTGTTTGTTCAGGTGAGTAAAGACGAGACTGCTTGGCTTCCTACATGAATCCCAACTTCCTTTAGAAACAGACTGGGTCACAGGTACAGTTGATAGGATGAAGTGAATGCACCTCTACCAGAAAAAGCTTCCAGTTTCAGGTACTGACCCTTCTGAAAAGTTTACTCAGTGGGATGTGAGAAATCAAGGCTGAGAAGACATCACGCTCTCTCCCTTGCCTGGGCAGGTATCTAGACTTTCAGGTTACCACTGGTAACAGTGGTAAATTCTGTGGAACTCTTTTGCACTTTGGCCATATTTTTGTCATGGTTTTAATGAAAAAGAGTTCCTAAAAGTTTTTAAAGAACAGGAAAAATTGAGATGGCAACTGAATTATTACATGGGGTGGTAAATGGTTAATACCTGGAGAAACTGTATTGCTCATTTCTTCTCCTCATCTAGACCTTTTCCAGAAATGACTGAAGCAATCAAATCCCAGAAGAAAATCCAGGCCAGAGTATTTCAAATTGTTTCTCATTTTCAAGACAAATGAAACTTCCTCCTCTTGATGCCTCTGCCATATTTCCTTTTAAAGATATCTCTAAGTAAGAAGGAACCAAAGAACTTTGGACAGTATTTGAAATCGCTCATCCTAAAACATTTCATGTGTTAAAAGTAAGTAAGGCTGTCCTTTGATGAAAATTCTGAATGACATGTCACTCTGCCTTAAATCTGAGCTGAAAAAAATCAATTAGCAATGAGGAAAGGATAACACAAAGATATATATTGCAGTAAGAGGACTGGCAGAGAGAGGGCAATTTCGAATGATAGCTACATCAAGCACAGCAGACTCGATTAAAAATTTAGCAGTTCTGCTGATGAATGTCCTAGTTCAGATTTTGAAAGCATCTATGAACTTAATTTTCCACTGATTAAATAATCATTTTATAAACCATGTATAATTCATGTAATGTTAACAATCCTATGAAATATGACTTCAGCTAAACAGTTAACTCATGCCCAGTGAAATAGCGCTTGCAACAGACCATTAGCATGAGCTGGACAGGTAAACCTCTTGATCTCGGTGCCCAGTGCCTTCAGATTTGTTACTGTTACTGAACATAACCATACATATACCATCTGAGGTACTCCTTCTGAACTAATTCCCCATTGCAAGTGTTTCCAAAGAAGGGTCCTTACAGGTGGGTTGCCCAAATCCAAGGTTTATCACCTTCATACAAGACCTACACTTGATAGATGCTGAACAGCAATTGATCTCAGCTAAATCCTCAAGAAGTAAGGAGTGATTATCATTTATTTTAAAGGAAATGAGTGCCCTCCACAGCGAAAAACTGCGACAACCTAGGTTACTCTTTACTGGCTTCATCCCAGATGATTGTGGTAGGGAATCATAGTAAACCATGGAAAACAACTCTAGCTGCAAGAAATCGCCACCGAAGTACAGCATGGAATCACCCACACCTCTTAAAGAGGTAAGAGTGATCCATTGTTAAAGGCTACAGCAGCAAAATTCCTTATCAAAAAATAGTTATAGAGATAAAAAGGCAAGACAGATTATGAATAGCAGGGGTAGAGCAGTTTTTGACTTTCATCTGCCTTGATGAGAAAACTCAGTGGGACTTAGCAGAAAAACATGAATCTGCACAGACTAGAAATTAGGAGACAATTGCTAATTATCAGAAAAATTGGATTCTCTAAAGTCTCCAAATAACTGTAGTGGAGTCTAAAATAAAGCTTAGCAGGTCTAAAAGATGAATGACATGGAGTGGAATGAGATGGTGAGGTGCTGGACTCAGAGACCTCAGAGACTTGTTTTCACCCATTGTGAAGAGAAGATGTACAACTAAATTAAGTCACTTTTAAATCAACAAGAGTGATGGGAGAGTTGAAGATATTTGTCTTCACACATCACAACAGCAAGCACTATGAAAGGCCAGAATGAATGTATTTCAATTTCCTATTCTGAGTTCTTTCTAGAAAATAAAACCTAAAGAATATCAGCACAAATAAAAATACTTCAAAATCTTGCATGATTTCAAGCATTCCTAAATGTGATTTTTAGAGTTTCTGTCCATTCAAATATTCTCTTATTTATACCACAGCTGATGTCCAGCAACCTAACTGATTTGGAAGAAAATGGGAGACATTAATATCCCAGTTATAACTTTTTTAAGTGTTCTTGGTGTAAATCCAAATAAAATCCAACAGAGATGGACTGGCTCACAGCTTTTATATGTGTTTCAGATTTGCTGTGAATATTGAAATCACATTTGTCTTGCAGCTTTTTCTGGGTTTTATTATGAGGTGTTACTTTCACTGATGCTGCAAGGACTATGAACTCAGATTAAAATTAGTGAGAACTTTGACATGCACATTTGCTAAAGATCCTCAGTGCAGTATAATGCAGTTTTGGCTCTGCCTTGAACCTCTGAGAAGCATCAGGGGTTCTAGAATTTGGAAACAGTAAAGAAGCCAGAAACATACTTGAGAAAAAAGCGGAAAAATGTATGTGTGCTCGCTTAAACTTCTCCAGAGGATAATGCAATTACTCCTGTGTGTGACTGCCAATGGCCAAGACTTCCAGCAGCCCCCTTTCTGTTTTCTTCACCTCCAATCTGTGCCAAAATACCTTATTTTTCTCATCCTGTAGAAAATTTCATGGGTAATTTCTGTACTGCTCTTGCTCTTGAGGCTATTAAAAACTTGGAGGAAAAGCATTTTGACTGTGAGGTTTTTCTCAGCTGAGGCCCATAATAGTGAAACAGTGCACCCACGTAATCAGGATCCACCCTCACAAGTTTAAAGCTCAGTCTAAAATCTGCCAGTCACCCAAAGGAAAAGCATGTCAGAATTGCATGTAAATAGCTAAATACAGTGAAATATCATTGATGTGTGTGATGTGACAGGGGAGACACACTTGCAGTGCCCAAGCTGAGTCCCTGAGCAGCAACTGGGTGTTTTATCCATGACTTCTGGGGACCAGCCAGTCTGCAGAGTCAGGTTCCCAGCTACTCCCTTTCTTACTTGCCTATAAGACATATACTGAATGATAATGGTTTGTTCTCCATTAGCTCTCACTTCTTGATACTGCAAGTTGTCAAGTCTCCCACCTGTGTGACTTAGACCCTGCCCTATTTTCAGAGATGAGAAATGAAAGTGGTTTCTCTCCCTGAAGGTGAGTGGAAATGTTTAGACTGCAAATATTCCTTTGATCAGATGGGCCTCTACTTTCAAAATCACCTTTTTGCTTGTGGAGGAAGCAACATGGTCTCAGCTAAATGCTACAATGCTTGTTCTGTCACCAGGTGACATCATGTTGCCATGGCAATGCTTGGCAGCATTTCATAGAGGATTTCTGCATTTCAGATAATGGAATTTAAAAGGGCTTTGGTCTGAACTTTTCAGGGTCACTTCGAAACAGAAGATCCTGTCCTTTTATCTGTTATAATGAAGTGGGGGGAGGGGGGTTGGAAACCAAATCTGAAAGTGGATGTAGTGAGCAAGCCAGGGATAGCTCATGTAAAACGTAGAGGAATTAACCTTCAAGGTGCACTAGGTATCACCACTGTCCAGTTATTTCTTTATTTAAGCTTGGGCTGTTTTGATGTGGACTTCTCACTTACAGGCATTTGTCCTACAGCACACACATCTCTTTGCAAATTAATAGCTATCATCTGTCACGTAAAATGGTGTTTCAAATTTACACCACTGACTTTTACCGAGAGGTTTCCTCATCACTAGCTGTCATTTTCAGGAGGATCAGGAAGTATTCCAAGAAATCAGTTGCTTCATCTGAATAATGGGAACCTCTGCTTTTGCAAGTGAGGTAATTTCATCGGATCAACTTTTTGATACGTGCTGTTTGTACTCTGTTAGATGGCTAAAACTTGACAGAAAGAACAGTGACACGTAACTCATAGAGTAAAATAATTATCATCTGAATAGTCAGGTTAAAGTTTATCAATTTCAACACAAAATCACAGCATCCTTGGAAGTTTGATTACTTCTACTAGGCAACATAAAAATCTATGTTTTCAATACTCAGATACTTGCGACAGTATTGATCACACATGCACATTCTGGTTTTGAGAACAAAGGAAAAATTATTCAGCAGCTTTTAAGGCAGTCAGAAAATAACAGTTTCTTATAAAAATTATTAGGAATTACTTCTGAAGTTCTCTAGCTTTTCTTTCAAAAAAATCCTTCTAGCAGAAAGCATGGAGGAGAGTTATAGATATATAGGTTTGGTCAGCGTGCAAAAGAAAATACATAATAAGCAATAATAAAGTTAATTACCAGAGTTCTTGCCTTTGGGTAGCTGCAGTTTACCTGCTTCTCATTTTTTTTTTATCTTTTAGGAAAATGAGGGAGACTTCAACAATATCCTAACTTTTTCCAAAGTTTGTACTCCTTTGGGCAAGTATTTGCCATTTGCATGAAATGGCACTAAATATATTTTATCTCCTACAAATAAGTATCAAGCAATCATTTTAATGAATAGGTATACCAAATGATACACAGACATTAATGTCAGTTCCTCTATATTTATTAAATAACTGTATATTTCTCCATACATTATTGCACTAAAGTGTGTGATTCTTCCCAGACTCAGAGCACGTCTTGAACATTATTTCAAAATTGCGAGTAAACATGGGAAAACTGCAAGGCATTTGCACATTAACTTATAGCAGTTATAGTTTAAATAACCCCATTAATGAGTGATATTATGAAGTTTATTACATAGACCCATGATGAGCATAACGAGTGAGCAAATGGGAGTACTACAGAATAAATAACACTCCTTTGCTTACAAACATCCCCATAAGTTACAATAATAAAGTGTATAAAGTGACAATCCATGAAGAAGCATCGTTCAGTTGGCTACACTAAAGTTTTCTTCCTAGGCAATAAAAGAAGCTACAATAAATTTTTTATGTGTAAAGTTAATTTTTCATTATACCAACTAACAGAAACGCAATCAAAATGTCAGCAAAGGATTTGGTTTGATTTAGCCCATCACTTTAAAAGATGTTAGTCATCTCAAAGGTGGTTTTTGACACTCTTAATGTGTTTTTGAAAGTGTTTTATTGTCTACAGTTAAGATATCCTGAAAGTTTCCTCCTTTGTAAATCAAAAGGGAAGTAGAAGGGGCAAGTGGGGTTTTATGCGTTTGTTTTGCCATACACAAACTTAGAGTCAAATGTCATTGAAACCTGCTTTGACTGCTTTTGAAAATGAAATCTTTTAGTGTTGAGAAGGACAAGAGTTTGCTCTTGGGCCAGTGCTGTCTTCATCCAGTAAGCTTTCCACATGACAAATCACAAAGGCAGCAAAATTCACCAGTAGAACAAGCAAACAGGATCTGTCCCATAGCAAAAAATAAGCCTTCACATTGCATTTGAATGCAGCGTACAAGTTTAGAAAAAGCTTTGCTACTCAGGTTCCACCTGTTATGTACAGGGGGCAGGCAGAAAGCCCAGTCAGCCTCTTCACAGTCATCTCTCAGAAACTGGACTGTGAGACTTTCTCCTTACAAAGCGCTGCAGGACTTGAGTTTGCATAGGTTCAAGCATGTAAATAAAATGGTGAACAGATAATCCTGAGCAATTAAATGCTTCCATCCTGCAACATTTTGGGATGAAATAGCAGGATCTGGAGTGCTCAAAGTTAGAAATTTTCCTTCTTAAAAAAAAAAAAATCTAACATTTTAGTAAAGAATTATCTATTCCAAAGTGAAATGAGAAGTTAAATTTATTATTTTCTCAATGGATTGATACTTTATATGGAAAAAAAAAAACAAACCCAAACTGGATTTGCAAGTATCAAAATTACCTAACTGCATTTTTTTCAGTCTAGTGAAATCCTTTGTCTCAGTGAGGTCTTTGTCTTTGGTTCACTCACAGGAGGTATAGGACTCTACTGCAGCCATGGTACCAATTCAGCTGAATTGTATTGCCTGTAGCAAACCAGCTGCTGTGAGGATAAAGCAGCTGATTACAATCTATTGGAGATACAATCATCCTGGATTTTAAGCCATGTTCATTACTTACTTTGTTCCCAGAAAGAAAGTTGTCCTTATAGGTTTGTTGAGCACAATTAAACAAAAAACTGTGGAAAAAAAACCCCAACCTGGATAAATAACCAAGATATGATGATCCATTTTTTCAAAGACTACATATAGGTATGATAGTGGTCACTATCAGAGATAGAAACATGGGATTGCTGAACTGCTCATTTGTCATAACAGTGAAATTTTTCGCTTCCATAAATTAGGAACTTAGGAGTCCCATCACAGAATTAGGATGGGATTCATCTCTCCTGATTTCACCTATCTAAATTTTAGGAATGAATCTAAATGCTTTTATATTAAAGTCTGATAAAATGGATTTCACCCTCAGTCACTTAGAAGAATCCAGTTAGTCTGGGAATCCTGAGTTTCTGAAGCTTCTTCCAGCTGTTTGAAACACTTGGCATTGCAAGTAACAGACTGGCATAAAAATATATTATCATATCTCACCTGACACAAATTTGATTGAAAATAACGCTGTCCTGCATGAGTGTAGCATACTCTCATCATTATGCACGGAGAATTTGTGGCAACAGTGCATAACTCAGCGAGTGCTATGAGAATGCTCTCTGTAAAGTTCAAGACCTCTAATATCTCTGCTGGTAGATGGTGCCTGGTGAGTAACAGCCATACAGCTGGAATAGTCTTTCTACAGTTTGGCAAGAGGCAAGGTTGATTGATAATAGATGGAGTACTCAGTTCCCTTTGAAACTGTTATAAATCAGTCAGATAACTGCAAACCGAAAAAAAAAATGTCAAGATTAGCAAAGGATATTTGGAAGACTTCAGCAGGTTGGAGGTTTTGCAGAGCTGAAAGTCAGAACAGGAACTGGTTTTTTCCATCCTCCAAGAAAAGACCTATCAATCCTAGGTCTGTTAGGATAAAAGAAGCTGGGTACTTTGAAAGGATGGCCCAAGCTCTGTGCAACATTTAGGTGCCCTACTTCAGGATGATTCGCCTGCTCAGGGTCTTAACAGGAGAGACAGAACTTGGGAATTTCACCTTTATGACTACAAGGATGGAGCTTGCCTCTCTCTCCGTTGCTAAGAGCATGACTCTGCAAGTTAAGGAAGGAAATTATTCCTTCTAAAGAAGTTATTTCAGTGTAACTACATCAATCTAGCTGATCCAAGAAAATCACAGAGGATTATGAGGATTCTCTCATTTTAAATTAAGCATAGGAAAGGCCAAAAATAAAATATTGTCAGTGAGCAACTAGGAAAGAGCTGGTAGCAGTGTCTATTATTAATGTTATCTAGTCCTTGCCCTGAAGAGATCCCACTTTCTGTTGCTTGCTCTCTGCCAAGCTTCAGCTGTTGAAGCTGAAATTTGACTTGGCAGGCATCACCCAAAGGGGGGTCACAAAGCTCATCTAGGGAAGAAAAGAGACATGCTCTTGCATCTGTAACTACCACTTGCTGTTGTATAACCCTATTGGTGACAGAACTAGTCTTTCCACTTATTATCACTCTGGCCACAGAATGTTTGCATTTCTTCTACAAAGGGACCCCAACTTCAGAAACAGGACTTGCCCCAGCTGAAGATGTCCAGTAACCAAATGCTAAATGATTTACTAGTATATTTCTTAGATGTAGAAGATTGGCTCTTTTACAAAAAGAGCTACTTGCTGTGGTTTTTTAAAGAAAAAATATATTCATCAGTTTAATTTTGGGTATATTCATCAGTTTAATTTTGGGGTCAGGACAATATGTAGCATGAGGATGAGTCATTGCAAGTCTTCATAAGGAAACCACTGCACACTGCATTTCAAGCATGCTAGTGGGCATCACCAGGTCTCGAATGCTGTAAGAGCTGAACCAGTGATCAGGAGAGTCAACACTTGAAACAGGCTCAGGGAGAGGGTTTCATCTCATTTAAATGCACTTACAATGCAGATGTCAGCAACTAGGCAAGTCACCTAGGACTCAATTTATATTCTGTGGTCAAAAATAGGCACTTTTAAGTAGTGATTCATCTGACCTATTTTACCTGTCTAAGAGGAATTGTACCGTGATGTAAGAGTTCCTGTTTCTTTCCAATAAGACAACCTTAAAGGGACTGACTCTGACATGCAGTAACTCTGTGCATAGCAGACATCTGCATTAGTTGGATAAATCTCATAGGCTGTTTTTGTGCTGTACATAGTCCTTTCTGGAAGGTGAGGGAATGTCAGTGAGAATATAGCAGAAAGAGAACTTGCACTCTAGAATTCACTAGATTGCAAAGATCTAATGCTGTAGAAAAAAATTCAGCCCTACCGAGTGTAGGACAACTACAGTGTGAAGCAAGCAGACACTTGAGCAGAGCTAAGAGCTTCCACCATGAGATGGATAAATATACAAGTGAAATAAATCTACTTTAGTGTCTGAATTTGGAGACAACAGTGAGAAGTAGGAAAAGGCTCTTCCCTTCCCTAGCAAGGAGAAAATTTTTGGAATTGTAGCCCAGCTTTGGAAAAAGAGTGGAACAGGTATTTTTATTTTAGTGTCACATTCACACTATGGAATTGCGCTATTTCTGGTGGCATGTATTGTCTGTAGGACATTTAAGATTCGTCATCCAGAGGCTGCAAATACATTACTCAGAAGCATACCTTCCCCCACTGTGGTCAGATACTAAGCCACAGTACATTGCAGGTACTTATCAAATGTGGCAGTGAGCACAAAACATCTCTCCTGAAGGTACTGCCTCTGAATTCAGAAATTAGAGGCAACACTAAGAGAATCAAGACCCAGATGACACAGCTTAGAGTTCCCAGAAGGCACTCCTGAATGTGTTGAGCCTCTTTGCAATGCACCCTGCCATTATGTAGGGGGTTATTTCTTCACACCTC
Source organism: Myiotriccus ornatus (assembly GCA_036023395.1). NCBI lineage: Eukaryota > Metazoa > Chordata > Aves > Passeriformes > Tyrannidae > Myiotriccus > Myiotriccus ornatus. The sequence continues at coordinate 59,253,440 of JAYRBT010000139.1, forward strand.
TCAAAGGTCAGAGGCTCTGCACCTTTCAAGGCACAGTTAGCTGCTGTCCCTAAGAGGACACAAGGAAGTCAAGAGACCATAACCAGATTCTCCATTGCTATTGGTCTAACCACAGAAAGCAAAGGAAAGACAGACACAGAAATCAAGGGAAAGACAACCACAGATGATATTGAGAAACATAGAATCATAGAATTAATTAGGTTCAAAAGAGACCATTGAGTCCAGCCTTTAATACAGTGCAGCCAAGTGCACCACTAAACCATGTTAATAAGTGCCATAACTACACTGAATGTCCAGACAGAAGAGGAAGGGAATTAGACAACTGCAGAAGAGTAGAAGTCAGATGGTACCGGTCGTGATGTGACTTATGATCTCATCTGGCCTGAAACAGGATTAAAAACCTATACAGAAAAAGCATACATCAACAGTACAGGGAACCAGCTGGACTCTATGTCTTATCATGAAGTCAGCAGCTAGGAGGAACAAATAGAAAAATCCAGACAAGAACCAAAGTCTGGAGTTGACAGCCTGAAAGTGTAAAAGGCCTCCTGGGTGTAGAGGCATCATGGTACAGACATATTCCAACTGAGGTTATGTGTTAATTTTCCCCAGCTTCAACAGTTCATCAGTAAACAGGTACACAAAACACTAAAAAATCCCAAACCAACACAGATATTTTAAGGAAATAGCTTTATGAATAGAGTTCAAGGGAGGAGAATAAATGGCAGGAGAAAAAAATTGGTGAATGCATCCAGAAGTCCATTTACTTGCTAGTGTCAAGAACCATGGTTGCATTCCTTCAAGGACAAATTACTCAGCTCACAATAAGACGATCAAGCTTTATAAGCCTTAGCCTTTATGTTGTTCCTTAGGAAGTAGTACAGAAAACATAATTCAGTATACTGAGAGCACATGGGCCCTTTTAGAAAAAATAAGTGGTGATCAATTAAAAACACACATACTCGAAGGTCCTTTGGGTAGTATTACTGTTTACAAAATCTATATTAATACTAGCCCTTACTGTCTTTGGAGTGTTTGATTTACAATCTGAAGAAAGCAGTATTTTGATACAATTTGTGATATTAAAAAGTATACTAACATCATGTATTAATATGCTGTTGGTCATCTTGGTTAACCCACCAGAGATTAAATCAGGAATCTCCTGAAATTAAAATCTGAGTTTGCTCAAGCAATCAGAAGTCATCCAACAAATAAATTTGCATCCTCAGAGATCAGACAGAAGAGGGGATTTGGAGTGCAAGGACCATATTACTCTTTTGGTGGGTTTAGCAATATCAAAGAATAGTAAAAAATTACCTGTTTGGATTTTCATTTTAGTGGTGCCCCAACAGGAGCTTAAAATGAAGGAAATTAATTGTGGAGTTAATTATTTTCTTCTTGGCTTATACAAAACATGAAGTCTCTCACATGTATGTATCTTATGTTGTTGAAAAATTGCTCTCTATTTTTTTCTAGATAATATTATCAGAGATTATTAATGTGAAATGTTAGGATCCAGAAATATAACAGTTAAATAGAAAAAAAAAAAATCTACATTTGAAGAGTTATAAACATATACAACATAAAAACATGTATGTTAAGTGAGATAGTTCTAGAAAAGAGTTCCCAAAAACTGGTAACTGTTGTCATCTGATGAGTTGGTTATGCCCTGCAGTCATATAATATTTGATGTAATAAAAGTTTTCTAGTGTAAATTTCAGTGTGCTGTAACATTAGCCTTTATTAAGATGGCAGTTAAAATTCCGTACTACAATTTTCTGTCTGTGTCTTGTTAATTTTATCTTGAAGACTCTTCTTTTATTCTCCCTATACACATAGCATTATGCTTTATATCTCAGACTTTTAGGAAATTGAATTCAGAATCAGTTCAAGAGAATTAAATTTAGATTGCTTGGGTTTGAAAAGCTAAAAGATTCAACACTGAAGACATTTTTAGAAATGCTTGATAATGATAAGCAGTAACTTAAGGACAACCTTGTAGTTAAGGTGCAGAACTAGACATCATGAGATTTGGATTCACTGCAGTGTTTCAGATCTTTTTTTGTGAGCTGATGCAAATATCCATGTTCCCCATCTGTATAATGGGAACATTATTATTCCTCTGTCTGCACTGCCTAGGAGTCCTGCAAGCTGCTCTTCAGACTTGTAATATTCCCTCATCTGTGAATACTCTTCAAGAGAAAAGCCTTTGAACGTATTCTTTTACAGGGCAGGAATGATCTTATTATGCTTTTGAACAACACTGTGCAGCCCTGGGATCTGAATCTGCTTGTAGCTTCTTCTGCTACAGAAATACAAGTGTTAATAATAATTAACAATATTAACACCTTTTAATTGTGCTGCACTTGTAAGCTCCTTCTTACCTCTTTGCTCTGGGTTGGGGAACTCCCCATTGTCTGCTTTAGCTATGGTAAATACCACTGCTGCTCAATTTTATTATTGTTCTAGTTGTTAGCAATTTATTCAAAGAACATCTTATGATTGCAAATAAAACAAGCAGGTGTCTGCACTGAGGAGTTTATAAACTGCATTAAAGATAGCACAGCAAGACATGAACAACAGAGGGGAAGCATTGGAATTCAGTGCATTTCATGGAGGCACAAAGCAATAGGCTTTTCTCTTCCCTGTCCTTTTCTTCTCATTTACTTACTTGTTTTCTTGGAGTCCTGCTGTTTGGGCAACCTTTGCATTTTCCAAGTGCTGGGCAAAACATACTTATTTGCTAAGTTTAGGCCAAGATACATAGGAAATCTCAGGGGAGAATCATGGTGGTGCAAGAAAGAAGCCCTGTTCTCTTTGCACATCCGTGAATAAATGCCACCTCTTGAAAACAAATCATAATCTCTTATTCATCAAATCTTCAACTGCTCACCTCCTTTCTTGTGGACAGCTGCACAAAGAATAGGGATGACCCTTGGCTCCCAGCAGTGTCCTATCCCAAGGCAGAATTGGTATCGTATGATATACGAATCATTACTTGACAAAAAGAAGGAGAAGTTAATTTAGGTCCTGGTAAAAAGACTGTTGACATTAAAAGTGAAATTCCTACAGTGCTTTTGACCAGGTCTCCTTCTGAGCCTATGTAACCTGAAAAGAACACTTCCTCTTTTTCCTTCTGTAGTTTGTTACCATCTCCTGTAAGAACTTGCCCTAGGTGGGACTGTGGTTCCCACATAGAACTTATAGGAAGAAGTAGAGGTGTGTTAAAAGGTCTTGATCTTCCCTATGCCAACAGCAGCTGGTGCAACATGCCTTGCTGCATCACAAAACACAGCCACAGTTGTTCCTGTCTATCAATCTACACACACTAAATAAAACAAAGAAGAGTTGAGATGACACTGGAATACAATGAGAAAGCGCAGAAGGGCATGGGGTAGAGTCCAGGCATGCAGCACTTCATGCAGTAGTTATGAAGCCTCCAAAAGAGTCAGAGGCATAAAGAAGGAAAAGTCACTGTAAGCTACTTTCATTACAAGATTGTACATTGAAAATGAAAATGTCATCCCAGAGCGAAGTGCTAACTTAGTTATCCTACAGACAACTCCAGTTGAAAAAGAATTACAGGTTAAAAAGGAAAGAGAAGAACTTGTCAGCAGGGCTAATACCAGCTAGTGTCTCTTCAAGAGTGGAAAATGTTAAAGGCTGAACTGCTGCCAAAACCCATGATAAAGCCAAATCCAGCAGGGAGATTCTGTGTTTCGTCAATAAACTCTGGATCAGGCCCTTCATTTCCCCTTTGTTCACTGCACTGAGCAAGAAGTAGTGGAAATAAAAGTGACTCACTCTTGTAGGAGGCCGCTTGGCCCCTTTGCCAGGTAGTTGGCTGACAGCATATTGCTCTGTAGGGCATGTTATATCTCTGCACTTTCCTTATCAAAATGTCAATACTTTCTCATTGTCTTTGAGTGTTCCTAGGAAAGTACATACAGAGTGCAGGAAATGAAAGTCATGAGATCCAAAGGGCTGAGATAGGTATTCCTAGGAAAAGGCCCAAGGTAGAGGTAGGGACCTGAGAAGGATAAATGTTATTTACTTATTTTTGTATGGCTGCAGTTTTGGTTTTGAAGGCAGGAATAGAAGTCTGAGGCCTGGTCTGACACTGAGTGGCTGTTACAAAATCTGGTGAAGTCAGGAAAAGTAACTAACAAGTCCCACTGTCAGCACTGAATAGTGCAGTACACTTTCCCTTTCACCATCCTTTATTTTGGCTTCTGAGTTCAGCTTAGTTTAGGGAGTTCCCTGTCATTATCAAAGAAAGATTTGAAAATTTCCTACCCATATTTCTCTTCTTGTAGGTGAATAGTGCTGCTTTAGCCTTGGGAAAGAGACACATCTGCAACAAATTAATGGTTGCCCTTAGTCCATGACAAATTTGCCAGGATTTCAGTGGGTTTGGATTTCACTCTTGTGCTCCTACTTTGACTCAGCTTTGTTCTTATTTTGTCTATGTAGGACTGGGCATTTTGAATTCATACTGTCAAAACAGCAGAGGGAAGCACTAAAACTTCCTGTTTGGCCTTCTCTGACCAAACTTGTCTGCTCATCAGTGTCTCTATAAGCTGTACCACACACTGGTCTTTGGTCCCTACAGTCCTACCATTGTAGCAGGTACAAGGCAGGGCTGACAGCACAGGTACTGTTTCCCCCACCTCTGACTTTTTCTTTTGCATATTGTAAAAAAATTATTATTTAAAATTAATTTATCTAATGCTTGAATTATTTTGAAATGTCTTAATTTGATTTAAAAGTGGAAATGATCTGTTTGGCAACAAGATTGTGCTCCAGTACTGGATCTAAAGAGCCCACCTCTCACCACTGGGCCATCAGGTGCAGCCTTCCTGAGGCCCTCCTGAAAGGCCCTTCTGAAAGCCCAACTGTTCCTTGGCACATTTGGACTACACAGAAAAGAAAACACGACCTTGGACTTCATCACTTTCTCCAAGGAAATACTGTGAGCTGATTTTCTGTGTGAGCACTGGAAACCACAATGTAATAAACTGTCTACAAATCTGGCCTGGATTTCAGGCAAAAATGCCATATAAATTGATTGTTTACATAAAATGAGCTTTTTTAAGTAACAGCAAAAAATGTAAAGTGTGCAACAGCAACAGACACTACTAGCAGCAATAACAAGACAGTTACTAACAGGTTGAGATTTCAGTTTCAAGGTAAATTTGCATTCACATAGATGCACTGGATTAGATTTTGTATGAGAAAGTCAATGAAAAGAAAAATCCGAACTGATCACAGAAGCTTACTTGCTATTCTGCCATATCTGAATTTTATGTGCATGCTTGGTGGCTGATTACTTGGATAGAGACAAATTTGTTTTATTTCTCTCCCTGCAGCTTGTTCATTAAAATTCTGGTTTACTCCAGTAGCCAGTGTTGTGTTGCATCCTGACAACTGTGTAGAGGGAAAGTGCCACAACAGACACATGCCAGCTGTCCCTTCCTATCCAGCAAACAACTGCTTCCCCACGTGGAAATATAGTGTTTACTCTTTTCCTGGGGAAATAACATATTCTGCAGCAAGAAAATAGCAGGCAGCTTGTTCATACACAGTTAAAGTACACACGTGATGAACACAAAAGCCTGCTTTCCCCCTGCATTGCTTCAGTTTTGCACAGATGCATAGCAAAATGACTCCAAGTAGTCCTTTTTTTTTTTTTTTCCTTAGCAGACATATAATCTAACTCCTGTTATGCTACCTCCCACACAGCTTCTGAGTCCGAGAAAGGTGCCTGCCCCCCTCCTCATTCCCCCACTGCATGGAAGATATGTGTCTTTGCAGAGAGCTGTGCAACTGCTTCGTACCAGCACTGGGCATGTCTCTGTAAATTCCAGGGACACATATCACAGCCTTATCTTCTGGATTAGGTACAAAAATTCCTCCACTGCTTCAAAATACTGGCATTGTGCCAAAATGCCTGGATGCCTAAAACTGAGCTTCCAGGCCATATCTAAACAAGGGCTTAGGTACCCAAAGTGGACCTTAGATGGAATTCAGGCACCCGAGTACAAAACGGTCACAACCTAGTTGCAGAGGGCTGCTATTTGTCTATTTTCCAAACCCAGAGATGCCCGAGGTCCAGAGATGCTTTACTTTCTCAGCCTAAAGCTGGGTTTGCAGTGAGTGCCAATGTAGAATTGTTCCAGAGCGTGCATGTGACAGTACCTAACTGAGGTCTCAGAAACCCTAACCTTACAATTTAACACTGGAAAAAACCAGTTAAATTTTCAGTGGTGTTGGTGGATTGCAGCACCAAAACTGCTGGTGGCCAGCACTCCTAGGGAGGGGGTCATGAAAACTGACACTGGGTTCTGATTCCTTTTTTTAAGTAACTAAATTTAAAGTCTCATTTATATTGTCAGGATATCAGTGCAGCAACTTCAACAAGAATATTTTAATATGCAGCAAAAGCGTTTGCTTTTACATAGTACCTAAATGTCTGACACTGTTGAATTCCAGCATCTTTCAGGCCACATTGTTAGGCTATATTATATTTGAGTTGCAAAAGGGGAACATGCAGAGAAATACTCTCTGCAGCAAGTTGTGCCTGGTTGACTTTCACATTGACTTAGTGTTTGCTCATTCAGCTTTAGAGAGGTATTTGGGCCAAGGCTCTAATAGGTGAAGAATCAGAACAGGAGGAGATTTTGCGTCAGTGTGTGGGCTGTGAATGCAACAAGGAGGTGATTAAATAGACACTGGCAGCAGAAGATAAAGTTAGCAATTATGAGGCCATTTCCAGGAACAGGCTGTCCAGAATAAAATTATTTGCTTAAAATCAGCAGGTAAAAGTAAAAAAAGTCTTTCAAAGAGGTCTGCTGTTGCAGCAAGATTGGGTTTTCTTTCCTTTTCCTTTAGAGCTGCAAACTAAATGGTTGCACAGTTTCCCTTTGGTGATTATGTTTAATACTATTGCCCTTCCTTTCAAACCTAGTAGGGATCACATAGAAAGTTGGGCTGGAGAGTGATACTGTCTGTTTGAAGTGCTAAGGCAGCAGGAGAAGGAGACTGTAAACTTTCTTACACCTTCTTATCCTGATGCTGTGAGCCCAGCATGAAGGGGCAGCTACCTACAATGTAGATCCCTACTGTGCTTCACCATACATAGGGTGAGGTGGCAGCATCATCACCAGATGCTCTGCTTAGCGCCAGCTGTAATGTGAAATCATTAGAAACTGGGCAAAGATCACAGATTTCTTCCCTACAGGCTTCCAGATTCATGACAGATGACAAGTCTTTTCAGTTGTTCCTGATGTGATTGGCTTCAAAACGCATTGCTGAGAAGTGAAGACCAAATTCTGTAAACTGAGCACATAAGTCATCCAGCCCCCTACCCTTTGTTTAGGAATTATGCATGCATCATTTTCATATTGCAGAAGCTGGTTTATATCGGTCAACAAGAGATACTGAATATGCATTTATACATGCTGAGAGTACATCAGGTGCAGGGAAAATTATGTTATGAGGTATGAATGAATGAGTTTTCACCGTAAGAAGACTGATGTAAAAGCTCGACCTCCCTTAAATATTGTTACCTGTGCAGCCACCTCGCTATCCTTGCACATTTCCACTGAGATTAGAACAGCAGTTATTTTGGAAGATTTCAGGAGCAGCTGACCTTGTAAGATTTTTGTTACTAAAAGAAAATACCTGAAAGATATCTGTTCTCTTACAGACTTCACATTTTTGACTGATATCTCATAAACGTAGATAACTCAGAAAGTAGTCTTTAAATGCTTACCTCTACAACCAAGTCCATCCCTCAGAATACAGAGAGACTGTCAACTATCCCTGAAACTGGTCTCAGCTAAATATATCACTAATGATGGTGTGATTTCACAGGTTTTAGAGTCAGTGGGGAAAATTATGATCATCAGGTCTCTTGTGCCTGTTGTATAACCACGGCCCCAGCATTTTGTCAGTGCTTCCTCCATCTCCCCTGACAGATTGACCTTCGGTGTCTAGCCTCAATTTTGTTCCATCACGGCGGGTAACACAAATAACACAATTTCTATAGGAGTCTCCATAGAGACAGATCCTCCACTAAATCCAGAGACTCATCCCTGCAGTCAAACCTTGATACATCAAACCTGAACCCTGAATCTGGAAGCTTTAACTTCTACAGTGAGGGGATTGACAAAACTAGCCTGGAGCCAAGCAGAAATAAGATTATCGAGGTACAAGGTTTTACTCAGTGTTAAAGAGATAGCACAGATAAGCTCTATCCTGTGCACAAGTAAAGGGGTGAAAGGATTTTGCTTCTGCAATTTTTTTTTAAAGAAAGAAATATTCTTATAGATCTGTTCTATGGGGCATAACAGACCATAGAGCCAATGACACTGATCCAGGAAAAACTGCATGGGCACCTGTAAGATCTATGAGTAATTCTATTTCTCCAGTAGTGTTGCCACAGTGTGTGTTTGGCACAGATGCCATAGCATAATAACAACATAATAGCCCAAAGACTTGAAAGAACCGCCCAGTGTGTGGCTAGGGCACCCATGTGCTCCTAGGAGTGTTTTTGCACACAGAATTGGGGTATTTTGTGCTTAGACCTAGTAAACAATGCATTAGATTCGAGTGCTGGGTTTTTTAATGTGTGAACAAGTCCAAAGATATTTCATACAGGCTTATTCTTATTCTGACAAAATATACAAAGGAACAAATGGTTCAATCTTTTCCACTAAATACAGCTTCAGGCATATAATTAACAATCTAGAGAGGATGATTGCAAGTGAACTGGCATGAAAAGTTACACTGTTATCACAGATGAAGTTATAATATTTCATTATCATTCCATGATGCATGAATTAATTGATATTTATTCACAGAGGTGCATTGGAAATAGTGGTGCCTTTTATGATAATTATACCTATTTTTCAATCCAGGGGAGAAAAAAAACTGCCTTAAACACTATGAGTTATGAGACAAACCTTCAGAGTACAGCTAACTACTTACACCTACAGAAATACTGCAGTTATGTGCATTTATTTTATATATTCATGGTCCTCATAGCTATAACTATGTACATATGCCTAGTGTTTATGTCACATAATGATGTATTTGAGAATATGAACATACATCTTGAGGAGGAAAAAGTGTTCTTAAGTGTTCTTTTTATGAGAAATAATTAATCTACCCACGAGTGAAATACTTTCACCCTTCAAGTTAAATGGCAAGAGTTGTTTGCCATCTATGAAGGTTACGTAGATTCTAAAAAGGACGGAAGAAGGATACCTGTTTGTGTGGGTTTCTCTCTAAGGATTATGCTGCTGCATTCTACAGGTATAATATCAGTCACTGGGTTTAAATTTTTAAGTTTTTAATCACTGGAAGCAAATGGCAGGTTGAGCTAAACCGTGAACTCTGGTGTGTTTGTCAACTGCTTTGTGAAGCCTGGATGGACTTTTCGATTGGAAGGACAAGAGCAGAAGATAGGAGTATTTAGAAAGAGTTTTAGAAATTATTTAATCAGATTTTGACCTGCATACAATTAATATTTATTACTATGGTGAAAAGAGGTGGAATTAGTGCTGTGCTCGCTTTGCTTCCTGAGACTAGAAGTTGCTCCTCCCACATGTGATAAAAGTTGCTGACTCTGCCGTGAAACCTCAGAGACATTAAGAAACACTAGGAAATCAAAGAAAGGCCAGATAGCATGTGGTTAGCCACAATCAAAGTGAACAAAGATTTTGAAGAGAGGATGCCAAAACAGAAAAGGAGGATTTCACAAGTATTGGAGACAAACTGAGTGATACTGAATACCATGGAAGTGCATGGAAGTAGAAAGATTGCAGACACTAAGAAGGACATAGCAAAGAAGAGCTGAATACATTTAGAAATATCCAAGTACTGCTGAATTTCAAGTGGAAACTGCAGAGGATCTCAGTGGATTCATCTGGTCAAGTGAAGCTGGGAACTGCACAACAGAAACACGAGCTTGTCTTTCAGGGCCACCTGCAAGATGCTAATCAGTCCAAGACTACTATGCCAAAAGGAATGGAAAGAACAGCTTGTAAAGGAGACTAGACAATAATAAACTGTGCTGTCTTCTTGGAGCCAAGTCTCATGACATCATTCAGGGAAGGCATTTTGAGTTTGGCAGGAAAATTTCCACTAGTGAAATTGCATATTAGCACAAATGGCACTTCTCTACGTGATAACACATGGAGAGTTTGGACGGGACTGGTAGTGATGCAATTCACTGTGACCTTCTATCCTTGAAGGCTCAAACTGAATAGCTGCATAGGTGTATGATGTTAGATATAAAGCAGTGATGCCCATAGTAGAGAAAGTAAGAAAAATTTTGTGTCCACTGCAGTAAAGAAGAAACTTTATATTGAGGAAGAGGCTGAATTATAAAAATAAAAAACTTCCAAAAGTCTAACAGCTCAGAGAGGACAAGAACAGAACAAATAGTCTCCATTTTATGCCAAATCAGGACAAAATCCCTCAAATGAAATAAACTTTCAAGGGACAGGACAAAAAGATATTCTTTATACATCAATATATCTATAATATCAATATCAAAATTCTGTATAACAATCAGAAAGAATTTGAATTTCTTGATTAGGACCATATACCTGTTTAGTCACTGGTACTGAAACTGCAAGATTTGACTGGAATTTTAAAACTGCAAGTTCAGTTTTATGTGGGAAGGGTGTTGTAGGAAAAGGGGAAGGAAAATTATCATGACCTCTCCATAACTTCCTGATAGAGTAAATGATCCTGAATACCTATTCCAATTTCAAAAAACATTAAGTGGAGTAATAGTTAGGATCTGATATAGATCACTAGATCACAATACGGAACAGCAGAGGAAGACTTTCAGATTCTTTCTATAATAAGGTGTGTGTGATAAAAATGCATGCTGTGGTGAGGTGTCAGCTTCAATCAGGTGTGATAAATTATCAACTTTGCTGGCATGTCTTTGGAAAATTTTTAATTTTAAAAATGAACATTCTGAAATCAGAAAGGAAGATAAAAATGCAACAATTAGAGATTTGAAAGCTAGAGCATAGTGAGTGTCAAGTGACTGACTTTGTTGCATTTGTCCTGTGTAAACAGAACAAACCCCGTGTATTTGCTATCTTAACAGAACAATTTGCTATATGGAAAATATGAGCTGGCTCAGCTTGATTTCATCACAGCCTGCAAGAACCTATCTTGAGAAAACTTTGAAAATAGAGTGCCAATGTATCAGACAAATCATCATGAAGCTCTCTAGCTGTCACATAGACAGATTCAGCCTAGAAAAAAGATTTAAAATTTAACCATGAACTGATGATTGGAACAATTTACCAGAAGTTATGTTTTGTGTTTCAGTGGGAGTGTGTGGTGTGGTGATGTCAGAGTTACTGGATGATTTTTTTTCCGAGAGACGCCCCTCATTTCATCTGTAGCTAGTGGGTCTGAATGAGGAGTTCATTCAGGAAAATCCTATGGACTGCATTATGCAGAGAGCTGGAGCAAATTTTTACAGCATTGAAATCCTGCTGTGTAAATTTAGGAAGCAAAACCACCAGTCCCTACAGGATCACCAAAACTTAGTTCTCTTTATCTCAGTGTCTCTTTTAGGATCACTAGACTTCTTGAAGAGTTTAGAAAACAGCTGTCCAAAGCCTTAAAGTTGTGTTTTAATTCTAATGATTTTTTTTTTCTCCAACTTTGAACAAATGTATAAATCCTTTTAAATGTATGCTTTTGTATTGATGGGACAGAATTCTTGGCTAACATACTTTTCGCTTCTTTTTTGCAGAGGTCCTACTCTTACTTCATGTCTTTTCTTTGATTTTTGCATTAATTAGATTCAAGTGCATTCTTGTGTGGTAGGGTAGAGATATGATTTGTTTGTTTGTAGTCAGGTGGTACTTTGTACAAGTATTGACTACATGCTGTGTATGCTGATCTGATTGATGATGATAACTTTGGCTTCTCTTTAAAGCAAATTGTACTTGGTATTGCTGGGAAAGCTGCTGTTCTGGGATCTGCAGGACCCCACTTTGTGACTCTGTGTCATGGGACACACTGAAGGCTCCCTGTCCTACTGAGCCCAGTGTTTCCTTACCATCTCATCTACTTAGGAGGCAGAAGTTCTGTCAACACAGGGAACTGTCCAAAGGAAATTTAGAACAAAGAAAATTTGGAAGTTTTGAGGTCATGTGATGGTGATTTGCACAAAGGAAAGAAACAAAGTCTCACTCTGCATATACCCAAGACCTAACTGAGGGGTGCACTCTCAGAGCAAGTATGTCTCTTGAAGAAAGGGAAGAGGCCTGATGACAGTTTCTTGCCTGTGTGCATGCATATTCCTCAAAAACCTAGTAATCTTGTGTTTGGCATTCTTCCTTTGAATGTAGTAAGTGAAAGTGTAATTCTCAGACCTGCTTAGTTTAGTGGTTATCAAGTTAAAGTGATCACTGTGATAACATCAGCAGTATCTTATCCAAGAGTCTGTTGGAGATTGAGGTGTAGTTCTCTCTTCTTGAAACTAAATGACTTCTCTATGATACTAAGTAGGTGTTCAGCAAGAGGCTGTTACCTGTGCTGCAGCTCATTGCTGACATCACTTAGAGTGTTTGTTATTAATCCAATCCATTAAATACATTACATATTGAAGAGAATATATGCACAGGTGCTTGTTTGCTTATTGGGTAGATCATCATCTTTCATATCCATTTTCTGCTCAAGATGTAATATTGTTTGAGCTGATGCTTCAGAGTTGCAGATGTTTGATTATCATATTCTATCTAAGCAGAAAAATGCAGCCAACATCTTGCCAGCTTGTAGTATTCTTCCATTCTGCATTCCTCATTACCTTGCAGGTGTTTACCTGCGTATATAAATCATCGAGGAAATAAGGGTGAGAATCACATCAGACAGTCTTCACAACCCATTCATCCATTAAGGAAGGAAAAGAATATCAAAAGTATCCTTATAGATCTCTGTCTAATAAATACATTGATTAAACTTGTTTGTAAAAAAATCTCAAGGGATAGAGATTTCAGTGTCTCAAACTATTGCAGTTTTTAACTACCCTTCCTGTCATAAAGTCTTAACTAACATTTATCCTGAACTTTCTTTGCTTCAGAGTGTTTCAGAGAGTTCTTTTCTCTCTGAAATGCAGTAGACCATTCACGAGGAATATAAGGAAGGGATTATTCTCTCCTTGAGAGTTATTTTCTGTATTTAAACACTACTGCACTTCTCTCCAGTTTCCTCTAGGCTTGACAGTCCCATTTCTCAAAATCCTTCCTCATTGGTCATACCTCAATTCCAGCTCACTGCTTTCCTCTTCTCTGTCTTTCTTGGACCATAAGAAAGACAGCTTTATCAATGCTGAGTAGCACAGAAAGATTCATTCCTATATAACATTTCCCTGAGTACCTTATAAACCCCAGTGATATTGCTTTTCAATGGTAATATGGCATTTTGGGGTTGTGACTCACTCTTCTTGCCAGGTCCTCTTCTTCCAAACTACTTCCTGGCGAGTTGTTCCTCATTCTGTATTTGTGCAGTTCATAATTTTTAATAAACTATATAACTTTGTACTTGTCCTTGTTGAATTGAATCCCATTTTTTCAGAACATTTCTTCAATTTATCAAGATCATTTTGCACTTTAATCCTGTTCTTCAATCTCATTACTGCCTGGCCAGTTCTGGATCATCTATGGATTTAATAAACTTATTTTACCCAAGCCATAAATGAAAATACTGGCTAGGCACAGGACATACTGGCTGAAATCTATTTATATATCCTTTTATTCTGACATTAAATTAAACACAGTTTTGTATCCACTCTGTAGCTGTTTCACTAAGTTTTCTTGACTTGCTTATGAAGGTTTTATTCGAAGCTGTATCAAAAGGCTTTGTAAGATACTCTATAATTTCTTCCTTATTCCTCAGTCAGTTAAAACAGTTTGACATGATTTTTTTCTTGGAAAATTCAAACAGACTAGGATTCCTCAGCCCGGAAAAGATAGATGTCTAGAGTCTACAAAATCCTGGAAGTTGAGAGGAAAGTATAAAATGAATGATTGCTCACTGTCCCTGAAAAGGAAGACAAATATCTTCTGACAAGGTTTTGAGGTCAAGGCTGAATTCCACAGCTCTCCAAGTTGGGTTCTCATGTCTCTGTGTCTGGGAGAACTACTGCTTGTCTCCTCCTTGTGCAGCAGCATCATTGTGGTAGTAATTTTCTTTACAGGTTTCTGTTAGTGATAAATAAAATTCCATACCTCATAAAGGATTAATGAAATGCTACGGAGTTCTTCACTTCATTCCAATGCAGTAAATATACTCCTTAAGCAAGAGGGTTACTTATTTACAGAAGAGTTTCTGAGCCAATGATGTTTACCAGGCCCTAAAGAACTGTTTTCTTGTCTGTACTATCTCTGAAGAGATTTGCTTGGGTTGTCATGAGAGCAAAACAGCCTAGATGAAGACTAACAAGTAGGGGATATGAGCAGGCTACAGGCAGGGCCTGATTTGAATCAAGAAATTAATATGTCAGAGCAAATGCACATCTCATATGTGGAGAAAAAATGTAGAGGCTATAGGGAAATGAAGTCTTTCTGTACCTCAGGATCAGTTGAGCGAGGAGAGAAAGCATCTGTGGACAGAGGTTTTAAATTATATTTTCATAAATACTGAGTGAAGTCCTATAGGAAAAATTTAACATGAATTCGTGTGTTGGTGACAAAAATATAGATCAGTTGCTCATCTAAGGGTTATACATTTATGTTTATAACTTATTAAAAATAATCCAGGAAAAAAACCCCAACTTTTAAGTGCAATTTTTCCACTATTAAAAAAAAGGTAAAAGGGGATGAGGCTATCACCAAAAGTGAAGTTTAAATTGGAGTTTCATTTCAACTTTCATGCTTCAAGTATTTCCTACTGGACTGAGACGGGAGACCTCTTCTACAGTCTGCCAGCACTCAGCAGCCACATGGTACTGAGCTAATTGCACTGCTTGGCTTTCTTCTTCTTTTCACCAGGCAAATTTTGCCTCTGTAAATAAAATCTTTTAGAGAAACTATCACACAGTTTGGGTTGTGTGGATACATCATTTCATGATGACCAGCCCTCATCTACGTGCTACAGAGAGCAAGTAGATCACAAGCACGGATACAGTATTCTAATTAATATTCTATCAACAAGACTCCTTTCTATTTTTATTTCTAATCTTTTATCATATTTACGCCTTAAAGTCAGTCTTGGATATACAAAGCTTCATGGGAAAATAGGATATACTACATTCTCTTTGTTTGTTATTAATACATAATGTAGGGCCCTAGAGAAACACAGAAATGCCTGCAAAGCATTCCGGAGAAAAAGAAAGGATTCCTTTTCTCAGACATTATTCATCAAGTAAAGTTGAGTATATTAATCAATAAATTGAGATAATTTTCTTATAGTCTACCTGAGTAATTATTTAGACTATTGCTTTATGTTTCTTTTATAACAATTTTGATACCTTGTTATTCTGAAATATTTGAGTAACCTGAGATGAAGAATGATAGCTCTTTATTTGTTCTTTTTTTCTGTCAGTCTTTTATTCTCATTAGATTCTTGTTACCTATGCCAAGACAACAAAATTCTAATTTAACTGCTTTTCTGTTCTCTGGTAATGAATTAACGATGATGGGAACCATAGCAACTGAAGCAAAAACTTCATTAAACAAGGACAATTTTTCAGTTTACACTGTACAATGTGAAATTGCTTTCAGTAACAAAGTCTTCCACAGAACAATTATAACTGGAACAAAGAAGGCAGTTAAGCTGAACCCTGTTGCAGAGGAGTATGTATTTCAAATGAAATGCTGACCAGGTTTCCAGGTTAGAACGTATTCAAAGACAGCTACTAAGTGTCAAAAAAACCCTCAGAAACTTCATAGGTTCCAAGCAAACATTTGGCAGCATTCACTGTGATTCGTCCTAAAATGTTATTCCAAGCCAATAGTTTACATGAGTGCTTTATTTTAAGAGAAGAGTTTCCCAGCTGAAGTAAATGCAACTGGAATGAACCAGCTAAATAATAGACAGCTGCTGTAAGAGAATTATCTGTTCCATCACCCTGTTTTCTTGACATTGCCAACAGTTTTGGTATTATGTGAAGATATAGGCATGGACCCCAGACATAATGCCCTAGAGTATCTGGGTTTTGATGACAGTTTAGCCCTTCTAAATAAAATCATACTCAACTTACGAGAGTGGAAGCCTACCTAGTCTTACAAAAGGGTGGAGGTAATAGTCAGCTGTGACAAAATTATGTTGATGACATCTCAGCAATTTACCATTCAAGATCTATTTTAGAAGATTAAAGAATTCGGAAGTGAATTAATAGTGGGAGTAAACATCCTAGCCAGAAATTCCTGCTATACTAGACTTTCTGTGAGGAAAAAAATAATCATCTGAAGCACATGAACTGATACAAGAGCAACTCAATTACCCTGTTATATAATCAGAAAGGAGGACAAGTGACCAGCAAGTGCTTTGAGTTCATTGTCAGCATTGTTTTAAAGCATAAAAAACAAGAAAAGGGTTACTTTTCTAAGTAATAAGGCAGAACTGATTAAGAACATGTCAGAGAAACAACTTAGAGGGAGCTACCATAGAACTGGAGAGCTTGTGATTCATAGGGAACAGGGAAGAGAGCAGCAAATCAAAACCATTTGGCGTTATTGACTGACTTCCATAAACTCAGAGATCTGGTAGATACTAGTTCATGAGAACCAAGTGTCAGGGTACATGGCACAAATGGAGACACAAAGAGAAAGAAACAGAAATCACAAGAAAACATCTTATGAGTAGTGGATAGATAAGACCAGGAAGGTATATCCTCAGTTGCTCAACAGAGAGGGACACTGAAGGACATGGAGAAGCCTGAAGTGTTTAGTAGTTCTATTACTCAGTTCTCACTAAAAAGGTCAACTGCAAGTACAGGACTCGCATAACTAATACTGGCAGCTAAAAGGATTCTATCTCAGCCTGGAACAGCAGAGGGAGAACACATAGTGCATAGATAAAGAGGATGCTCTCAGATTGGTTAGACCTGATAAATGTTAAGCTAGCATAACTAAAGAAATCAGTACTAGTTATTTTTGAGACTTCATGAAACTGGTGAGGCATCAGCGACAGTAAAAGAGCAAATATAGTACCTATCCTTTGAAGTGGGAAAAGGAGGCAGTGAAAACAAAAGCACAAGAGATATTCCAGATCAGAACAGAAGTCATTGAGCATAGCCAGTGTTAAATGTCCAGGTAAAGGTACAACTAGTAGGGAGCAAGTGAGTAGTGGTACATTGCAGCTTGCCAGGATCTAGCTCTTTTAGAAAGTCTATCCTAAGAAGGATGAAAAATTCAAGCAAAAATCTGGCCACTGCAGAAGTATAGAATAAAAGTTATCATAAAAACGTGGTCAATGTAGAATTACATACATGCATAATTTTGCAATGGCTTGGTACAGATTTTTTTTTCTCTGATATGGGTCTGATATGCATAAAATATATCTTTTATTTTTGAAGACACATACCATGTAGTATTCAAGTTTTGGGGGGTTTTATGTGACAACGTCAATGTTGCCTTTAAAGTTACAAATCTGCTTTGAATTTTAAGTGTTTAGCATATACATAAATAATTTTGGTAGAAATTAAATACTTAAATTTCAAATAAAGTAAAATTCTGATATGTTGCTGCATCAATGTGATGGTTCAGCGAAGGGAGCCATGACAGTTTTTTAAAGGATTGGCTGAAAGTGCCTTCCTGCTTGTTACCTGAGAACTGTAGAGCAAATTCGAACCCCTTTGACTGAAATGGAAGATCTGTGGTTCAGTTATCAGAACATATAACATTCAAATATCTTCTTATCTTGGAAGGGTTATGTAAATATTAACTGAGATCTAATCTCCTGTATGACTTCAAGATATTGTGCAAGATTCAGTTTTCTTACTTTGATTCCTAAATTAGAGAGAAAGTAAAATTTGTGTACTGACATATTCAGAGGATAGGTATCTGGAATATAGCTGCAGACAGTGGTTGGATTATGGGGACTAAAAGGGAAACAGATAGGACTTTTGTCTTATCTGTTTTTTTTCCCCTTTTGCTTAGGTGTTTTCTTAGTAATTTCTCAATACTTTTATAGATAAAAGCATTCTGGAAGAGCGGCTACTGCTAGGGTAATATGAAAATTTCAGCTTTGTTTTACAGCTCTCAGTATGAACACACACCTTTTTTCCTCTTCCGAACCTTCTTCTTTGCTGGTGATGTTACATGTCTATTGCATTGTTCTTGCTTTATCAGGGAATAAATGATCTTGAGATAAAACTTAACACATCAAGTTAAAAATCTAACTGTGACTGTGATTAATAACTTTTTGAAACACAAAATATTAACTACAACTCTGCTTTTATTTTAGTGAGGAAGGGAAATTTCTCAAATTTTTCTGTAACATAGGCTCTTTTGAAATTTCAAAGGTAATTCTAATGGATAGATTCTTTAACTTTTTGGCATACACGTCCACATAAGCTTTTCCTCTGTGAAATGAAGTGGTTAATGCATCCCTAGAAGAGAGTAGCTATGATTCCACCTAAAAAGACATTACAGTTGCAAGGCAGAACACATTAATACTATTTTTTCCTTCCTTTTTTTTTCCATAGCAAAATTATTGTACTTTACCTTTTGTAATGACTCTATAGTGGTCAGCTGTGATCAAAAAATATATATAAGATACACAAATATTATTATAAGAGTGTATAAATAATAAAAATAAATATAAATAAATGCTATTAATAAATATTTTGAGGCAAAACCAGATCTTAATTGATAAAAAATGTTGAATAAGGTCATTATCACAATATTCTGGGTTGGAAGGGACCCACAAGGATCACCAAGTCCAGATCTTAAGTGAATGGTCTGTATGGGTATCAAACCCACTGCCTTGGTGTTTCTAGCACCATGGTCTAGCCAACTGAGCTAATCTCTGAAGTGTTGTGAAACACCGTGAATTTTCAGGCTGGGGAAAAAAGCTCTATCAAAAACCACGGGAAATTGTAATGTTCTGAGACATAACTGTTCAAACATTTCTTACACTGTTCTTAGGTGGATAAAACAGAAACAGTATAAAATAGCAGTAGAGAAAGAATATGGACCTTCCCACACTTATATGCCACAGCAGAAAGACAAACTTTAAGGTTACAGAAGCAGAAGGCATCCAAAAATCACTAGAAAGTGTGTTCTTTATCCAGATGTTGAGCATACGCAGGAAAGAAGCATGAACTCTCTTAATTCCAGCGTGTAGGCGCAAGTAAGATTTCATGAAAAGTTAAGAGTGAAGGATGTATTTCGAATTTTGTGAAAATTTTTGTAACAAACCTGGTTTGTGTGTGAAGCTTCACCATGCCAATGACTATGGTGAGTACTTTACCATGAATGCAAAACCTGAATGTTAATTCCAGAGCTTGCAAAGGTAAACTAATAAATTTGAGATTTTGTTGATGAATTAAATCCCATGAAGTTCAGGAAGAAATTGCAAATTATGCATTTTGAGAGGTCCAAAGGCTACTTTCCACATTTTTAACACTTTGAAAAGCCAAAAGTATATTGGGACCATGCCTGAAGTAGAACTGGATGCTATTAACTGTATGATGTATGGGGAGAAGGCAGGTTTTATGGGGAGGTGTTAAGCTATTCAAAATAGTACCTCTGACCTCCCAAAAGAACTGGCTCATTGCAGCCAACAGGATGAAAAAATGTTGAAAGAAGCCCACATCCTCTACAAAAAGCCATGAAAGAAGTGGCTGTGACAGTGGGAGTTAGAAAACAAGCTGAAGGTTTTCTTTGGACCTAGATACTTTCCATGCTGGCCTCAGATTTAAATTTTTTGTCCCTTCAACCAGAAAACTTCTCTCACCAGATAATCATCTCAAGCAGAAAAAGAAAGATTCCACCCAGGCTATTTGGAGGCTGCTATTTACATGCTGTAAACATTTACTGTGCATTTGCTAGCGTTTGCTGATTGAATATCAAACAGTCCCCTACTTTCAAGTAGTCTTCACTGGTAAAGTCAGACTTGGTGGATTTAACCACTAGTTTTATTCTGCCATGGATGCATTACCAGTTGTAACAAAGAGTACTCATGCAATTAGGGTTCCTGCTCTTAGTTTTATTACCTTTAAGAGCTACCAAGAAATATAGGTTTTACTCAAAATGTTAAATCTGTGTGAGGATGACTGGGAGGTTCGAGTATGACATGAACTTGCTGGTATCTTGGATATCCTTTTGGACAGATATAGTAAAATTCCTCTGTGTAACAAACTTGAGGCCAGGAAGCAAATTTATAGCTGTGATTTTACATGTTTGAACATGTCTGGAGATAGAACTAAGCTATGCTATCCCGGACACCTTGTAATCTGCTCTGAGAACCCTGACTTTCTCCTGAGCCTATGAACAACTTCTAGAGTTACTAGACGCTATGAGGGCTGATTTTCACAGTGCCTTCCATCTCATACACTATGTATTTTCTGGAAGGTCACTGTAAATTTCAGACACATCTGGAACCAAATGTGATTACAGCACTGAGCAACAGTCTGCATGTCTCAAGTTTTGTTCTTTTGGCCAGTCAGCTGCTGACCAAGAGCATCAAAGTAGATCTTCAGTGAAGGCAGGAAAGGTCAAGGTCTCCTGTTTAGTAAACACAGACAGTGCATAGGTTATTTCTGTAAGAAATAAGGTATTAAGTTATGATGG
This sequence comes from Myiotriccus ornatus, assembly GCA_036023395.1. Classification (NCBI taxonomy): domain Eukaryota; kingdom Metazoa; phylum Chordata; class Aves; order Passeriformes; family Tyrannidae; genus Myiotriccus; species Myiotriccus ornatus. The sequence goes on from JAYRBT010000139.1 coordinate 59,274,220, forward strand.
CATTGTCTGTTAAAAAATCCTGTCAAATTGCTTCTGAATTCCTTAGTGGTAAAATTTAGACAGGGACCAAACCTGTTAGATACTGCCCTTATGAATGATTGCTCTGAATATGACTTTTTTTAGCTGCATTCCAAGACTTGCAAATAGTTTAACAAATTTGGAAGGTAAGTGCGAGAAAGTTTTTGGAAGGACTCTTTTCTCAGAACTGCTTTCATGTTATCCATATGCATCCAGACATATGCAATCTGTTACAGCTGTTACAGGAATAGTGTCTGAACACTCACATGGCTTTTGTGAAATTTGTGAACCTCTCCTTATGGAGAGGGCCTGATAGCTATATTCTGCCAGATCAGAACAACTATGTCAGAAGAGTGAGCGAAAGAAGGAACACAGAATGGCCTGCATGAAAACTGAAGGCCTTATTCTATCTAAAGAGGCTAGTGAAAATGTCAACTTTGAAAATTTGAAAGCTTTAGTCTCTTACTTAGACCCTCCACAGGACCAGTGTAAAGACATAATCACCCAACAGCCAGCCCACATCAGGAACAGAAGACTGCTGATAGATTCTGAAAGGACTTCTCCAGTATACATTCTTTTTCAGACAATTTTTGAAGGTTAAGTAACTATGTGAAGCTTTTCTTTACAGAGAAAAGAAAGAAAATATCAACCTAAGATTCTTTCTGACTGGAAATATGGTATCATGCACTGTAAGCTCCAGTAATTTTGGCTTAAGGAACCATTTTCAAATGCCTTTTTTTTCAGTTTAAGGAGCGCTTCTATGGAAGACAATTGTTTGCACTCAGTGTGTGGAATGTGATTAATTGTAGGTGACTTTGATGGATGCCGCTTTTGAAATGAAATTCAGAAGGGACTTAATCATTTGTGTATGAGTATCATATCCATAGATCAGAACATATATAGCCAGGACAGGAAAAGAAAAAGCTAAGCACAGCGGGCACTTGGTTTTTAAAAATCCTTAGAAACAAGGTGGATATCACAACCCTGATCAGTGAGTGAACCTGTCAATCTTGAGTTCTCTCCAGAAGCTTCTGAAGGTGATACCAATGAGCCAGCTTTTCTGTGGCAGAACTGAGACATTTAGGGCTTAAGAACTGAGCTACTCCCTTCAGGCCAACTAGCAACTGAGGCTTTGAAAAAATCAACAATAGAATATCAAAAGCAAGAACTTCTTTGCTGGCGGCTCCTGGGTCCCTGAAAACACAGCTTGGTTGAGAGATGAGAATATGCCTCTTTTACAGCTCTGTATCAAGGCCCTAAAAGACACATGGCATTTGACTCCTGGTCATTCAAGTAATGATTTAAGTAGTGACCAACTGACAGAAAGCTCTTGGTGCTTTACTTTCAATACAAAAGCAGGCAAGAAGCCAAATAAAAGAGCCAAATTCATTTACCAAAAAAAAAAAAAAAAACAACCCAAAATCAAAAAACAACAACAAAAACCACACCCAAAAAGAACCCACCAAAAAAACAAACAGGTTTTTTAAAAATAAAACCTCTTTTGCAGTGTCTAGCAGGGTTTATCAGGCCTGTTAAATTCTTGCTGTCCTTCTGATAACAGGGCTTTTAACCAGCCAGTGGTGAAGCATGAAGAACAGCGGACACCCATCCTGCCTGGGACCCAGAAACCTGCAGGGCTAATTAAGACCCCTTGTCTTGCAGAGGAAAAGGCCAGAGCCACAGGCACTCTCACCTCCAGGATACTGAAACAGAGAACAATCTGCAAAGAACAGCTTCAGCTGAATGCATAAAAGCCGAACTTCTCACCCTTGTGCTTTTTAGATATTTGATGTGTGTGAGGCAGGATGATCCACACAAAAAAATATTGAATGTGCCTCTGTAGAGCAGGAGAAACACAACTGCCAAATTCAGGAATGCCAAGGAACTGCATTTCTGTTGTCCAGGAAGTATTGGGAAGTATAAATAAATATTACAAGAGAAGGAAATGCTGAAGTCCTACTAACTACTCTGGGCTGACCTCAAATATACTTCTTAGAATGCTAAATGAAACTTTGCCCATAAAGGCTTAGTTGTTAGTGGTTTCAGTTTACACAGTTTGGGGCAGAGTATTATCCAACCTCTTTTCCTGTCTGGGCTTGGCTGCTCCTCGGGAACCACTCAGGTGAGAGAGGGGTGGGACAGGCTCATTAGCTGGTGCTCGAGAGGGCTGTATAAACATCTTCAGGGAGCGCGGCAAATAGGAGTGGGCAAACATGGGTTGTGGCACATCAGTTCGCACAGGCAGGGCACAGCCATCTCCTAGGTGTGGGGTTTGGTTTTTTTTGGTTGGTTTTTTTTTGTTTTGGTTTGGTTTTTTGCCTTTTTTTTCATATTTCAATTAAAGCAAGTAATAGTTGCTAAAAAAATGAACGCCATCACTACTGTTACCACTAGGAGTGTCTTGACACAGACAGAACCCTCCAAGAAGGATGCAGATATTCAGGTCTCTGGCTGTGCAGGCTGTTTGACCCTGGCAGCAGTGCCAGAGGACATTGTGAGAGG